>OZ038490.1:100440832-100448332 GCA_964036315.1 Acanthosepion esculentum | reverse complement strand
TTTAACACTTTCTTATTTCTATTTCTAATAATTCTCATTTTTTCTATATCGTCTAATTTATCACATTCTTTTTTTTCTTTCCATTTCCTCTTCTTTTCTTCTATATCGTCTACTTTATCACTTTCTTATTTCTCTTTACATTTCCTCTTTCTATATTTTCTATATCTTTAAATTTATCACTTTCTTATTTCTATTTCTATTTCTACCTCATCTTTTCTTCTATATCGTCTACTTTATCACTTTCTTATTTCTCTTTACATTTCCTCTTTCTATATTTTTTCTATATCTTTAAATTTATCACTTTCTTATTTCTCTTTCTATTTCTACCACATCTTTTCTTCTATATCGTCTACTTTATCACTTTCTTATTTCTCTTTCCATTTCCTCTTTCTATATTTTTCTATATCTTTAAATTTATCACTTTCTTATTTCTCTTTCTATTTCTACCTCATCTTTTCTTCTATATCGTCTACTTTATCACTTTCTTATTTCTCTTTCCATTTCCTCTTTCTATATTTTTCTATATCTTTAAATTTATCACTTTCTTATTTCTATTTCTATTTCTACCTCATATTTTCTTCTATATCGTCTACTTTATCACTTTCTTATTTCTCTTTCCATTTGCTCTTTCTATATTTTGCTATATCTTTAAATTTATCACTTTCTTATTTCTATTTCTATTTCTACCTCATCTTTTCTTCTATATCGTCTACATTATCACTTTCTTATTTCTCTTTCCATTTCCTCTTTCTATATTTTTCTATATCTTTAAATTTATCGCTTTCTTATTTCTCTTTCTATTTCTACCTCATCTTTTCTTCTATATCGTCTACTTTATCACTTTCTTATTTCTCTTTCCATTTCCTCTTTCTATATTTTTCTATATCTTTAAATTTATCACTTTCTTATTTCTCTTTCTATTTCTACCTCATCTTTTCTTCTATATCGTCTACTTTATCACTTCCTTATTTCTCTTTCCATTTCCTCTATTTCTATTCTTCTATATCGTATAATTTATATCTTTGTTAATTCTTTTCCATTTCCTGGTCTTCCTTTTTTTATCCATATCGTCTAATTTAACACTTTCTTATTTCTATTTCTAATAATTCTCATTTTTTCTATATCGTCTAATTTATCACATTCTTTTTTTTCTTTCCATTTCCTCTTCTATTCTTCTATATCGTCTACAATATAACTTTCTTATTTCTCTTTCCAATTACTCTTCTTTTTTTACTATATCTTCACATTCATCACTTTCTCATTTCTATTCCCATTTTCCCTTTTTCTTTTCTTCTATATCGCCTACTTTATCACTTTCTATTTCTCTTTCAATTCCCTCTTCTTCGTTCTTCTATATCGTCTACATTATAACTTTCTTATTTCTTTTTATATTTCCTCTTCTTCTCTTCTTCTGTTTCGACTACTTTATCACATTCTTATTTCTCTTTCCATTTTCACTTCTTCTTTTCTTATATATCGTCCACTTTATAACTTCCTTATTTCTTTTCCATTTCCTGGTCTTCTTTTTTTATCCATATCGTCTAATTTATCACTTTCTTATTTCTCTTTCCATTTCTACTTCATCTTTTCCTATATATGGTGTACATTTATAACTTTCTTATTTTTCTTTCTATTTCTTATTCGTTTCTTCTATATCGTCTACTTGATCACTTTCTTATTTCCCTTTCCATTTCCCATATGTCTCTGTTTTTCTATATCCTCTACTTAGTCACTTTCTTATATCTCTTTCCATTTCCACTTCCTCTTTTCTTCTTTATCGTCTACATTATCACTTACTTATTTCCCTTTCCATTTCTTCTTTTTTTTTCTATATCTTCAAATTTATCACTTTCCTATTTCTTTTTCCTTTTCTATTCATATTTTCTCTTCCATATCGTCTACATTATTACTTTCTTATTTCATTTTACATTTCCTCTTCCTCTTTTCCTCTATATCGTATAATTTATCACTTTATCTTTTCTCTTTCCATTTCCTCTTCATCTTTTCTTCTACATCGTCTACTTTATCACTTTCGTATTTCTCATTCCATTTCTTCTGCTTCTTTCCTTTTCTATATCGTCTACTTTTATAAATTTCTTATTTCTCTTTCCATTTCCTCTTCTTCCTTTTTCTATATCGTCTACCTTATCTCTTTCTTATTTCTGTTTCCTTTTCCTCTACTTCTTCCCCTTTCTATATCGTCTATTTTCTCACTTTCTTACAAATGCGCAATTCGGATTTAGTAGCAATAATTATTACTACGTACTTGTTTTTTATTTATCTCTACTACAGACAAAAAAAATAATAAGTCATAACAGAATCGCAATATTTGTAGATGACTTAATTCAGTAGCATCTTCTGATTCTACACATCGTAAACCTGGATTCTCCCTCTACTATATGACAGTTCTATTCAGTACGTTCTTAACTGTTGTCTTGTTAGCCCTCTAATGAGTCTAGTGTGGATTCTTCCAATTACTATAAACATTAGTAGAAGATAAGCATCTGGGGATTAGTCTAATAGTTTGTTCATTAATGTTGAACACTCTGCCTTGAGCAGAGAGGAACCCGGACGAGGCTTTGCCGAAAGGCAAAATTTCGTCCGGGGAGGCAAACAGGCCCTGAACCCGTTTATACGGGTTCTAAAGGAATATTTCTGTCCGAGTCTACGGGCTCGGAGAACCCACGGTAAACTCGGCCTTGTGTCACATACATCACGCGTGGAGAACGAGGCTGTTAAATATTAACAATCTAATAGATTGAATGCTAGTCAACCGGCACCCACTCACATGTCGTATAATATTATTCTGTTGTATTTAGTATTCAATTTACAATTTATCTGCAACCGCTTTTTTTGTTATTTCTTAAACATTTATTTGGTTACAACTGTAATCTTTGCTCTCTGCAATCTCCTCTCTGTGTCTCTTTTGTTATCTCTTCTCCACCCATTTAGACAATCTCTGCCGATGGCTCATACGTTGTTTTCTTCTGTCTCGCTTGTCTGCAATATGATCCGTGAACATAAAAGTGTCCAATCCCTCTTTCCTCATAATGTGTGCTTTACAAATGTTATTACTCTTCCTCGTGACAAGTATAAGAGTACTTTTTGTTTACATGTTCAGTCAGTAGTACTCTCAGTATTCTCAACATCCTTCTGTAGAGTGACATTTCTTTTGCTTTAAGTCTCTTCTTTATCCGTGAGGAGATGGTCTTAGATGGTCTTATTCACTGGCATATTGAAGGACCGTTATTATATTACTTTTCAGTACTATATTCTTTTATCTAAGGAAAGTATTGTTTCTTAGATTTTGAAAGGCATATTTCACTATCGCAATGCTCTTTTGTTTTACAATGGCGTACTTCCAGCCCTCTACTCTGTATTGTGTAATCGTTTGACAATAATCATGCATTAAAAATTGCATTTGTATAAATATGTGTAGGTTAGTGTGGCGGAGAACATTATTATTACCTTGAAAATAAAATAAAAAATAATAACATTTTCATCATCTAACATATCACCTTAAGAATACCTCATTAAATGTAAGTTTCTGAATTAAAATAGGGATTTGCTTAATTTTACTCGCAAATGAGAGACCTCTTCAATTTTTTTTTTAATTTAATAGACTGCTTTTATTACATTTTACGTTATTTTCTTTTTATTATATCGTTGTAATGTTGTAACCCGTTGAATAATATGTCACCATTTCCATTGCAAACGGTCCGATAGTTCCACCGAGTAGCCACATCCGTTTAATCCGTTAAAAGACGCCGGGCTACATCCAAAGAGTTCAATCACTTTCTTTTTGTCCGTATTTCAAAGGTAAGAGAAATTTTATATACAGACAGCCTTTTTTCAACAACATTCACTTTGCTTATCGGATTTCAACCTGTGTACTTCCCCGAAGATTACAATATTTACCTCTTCAAGATCCATTATTTTAAATACCATTTGCATTCAGGCTTTACGCGAACATTGCTTTACGCTTCTCCCTTCTTTTAAACATGTGCGAACTGACATGCATTTGATCAAAATCAGAGAAGAGCGACTAAAAAGTATATAAGCTCAGGCAAATGTTATATGCAGACAACAAATTAATTGAAATTAACATTAAAAGTGAATTATCTTTAATCCCAGCAAAGACTCCTTTTGGTTACAGAGAGATGGTTGGTAGGACTTAATGTATAGTGATTCCCAAACCTTCAAATGATAAACGTTATTATAGTTACTCAGCACTGCGGAAATATCCGCGCTCTAAAAGAGAAAATTATTTATTTTAATCTAATGTTTGAATCTGATATATTAAAGCACCTACGTCTATTGTCCACCTTTCCCTTGTGAATATTGGCTGCTACGTCTTTGCTGATCCGGGTTTCCAACCATTGACCTGTTCTGCCTACATACTCTTACCTACCATTTTCTGTAAACAGAAGGAATGTTTGGTGAGCTTAATGGTAATTAGTCTTCATTGTTATATTGGTTATTTGAATATAGCATTAGATTTGGCTTGTAGATTTAATTCTTGTGCACATATTTTACGCTTACTTTTTACACTAATGAGAGAGGACCGATGAATTGGTTAAGACTTTTTATTTCGGTATTTCCAATTTTTCAGTAATATATTTTTAGCCTACTTTTTGTAATGAATTGATTATTTTTATGAGTGGACTTTTAATATGCTTGCTTTTATAATAATAATAATAATAATAATAATAATAATAATAATAATAATAATAATAATAATAAAAATAATAATAATAATAATAATAATAATAATAATAAAAATAATAATAATAATAATAAAAATAATAATAATAAAAATAATAATAATAATAATAATAATAATAATAAAAATAATAATAATAATAATAATAATAATAATAAAAACAATAATAATAATAATAATAATAATAATAATAATAATAATAATAATAATAATAATAATTAATTTTTGCAGCACTGCCGAACTTTCATGTTAACTATGTTGTCCCCTTGCTTTAACTTGCATTGTACCAACAACTTCCCTGAGAAAGCGAACAAAATCTTGCCTACTAAACTGGGATTCTCTTTCTGATAATGAAACTATTTGATAGTAATAATAAAAAGACATGAAAAAAATATAAACTTCAGAGTGTTTATGTAAAATTCTGATTTGCATCTACAACTTATCGAAACTTAGATAGATTGATTGATTTGGTTTTGACAGCTTATTAACCTTTTGCAGTTTATTTCAAGCTAGAAAATAGTTTTAGATTGTGAGAATTTTTTTAGATAATAATGATTTCCTTATACAACAATTAATAATTAACCCATAAGTGTGTCGAGAAAAAAGTGGATTCATATATCTCCCAATGGTATTTGCTTGTAAGTGAAAATAACCCGATTGGATATTATGGACATTGTTTACATTATTCGAACTGTTATACTCATCTTCATTGCCATATTCACAACGTTTCAGCTGTTGTACGTCCCTTCTTCCGGTGATAAGAATTTCGAACCGAACGGTTTATTTCTTCCACCGAAGAAGATTGTTCTAGTTCCGCATGCCATGCCTACTTTTGGATGTCTCAGTTACTCCTTAACTCAACTCTCCAAGTTTCGTTCACTACTGCTGTAGCCTGGAATTGAATTCAAGATTCTTTGCGTCTAGTCACTGGATCTAACCAATGCCTTTATCCACTGGGCCATGTGTACTTTCGCACAATCATCTGAAGAAGGCTGGAGCGTACAACGACCGAAACGTTATGAATATGTCAATGTAGATGAGGATAACAGTGTGAATAATGTAAATAATTTAAGTAACCGGATTGAAATTATTTACATTATTCGGACTATTGTTCTCATCTTTGTCGCCATATTTATTACAACGTTTCGGTCGTTGTACGCTCGGACCATCTTCAAGTGGTTGGGATGTCAATCTGAACCCTTTATTTCGCTCACTGGGGTAGACTGTTCTAATTCCACGTGTCATGTTTAATGGATGTCACTTATCAGTTATCTCCAGTTAATTCCCCTCTCCAAATTCCCCACTGCCTTAACCGGGTATTGATATAACTAACGCCTTTATCCACTGCGGCATGTGTCCTTGAGGGTAAAGAGGATAAAGGCGATAGTTAGATCCAGTGACAGGACCCAAACCCAAAGAGTGTGAGTTCAATACCCGCTTAAGGCAGTGGAGAACATGGAGAGGGGAATTAATAGGAAATAACTGATAACTGACATCTATTAAACATGACACGTGGAACTAGCACAGTCTACCCAAGTGAGCGAAATAAAGGGTTCAGTTCGACATTCCAACCACCTGAAGAAGGCCGGAGCGTACAGCGACCGAAACGTTGTAATAAATATGGCAACAAAGATGAGGACAATGGTCCGAATAATGTAAATAGTGTACATAACACCTGATCTCAGAAATATAGACAGATACGCATTGGAAGTGGCATGCATCTCTCCGATCCCCAATTCCGTTTCGTTATCCTTGACACCAAAAGCGCTTCCAATTTTACAGCACATGGTATTTCCAAGCAGTCACCCATCTAGGTACTGACCAGTCTCGTTGTTGTATAACTTCGGTGATCGCACGAGAGACAGTGTTTCAACTGTTATCCTTATTAAAACTTTGAAGAAAATGTAACAAAATATAAATTGTCAGACTTAATGGTTGGACTTGATCAAAACATATTTTCCTGAAATTTTCCTGTCCAAACGTAACTTGAGTTAAATTTGCAAAACATAGCGATTAACTGAGAGAGGCAAAAACAGGAAGATTATATTGCGTATAGATGCAATGAGGCGATAATCTTTCGATTGCCTTGAAAGCACATTGCAAAAACATCGTTGATACAGGGATCGAATCCCAGAAGTATTAACAAGCGGATAATTGGCACATAACCGATCAAGCAGGCCCAAACTCAACACTTATTCACACACAGAAATATAACATATTTCTGTGTGCATATATATATATATATATATATATATATATATATATATATATATATATATATATATATATATATATATGTGTGTGTGTGTGTGTGTGTGTGTGTGTGTGTGTGTGTGTGTGTGTGCATATATATTAATATTTCTTTAGAAATCGATATTAGATTTTAGGATTAATTTTTAACAAAGTTCAAACGGGCTTTTTCAAAGAATCTCATAAACATCTCCGATAGTGAATGTCCTGTTTTGTTTGAAGATTTCTCTGAGGTCAAAAGACTAAATGGTTAGCCGTTTATTCCCTATGGTTTTTAGTCCGAGGTTACCGTCGGCGTCCATTCTTATCTTCTGTCTGATAGATCCTCACGGAGACGATTAATGTTTGGGGATATCGATACATATGATGGAATTTTTATGTGTTCGTAAATTTTGTGTCTATTAGGAAATAGTTGCCCTCATGTGATTGTATGTTGAAATAAAACACACACAAACATCTCTCTCTCTCTCTCACTCTTGCTCTCTCTCTCTCCCTCTCCCTCTCTCTCTCTCTCTCTCTCTCTCTCT
>OZ038490.1:100430832-100433332 GCA_964036315.1 Acanthosepion esculentum | reverse complement strand
AAAACAGTGTAATAAAATATCACTAATAATTTGTTGGTTTGGCACTGGACTACATTACCAGAGCCTTTTTTAAGAATATCCTCAGAAACTGATGAACAAATCACGGTATAAAATTTCGATACCTCCCGATATGAGTGATTCGGCCATGACGAGAGTTAAGAAAGAGAGTCGGTAGATTGATTTGATTTTTTAGGACTTATCAACACTTTGTGGGTTATTTATAGTCGAAATATTTTCTTTCTTGTAAAGATTTTTTCGAGTAGATTTATATTAAAAAGCCTTCTGGAGATAACAATGATCTTCCTAGAATCAAGTCCTATTATTTAACCCATATTTGAGGGAGAGTAGCGATGCGTTCATAACTTTAGCAAACGTATTTTCGCGTAAGTCAACGTAGTGAATTAAAAATCGGCACAACGATTTCTTATTCCGTGTTTCCATAGATTACAACCACCCCGCATACCCAAAGAGAGAATCGAAATTAATTTCTTGCAGGATTGTCGAATATATGCAGTGATATAGTTAGTCGAAAAGATAATGAACTGATATTGTTGAAATAAATACATTAGAGTTTCCCCGAACAAGAAAATTATAAGCATTTTTTAATCAGTTCACCACAAGGAAGGCAATAAAACCACTAAGACGCAAGGAGTTACGGAATGTTGGATAATCTGAGGAAATAAACATTAATAAGGAGGGAGAACAATAAAAGAACAGAAAGTAAGGAGACGGAAGATGGCGATTGACATTGTATTCCGATTTTTGAAGATCAAAGTTGAATGGAAAGAAAAAAGCGAAGGACAGTTCTCTAAACTTGAAGTATTTATGCTTTATGTTTTACTAACCAAACACTTCTTTGATGCTGAATAATTAACGGCACGTCAAATCTAAATACCGTTCCAATCAGGGTTACAGGTTCGATTCCTGCCGGAATGCGGATATTTTTTACGAAATATCTCGAAACGGTTAATGGAATTAATACAGTTTAATTAGAATAAATCACAAAAAAACACACACGCATACATACACACACACACACACACACATATATATATATATATATATATATATATATATATATATATATATATAGGGATTGGACAAAATAATTAGAAACAGGTGCAAATTCAATACCTATAATTTTAAGACGTATTATATTAAGAACTTTAACTAAAATTTCGTAATAGCAGGTTACATCTATTGTAATTATGTTTATTAATCTAATTTACTGTCTTATTTTTAGAATTTAGTAAAGTTTAAGCTAAATAGATGACATCTCCGTGTTCGAAAAAAGTGAAAAATGTTGGAGCTCGCATGGCAGGAGCCTCGAACACTAAAGTTGCTGAAGTGTTTGGTTTATCAAGAGCTACCATATCAAGAACTATGACGCAATTCGAGAAACAAGGCGAAACCTCTAGCAACCGTAACAATTCGGACCGGACTTGCAAACTTACTAACAGGGACTGACGTGCATTGAAACGCAATGTGCAAAAATCATCGGTCTACTGCGACTAAAGTGACTGCTGAGTTGAATCATCATCTGAATAGTCCAGTTTCTACTAAAACTGTTCGTCGTTAGCTCCATAAGGCTGGATATCATGGAAGAGCAGCCATAAAGAAAACTCTTCTCTCCCCTCCCAACATTCAGAAGTGATGCAGAGATCACAATGCCTGGCCTGCAGACCAATGGAAGCAAGTCATATTCTCAGACGTGTTCAGTTTTTCTGTTTTCCCAACTTCAGGGCGAGTTTATGTGTGGAGGCAGCCCAAAGAAGCTTACAACCCTGATTGCCTTCTTCCAACAGTGAAGCATGGAGGGGGATCAGTGATAGTTTGGGCCGTCATATCATGGAAATGTCTCGGTCCAATACTTGCCCTGGTAGAATCAACAGCAAAGATAACCTGAAAATTTTGGGAGATCATTTTCATCCAATGGCCCAGACTTTATTAGATGATGGTGACTGCATCTTCCAAGACGATAATGTTCCAATACATACCACTGAAGTGGTCAAGAACTGGTATGAATAGCATGAAAGTGGGCTAGAACACATGGAGTGTCCTCCCCAATCACCAGATATCAATATTATTGAACATTTGTGGTGCATTTTGAAGCGAAAAGTTGGAGCCACTATCCTCCACAGTTGTGTCATAAAGTGCTGGATCAGGTGTTAATGGAAGAATGGCTGGAAATTCATCTGGATGAAGTCAGGAAGTTGTATGATTCCATTCCTAGACGTATTAAAGCTGTAAGTGAGGCCCGAGGAGGAACAAGTCCATATTGAATAATTTTTTTTTGAATTTAACAAGTGTTTTAATTATTTTGTTCAACCCCTATATATATATGGTGTATTTAGGCAGAATTTCTTTCATTAATGCATGTTTCATTAAATAATATAGACAATGTTTGTGTATTTATTTTATGGAAATTCTTTCATATCGTCTGATAAGCTTAAAAAGATGAAAAGAATATCACCATATTGATACAAAATTTTAATCCTAT
>OZ038490.1:100413332-100425832 GCA_964036315.1 Acanthosepion esculentum | reverse complement strand
ATATTTTAAACTGTTGATAGCGCTAACCCAAGCAAAAATATATTGTTTTGTTTTATTTTACTTTAGTTGAGCGATGCTTTAAAAACTAAATACAAGCTCTATTCACTAGGATCATTTAATTAGCCTCGACATATTACATGTATTTATGATCTGCACTTATTGGAATTGTATGTATCTGTTTGTATTATCTATTTGGATGAAGATAAAATTATTACTTTTAGAAAAAAACAAATTTAAAATAATATTCTGGGACAAAGGTAAATAAAATAATATTTAATATTTCACCATATAGCAACTATTTCTCACTGTCAAGTTTTGTTACTTTCCTTTTCTTATTAGGTGTGTATGGGGGTGAAAAGTTCTTGCGTGCTTATCCGTAGAGGTCAATAATCCGCTATGCATTTATATTATCGCAAATGTAACAAACAAATGGACAATAAGAGAACTATAATATTCAAGACAAAGAGTGTTTGCATAACAATAAATAGAAATTTTTATATAACAAAAGATGGAAACATTTGTTGAAAAAGTTAACACGTTAAAATATCTTTGTATGTTTGGATTTGAGTTTTAGTAATGTTCTGATTAGATAGATCTTGAGTTGGGGAATAACTTGTGTGAACAGGAGATAGTATAATACAATATAATTTTGTCTATGTTGAAATTAAACAGCTTGAGATTGACGAACATTGTGTGTGAATGAAGTGGACTTACTTCGTGCTTTAACTGGATTGGCTTTCTTTGATATTTGTTGACTTTTAGTTCGCTTGTGTTAAAAGAATTTTAATGTATAGTCTGAAATGAAGAATAGTGACGCGTGCGGTATAGCTCCGAGTTGAATTTTGCTACCTCACTGTCCGTTTCTGAAATTTTGTGTTGTTACTATACACAATATGTGTTACGTTTTAGGCTGAAGAATTTTGAGCGCAAATGTATTTTTTCGGGTCAAAAATAGGGTCGGTACGTTAAGACGCAGTTGACGGCGCATAATTGATATTTTTCAGCCAATCAGAATGTGTTGTTTTATTATTAAATTTGGAGCATGTGATTTGGGATTTTTTAGAATGATATAGGATCTTGATCATATATTTGTCTAAAAAAATCAATGTTTGCTTGCTAAGCTTATCACCTTAAACAACATTCATGGAAGTTACAATTTCAACTGTATCTGTTAATCTTGATGGTCTTCCTAGCCCTATATCGTTCTTCTTTTTCAAATGATATAACGATCCCTCATCATGGTTCTTTCAGAATCATTCAAATATAACAAGTTACAAGTATTACAGGTAAGAGTTAAAACATAACTGGCCCGTTCTTAAATTTCGCCGAAAAAACAGCCAACCTGCCGAAAATTCCGTATGTTTTTTTCATTCGGGCGGCTGGTCTAAATTGGTCTTAGCTGGTCTAAGCTAGTCACAGCTGGTCTTGGTTTGTCGCAGCTTGTCCAACTGGTCAGAGTTGGTCTAAGCTAGTTATAGCTAGTCTTGACTTGTCATAGCTGGTCCAGACTGGTCAGAGCCGGTCTAAGCTAGTCGTAGCCGTGATACCACCAGCACAGCGACGGAGCCCTGTGCCAGGTAAGTATCAAAACCATAGACAGAGTATGTAAGCAACAAGAAGGTTTTAACGAAAATGAAAACAGAAAGGATATTTAATCCTTGAAAGACACAATGGAAATTGCGGTACACATAATTAGGAAAGAATGCTTGGAGTATTTGACACTGACATGGTACATGACCTAACAAATAAATTTTGTAAATGGCTGAGATAATAAGCAGCTATTGTTATGTGACAAATATTAATAAGTGCCATAAAAGATAGGAAGTTGTGGAGAGCACGTATAGAGAAATTTACATTATATTTCATTTCTGAATTAGACATTAACTCTGGATACGAAGACGTTTTAAGGTTGTTGTTTTCATCTAAATAGGCAGATATATTTTATAATAAATGTACTCGCTTTGGCTTCTTAATTGTACGCAACAGATAAAAAGTCTTCATTCACTTTCCCCGATAGACGCTGACCTAAAGATGTGTTTTTGCATTATAAGACAGGATCGATATTTTTTGTCGACGATTCCCTCTTTTTAATGTAAGTGAACAGTTCATTACTAAAAGTAGGACTTTTTCAGATTTTTTATTATATTCTGTCTGATATAGGTGTGAGGATAAAATATTTTCTGTAAAATGTATTTCTTGACATCGTTTCATCGTCTATAACCTTCGACCTCCCTGAGAATTATGTCGCTTTCACTGATTTTCCAAAATGAATAGACAAATCTTAAATTTCATACTTGGCGTATATTATTGTCATGCTTACATCTGTCGTGAAGAATTGTAATGGAATGAAAGACATGACCTTTTTGAACTTTCTGGAACATTAATGAATGCTAGAGGCTCTTAACCAAAGCCGAAAGGCTCTTCAGCTTTAAGATAACCAGAAAATCAAAAATAAAATTTCGGGGACCAAGAATCATGTCGGAGAAATATGTCAACCTGATAGAATATCAAAACAAATCGCAGACTCGATGAGCGAAAAATTCGATAAATATAAGTGGTTGCTAAAAAGTACTAAGATAATCCGCTTCCCAATATATTGTCAAATAAGCAAACATATGATTGTATTTTATTTTTAAAGAACTTATTGAATTCATTTAAATAGTGTTGTTACGCAAGCGGTAGCTGTCTCATAGTGGACGAAGAATGTGGATCATGAGAAAATGTGCTTTTGAATGTGTACCTAAAGAATAGCGAATAATGGATCCTAAATGATGAGCCGAATGTAAAGTTCATTGGATAGATTAAATGGTTGGCAGTTTACGAAGAAATAATCTATGCTGAGAATGTCGATGCATGGACACATGAAAAACCTTGACTAAGAAACCCAAAAGGTAACAGATACCGAATCATGATGATGGCTTAGCAAAGACTTCTCGTAGGAGGCAACCGAAGGGTTGGTCTGCGCTGCGCAAGACCCGCTTTTAAGGATAAATTCAATCAGTTACACTATTAATAGAGCATTAAATTTGCTGAAAGTATGCAGCAAATTGTCACTGGGTGGACCCCGCTGACACAAAAAATGTACAGACGGCGCCACAACAAAATATCCCCCAGAATACATAAGCAATTATGCAGGAAATATGGCTTCCATAGTGTAATGATGTAATACAAGGATTCACACCTATTAAGATAAACAATTGAAGCTTATGTGGGATTTTGTTATCTCTTGAGATACGAAAATTATGAAGGCGGAGGAAGAAAAATACTGATGTACCAAAACCTTTTAAGGCAAATCGGAGAGATCCAACAAGCAGCAGCTCAATTTTTCCTTTTGAATCTGGTTCACTCGGTAAACTTTTTTCGGAATCATTACATCACCCAAAACTCCTAGGGAATATTTGTCAAAGTGCGTAGGTGGTATTGCCGTTTGAGATAGCTGATGAGACGGGATAAGGTGTCTCTGCCCAGCAGGTATTAGCTAAGACCATTTTAAGTCGGACAAGAAACATCTCGCAGAGGATCTCAAATACTACTAATGATAATAATAATAAACCTAGCTGTCTCACAGTTTAACAAACTTCAAACAGTACAATGATTTCATTAAAAATTCAACAAGAAACTCTGTCGAATTATAGTAAATAAATGTCAAATGGTACCAAAGTTGTTGGTTTTTTTTGTCAATATGTTCATGAAAAGTTTCGAATATAATTCTCTGTTGATATTTAAGTCTGGCTGACATTTTAAGAATTTCAGACGTGAATCTAAAAAAAATTATTTACTTGGAGTCATTCATTTCTATAGTAAAATGAAGTTTATCGTAAAATAGATTAACATCCAAATGTAAAACATTTATACACGACTGAAGAATTTAAGTTAAGCATGAGACAAAGTTGTATAACCTTCATCTTCTGTGTGCTGTGTACCTTTATGAAGTGAGAGATCATGGCTCTCAAATATTTCTTGTCCATTATACTATATATTTTCACTGTCTCTCCAAATCAGTGTTATGCTAGATTTTTAGACAAATTCATTAGGTAGGTCATGCGGTTTTCCCTAGACATATTGCCTTTAATATATCCCGAGAGTGCCAAATTTCCTAAGCCGTCTTTCCTCGTTATATGCTGTCCAAATTTCAGCTTTACCTTTCTGCAATTAATTATTAGTGTCGCTTTGTTTCTATTTTGTCTAAAACTTTTTCATTGCACCCATGTTCAGTCCATGGTATTTTCAGAATGACAGGCCCGAATATATATATATATATATATATATATATATATATATATATATATATATATTGTCATCCACATACAGACTGTTTTGCTGTATCACAGCTCATAAGTGTGGGTAGACGTCCGGCTTCCTCTAGCTAGGATCGAAACCCGACTGAATTGGAGAGGATTCTACCACTAAGCCGTTGGCGCACGACAGGGATGAAGGTGAATTTAAGCGTATTTATTTTTAGATAGACTCACAGTGACTGAGATAACATGATTCGATTTACCGAAGAGTCTTGAATTTTTAGCCGTAAAAGTCACTGTCTAGAAACCCACACTTCCTCCCAGAGAGCTCAACTGAAATAAATTTTTCAGGAGCATATATTGTCAACGAGAGAGAGCTCGCTGTATCACAGCTCATCAGTGTGGCTAGAGATCCTGTTTGCCTCTGTGTGTGTGTTTGTGTGTGTACGTGCGTGTGTGTGCATGAATTATAATTGATACAATTTCCACAGAAAAGTTCAAATTAATTATTGTAGTCAGAAATTCAAAATTTAAGTGCTATTTAGCAAAACCCAATTCGTGAAAAATTATTAAATGATAATTTTGCAAATGTATATGACCTTGAAGTTGGGTGAACATGAATATCGAAGAAGTGTGATAAAAGGTGTTTGAGAATATAATTGCCGATATTCTTGTTATTCCACTCAAATTATCAGTGAAGAAAAAAGATAAAGCAATTCTTTGATGTCGTTGTCCGAGTATGAGTACCACAAATATCATGGTTGGATACGATTTATAAGCGTAAAATTACAAGATGACATGTTGTCTCTGGAATCCACTCCTTCAAAAGTCAGGGGTTTCGGGTTTTATCGCTCAGTCGGAGCGAAATATTAGAGCAGTCTCTTTTATTTAAGAGATGCTCTGGCACTTCAGTACGATTTAAATATTATTGTAAAAACTGTTAATTCTTTAATACGACGGAAACAAAATTAAGAAAATGATTTGAAACCGAAAAGAAAACTTCACATTTTAACCCTTCTCTGCATCGATATGACATACATTTTTTTAAAAAATTATGACAAACGGCCTTTCAATAAAACCTTTGAATGAAACTCAATATTCTTTTCAAACTAAATTTTGGTATATGCCGTATTGCCAACTTAAGATTAGGGAAAATCCAACACACACACACACACACACACACACACACACACACACACACACACATATATATATATATATATATATATATATTATTATTATTATTATTATTATTATTAATATTATTAGTATTATTATTATTATTATTATTATTACTACTACTACTATAATAATAATAATAATAATAATAATAATAATAAGTGCCTCCTTATTGATATGGCAGTCCCTGCAGACTGCAATGTATCTTTGAAGATATTCGAAAAACTGTCAAAATACAAGGACCTTGAAACAGAAATCTCAAAAATGTGGCACATGGAAACATCAACAATTCCCGTTGTAGTTGGAGCCCTTGGACTGGTTGGAAAAGATTCCAGTAGCCTGATTGAAGGGATCCCTGGAAGTCCATGCCTCAAAGAGATACAAAAAATTGTTCTGACAAGTACAGGCCACACTTTACGAAGGGCTTTATCTATGTAATTATTTTTTTTTATTTTTGCAGTGGAAAGTGTCATGATGCCATTTCTAACATTAGGTCCCTGGGCGGGACCCGGAAAGAAACGTAAACGCCAGATATCAAAGGAAATAATAATAATAATAATAATAATAATAATAATAATAATAATAATAATAAACTGTGATAGCTTATTTTTTCAGGTAGTTCTTCTACGCATTACGAAGGTTGTGACAGCTTAAAACGGTCAACACAACCAGATAGCTCCGAAAGTATACTGCTAAAAAAAACAAAATCAACAGTAGCTTAAAGTTAATTAGTGGCGTGACAGTTTGCTGTTGGAAAAGGCAACTGTAACATGTAGTAGGTTCAATACGGAAAGTATCCGGCTTTCATTTATCTGGTTTTTAACGTTATTCTTAGTCAAAATTTCGGAAATATACTTTATTATATTTGCATTCACGAAATTGCTTTCACAAGAGTATGTTTGAAAATTGTAGTTTTTCCTCCCCATTTTTTGCATTTCATTGTGTCGAACTTTTAACTGCTTGACTGTCTCATTATTTTATCTATTTGTTACATATTCGACACAATTCTTTGTTATTGTTGTTTGAATTATTCAAGTAATTCATTTATAAACTGTTCCTTTGTGATATTATCGTGCGAAACCTTCATATATTGTATCATCTGGTATTAACCTACGTTTAATCAAGGGACTTTTTAAACCTGTACCCGGCACCCACCCTTTATATTATAAGATATTGAACAGAAGTGCTTAGAAGGACGTCAATAATGGCCCTCGTCAATGACGATATATTCATTAATCTTACGAAGATAGGAATCACTATTTTGGAGTTGACATTTAATCAGTCTACTTTGACTGTCATGATTACATGTCTAAGTTAACTACGTTTTATTTTACACCGTACTTTTTTACTGACGACATCCAATATTTTAGACTTTCTTAAAATACTAGTCTATAGTTTTGTTACTGAAATTACAACTGTGCAGTGCCATTTCTACAATCATTTTTTAAACAGAATTTATTTTCGCAACAAAATAGAAAATAATTGTTTCGAAGTACAAATTTTGGTCCATTTTTATTCCATTATTTCATGAATATATTTTTAAATCAGATCGCTTTGTTCATTTCTTTTTTATTGTAAACTCCAAAAATTTGTGAACTAATTTTGAAAATTCTTGCAAAATAAAATGTTGCACATAAATGATTATCGTCCAAAAAATGGCGGACCGAAATAATACCTCGTCCCTGAAGTAATGTAGGTTCCTGTTGCCATTACTATCGCATAGCTGTTCGCACCTATCAATTAACTGATACCTAACATTTGCTGATACATCTTTTTTTTGGGGGAAATGTGATTTAGAATTTCTTTATCTTGAAAAGAGGCTGTGAAACCAACAAATTAATAAACCTGAGAGGAAGGGAAATGCAACAGCTAAATCCGAAGGCGCATTGGAATACGAAAAGAACGTTTCCAAAAATTTAAGCAACGCATTAAGAAATATAAAAATAAATCATTATAAACAAAGAAGAATTTAATTCTTATGTAATGACGGTCCTCCTTTGCGGCAGTGAATGACGGATAATCTCCGCGCCGATGAAGTAGAGACTTGAGGCAACAGAAATTTGGTTTTACAAAAGGATGCTGAGAATACCATGGATTAAACATGCAAGTAAGTAGGAAGTTTAAAAGAAAAATAGAAACAAAAAGGCCCTCTTATACTGAAAATCTGAAAGCGACAAATGGAATATCTGTGTCACAATATGAAGAAAGATGGAATGGAAAATCTGACATCCACGGGAGATATTGAAGTCTCGAAAGAAGGACGAAAGCTTTGAATAACCGAACTAATGCTTTTCTTTTAAATGTTTAGCATAATGTAATTATGAGAGATATTAAAAAAGATAAGCTTTAATTACAGCTACAAATAACAGGAAATTGTAGAGAGCTATGATCGCCCACATCCTAAAGGACAAGGTATACTAAAGAATAAACATGATATTTGACTGATGTTTTCATTGAGATTTATCTCCCTGTCCTGAGAAAGTAATATGATCAAGAGGGTTAAGTTATATGAAAAAGCTTGCATTAATATGCAATCCGTTTGCAATCAGTGCAAATTTGTAAATGATTTTTTAAAAATGTTCTTATTTAGCCCAATTTTATCCCATCACCTTAAAAGAGTAGTCAAGGATGAGCCCTCGCCTTGGTTAAGTTAGACAAACTAGTTAATGTGAGTAAGTGCAGTTTCTGGCCTTTTTCCGGCTGCATCTTTGGTTATGATCAAAGTCAGGATTCCCAAACTCCCCAGGTTGATTGGCCCCTTTTTTCATCTCGACTGGATCAGCTTTTATATTTCCTATGCCCGTATATATATTTCCCCTTTACCCACTCCCATATCGAGAGAGCTTCTTGATTTTGTCCAATGGGCAAAATACAACGGTCTCTCCTTTTTGAGGGTTGGACGGGCCCTGCTAACATCAATTATGTTTAGTTTGCTTTGTGTTGATGTTTAGTTTCTTTTGGAGTTCATTCCCTCCCCTCTCATTCTTCATCTTTAGATCTTTATATATAATAATTTATTGCCATTAAATTTTTATGTCATGAGGCGCATTTTGTAGGACCCCCTTGAGAGGATGCGGTATTATGGTGTATGGAGGATTGATTGGTGACGGACCAGTTTTTATGGTGAATGTGGAAATTGTAATGAGTGAATGGGTTGTGACTCTGATTAGCTAGGTATAAGATAGTGACGGCCAGCCTTAACCTCTGCCCATTTTGGCCTTGTGACGTAATTGTATTTTATATACAATAAATAACATTAAGGTAGTCAGGGAGTAACAACATCCCGATTCCTACATACATACGTGCACAAAGTCCTAAATGATATACTAACAAATCTCTAGAGGCAATCGAGCTGGCATTCCCGCTGCAAGTAGATTATTTTATCCATATTCTAGACATTCTTGATGCTACATTTATTTGATTTTCTGTTGACGGCTTTTAGTTTGCAACTGCTGATAGTAAAACCTTCGATCTACGTTATCGTCGGGACTGTGTAGACATTCCGAAACTAGTATCTGTTACCAAGTATATTTATTTGACAACTTCTACTAACTTCGAAGAAATACTGTCTCGTCTCGTCCAACATGTGCAAGAATTATGCGAAATGACAATCCAGCCATTTGAATATTTGGCAGCACCATGCGTTATTGAGTAAGGCTAAGACACAGGTAGGCCAATTATATCTCACCAGATATCAGAAAACTTTCAACATTTTAGCAGAATATATATTAATCATAAGTATGTACACATTTCCAATACTTTTACAGATCTTTTTTTTTTCATCAACTTATGTACATGTACGAATGTAGCTAATTTTCTGTCTGAATTTCAGAGATGTGGAGTTAATTTTATTTACACTGTTTTTATGTTTTTACTTGTTATCACTACACTTCGGCTGTTGGGATATCTGGACTGTCAGGTAAATATCTATCTGTAAAGACTAAAAGGGAATTTTGAACAGAAGCCTTTATTTAAACTACGGAGGTAGACTGTTCGCGCCCCACTGCACATCTCTGCTGATACCGTCTAGCTGTTTTTTTTTTGTTTTTTTTTTTTTGGTATTGCTCAGTTATTCCTCGCCCGTTTTCAATGAATCCAAGTACTCACTTCCCGATCAATGGATTGAACTGACAATCACCGTATCACGAAATGCAAGAACAAACGCTTTATTCCAATAGGTTTGTGTAAAACATATGCAAATCATATAGATAAATCATCTAGGAAAGTCTATAATTATATCGCCTTATAAAAAACACACAGCCAAAAGTTTCTTTTTTTAAATATTCAATATCGCTTTGATATAAGAGTTACCATTAGATATTGATTATTTGTAATCAGTATGAAAGCAGTGTATACGTCAGACGGCGGCGTAATTGATTAGTTCATTAACGCACACACAATTACACACAGACATATATATATATATATATATATATATATATATATATATATATATATATATATATATATATATATATATATATATATATATATATACATTCTTTTTATAGATACAAATATTTAAGTAAATATTCAGTTTATAATAAACGGTATTAACAACATTTACCGGCCTGAAGGTCCGAGAAACTGTCATAGAAAATATACATCCTCTGACAGGAATCGAACGTTTATCCTATACGGAACCGTCATATAGGCTGACGTGCTTTCACCGATTTCGCCACAGAGGAGCATTCGGTTGGAAAGGTCGATTTTACTGTTTTCAAACTACAATTTTCTATGATTTCCTCACGTACATTCATATCTGCTCGATGCGTATCCAAATGTAAACAAATGACGTAACACATTATGAAATGGACAGAGTCAGACAATTATTTTAAGACATTTTTATGTTTATATATTATTTTTTTATAGATGAACATAAATATCCCATTAAAAAATTTGCGAGTGCTGTAGCTTTTGCATATTGCTTATTGTTAAGGGACATTTTGTGGTCTTACAATCTCGTTTTCCAGTTAATTGCTGTTGAACCAAAAGAAATTTTTTTTCGCCATTATGCTTAATGCTAGCCTTATAGATAACATATATTTTTTATTCATCATTGACGATGCTTTTCGTCAATTACACTTTTTTCTGTCTTAATATTACTATTGGTGTTGCTTAAGTATTTTTTAAAGTTAGGCTATTATTTTTGCTATATATTTCTAAAGGTTTCTAGTGCAGCTGCTACTAATCTTCATGTTGCTCATATTGGAGATGCTGTTGAATAAAAGTAATAGCTGAAATGTTTGTGTATTAAAATGTACGAAAGTCCTACCAGTGCTGGTTCTGACCTAACTGTTAAAAGATGCATTGAACCAAACTATCTTTAGTTTTCTATTCTTACGTTTACTATTGGTATTTATATTAATATTTGGAATGTATTCTAGTTTAATATTGTGTTTACACTTATTTAGTGCATCAACATGTTTAATTTTATATTGGTCAAAATATTTAGCAGATTCTTTTAGCAGACAGCCAACAACTTTACAAGCTTCTGTTAAGTCGAATGCCTCCATCGCTACTGTGGGGAATTAGGTATAATTTCGATAGCTGGAACACTGGTCTATAGAGAGACGACGGTGTTATCCTTCTCCGTAACGCCAATCCACAACAAACTTACCGTTTTAGGAAACAACTCTTCAAACTATTCAAGGATCACGGACTTAAGATCACCAGTATCAGCAAATCCAGGGTGATCAACTTTCTGGACACAACTTTAGATCTGCCCAGAGGAGTGCATCTGCTTTATACTGAAGAGTTTTGTAATCATATATATATATATATATATATATATATATATATTAGCAAGAATCCACCCACCCAACAGTAATACTTAATAACTTGCCCAAATCTGTGCAACACAGATTCTTTAATAACTCTAGCAACAAAAATATCTTTTCGCTTTCATTTCTTATATTTTAGGTCATATATTAATTAGCGGCATTTAGCCATTTTAATGTATATTATCTCTCAAAGTGTCACACGGCGTTCTTCTTTTAAACTCTAAACTTGGTTTTAAGGGTTTTTTTTTATAATAGCTTCCTATCTAAACGTTATTTTCTACATTTACACCCCGATATTATAAAATAAAAACCTTACCAGCAATATATTTTGTAAAACAAATTACCAGCAATATATTTTGGAAAAACAAAACAAAAACATTTCAGCAAAATGTTTTTGTAAAAAAACAAAAACATTACCAGCAATATATTTTTGAAAAAAAAAAAAAATTACCAGCAATATATTTTTGAAAAACAAAACAAAACCATTACTAGAATTATATTTTGAAAAAAGAAAAAAAATTACCAGCAATATATTATTAAAAAAAAAAAAATTACCAGCAACACGTTTTTGAATATATATATATATATATATATATATATATATATATATATATATATATATATATATATATATATATATATATATATATATATATTGCCAGCAATACATGTTTTAAAACAATATTACCAGCTATACATTTTTGCGGAAAAAATATTACCAGAAATAGATTTTTGACAAAACAAAATATTACCAGGAAAAAGAAAGTTGTCGCAATTAAATAACCCATTGAGGTTGATATACCGTAAAACACAACAAACGAAACGCTATAGTATATTTAACTCATTTCAAATTTGAGCTGCAAATTGCGTGCAATTTAGCGTCCTCCCATCAGACCCAGTATATTTTTTTAAAGTCATGATAAATATTTCGTGCCTGATGAGATGTTAAAACAACGAAACTTAAGTCGCATTCCAAACGTAGGAATATGTATATTTATTAATATGCATTCATATATATATATATATATATATATATATATATATATATATATCGATGCAAACTTCAGGATTATTTATATATGCTATCAGTGGGGCATTGTGAGCAATAAATTCTATTGTATTACCTTAACGGTTATTGCACGGGTGATAAGGGATATTTTTAACACTATTCTTGAGGTTATTGAGTAGCCTTAATTATGGATCCGAATGCGATTACCTGTGCTAGTTTATAGTGCTGTTTAATAACTTAATTCATTATATATATATATGGAGAAAACAACTGAAAAGTTGCAAATTAAAA
>OZ038490.1:100323332-100408332 GCA_964036315.1 Acanthosepion esculentum | reverse complement strand
CGAATGATGTTTTTGGTTTCTAATACTTCGTATAATCAAGTCCCAGACCTTTAACCAATGTTGGGAGATCGATGCTGGAGAAAGGATTCTATCATCACTTTATATGGATTTTTTTTTTTTTTCAATTTCATGTGCCTTATAATCCGAAGAATAATCTGCAATGTTACCGGTCCTAACCTGGCATCTTGTCTTCAGTCAGATTCCCACCGGCGCAGTGTAGCTCCCCTTTGCATTTTCTACCAATATTTTCATTGTAATTTTTCTGACGAACTTTCTACTTTGCGTTACGAATTCCAGCACAGTACTAGATTAGATTGTTAGGTCTCATCATTTGAATGGATTGATATAACCGTAAGTTCTATGCTAACAGTTCGCCCTCACTTTCTCACACCTCTCGCTTATTGAACAATTCTTTCTTGTTTGCTAGTCTTAGATATAATATCAATCGCTTTGCCTACTTAATTCCTGTTTTTTTTTTATTGTTCTCTCTTGATTATCAACGTTTTTCTTTTTCTCGTATTCTTTTAACCCTAGAACACTAAGCATGGGTATATAGTACCCAGCGCAAATTTTGCTATTTCTCATTACAATTTTCAGTACCTGCTTTTCTTACGTAATTATTCTTTCAGGTCCTCTTAGTGTTAACTCAAAGTACAAAGTTTGAAGTGCCTGCATGTAAAATATTTCAAATAAATATTTATATTTAATAACTTTTTTGATATTTTCAAAATTGGGTATGATATACCCAGGTTAGTAGTGGTGTAACTTTAGTTGATGGTTAGTGTTCTAGGGTTAAACTGAATATCTTTTAGTAGCTTTCTTTTAGTAATCAGTGAAGCAACCTCTCGGGAACCAATTCCACAAGACAGTGGTTAGTTGGAAGAATCTTCTTGGGTGGAACTTACATCTCACCAGGGAAATACAAAGGGAATGTGGATGCTTCGCTACAATGTTCGTGACATGTGTTATCTTAGCTGTGATGGCTAGGACTGGTGGAACTACAGTGTATTGAGTTTTTTATACTTTTAAAATATCCATTTTTAAAGGATTAAAAAGATGTTTTTATTTAAAAATGAGGAAAATTCATAGCTATTTGCATTTTTAACTAATATTGAGGCCGCTCATTTAAGCTATATTATCTCAGTATTTATATGTCTGTTGTTTTCTTTAATAGATTTCAACCGAAGCAAGGCAATAAAGCCACTGAGAAGCAAGAGATCACTGAGTGTAAAAGAGTCAGAAATAGGAATATAGCTAAGTAGCTGGAGCAGAGGAAGTTTAATCAGGATTACTGAAGAGATAGATTAACATTGCATTTAATTTTCTTTTCAGATTAAGCTTAGCTGGAAAGCATGATCCCAGAAGGGAGTCCCACAATCAGGAATTGCAAGACATTTACGGTTACATCTAGCCGGCCAAACTGTAAATAAGTGAGACCTCGTCGCCAGCTGAATATTACGCTTACATTCGAAGAGTCTAGGCACCATAGCGTTGAGATTATTCGAACAATTACCACGAAAGTAGTTATAGAAAACGCGGTGGGAAAGTGAATGAAACAGAGACGCCAAATCAGAGCCAATAACATTGGTGATTCTTTGGATTTTATCATGGAATTCTGGACAGATAGCGCACGGCCATATGTGGAAGCAATATTCTAAGCATGGGCGAATTGTAGAGATATGGTAGAATCTGGGGATAAACACCGTCTAGCACCACACAGTGAACCGATTTCCTGGCAGCCGAACTGGCAAAGTTTTTCCACTTCATGTTAACCGAGAATGTTAGCCCAAGAAGGGACAGAGAGGCTCTTTCCTGGAGGTCAACATCAGGCATGCTGATGAAAGGTACAATGTGTTCTCTCAGATGATTAATTGAGAGCAGTTTAGATTTGGAAGCGTTAAAAATAACAAGCCATTCTTTGCCCCAGTTAACAACAGGCTGAAGATCGTTTTGGATATTAGCTGCTATGTTGACCTTTTTTTTTAATATTATTGTTTCACATTGCTAAATTTTCGTCGGCAAATGACCCACTCCTCGCCTTCCTTAGGAAGATTAAGATAAACTTTGTAAATACCTCGAATATTCATTTATTTTCTTTCAGTCGGTCTTTGGCGATCGTTCTCAAATCTTTTTCTGTCTATCTTTTCCTATAATTCTTTTGTTTTATTTATTTAATTTATATTTGTTGCTGGCGTTTTTATCTGTTTACAATTACGCTAGAAGCAAAGGGTAATGTTGGCCTCCATTGAATTGTTTGAATAGAATAATTTCTTTTTTCTTTGCGTCACTAAGATATCAGCTGAGTGACCTTCGAACAATATAATTTAGGGGGAAAAACGAAAATTTCAAGATGAAGAATAAAAAAGGGAAGCGGACAAAGAGAAATAAAGTTTGTATTGACATTGTCCAATATCAATGGAGTAAATAATAGTTTACAAAAGCCTTCAAGACGACAACGATCGGCCGTTTTAAAGCTTATACAAAGTCCCCATATTTGCAAACACTGGGGCTCGTTAGCTGGTTATTCTCAATAAACTGAAAGCAGCCACAGAGGTCACTGGTGAAGCGCACGCGTATATACTTACAAACATTGTTTAAAAAGGAGGTAAATAAAAAGGCGAACCCATTTGGAGCCTGTGTTTATTTTTTACGATTTAGAAAAGGCTGATCTTGTAGGGCTTGTTTCTGTAGCTGTTTTGAGGTGGAGAAAAGAGCGAGATTTCATCAACTTATTTTGTTAGATTAGCTCTGTTAACATTACCCAATGTATCTTGTTTAGTTCAATTCATTCTTCACTCAACGGATTTTTATTCGTTTTTGACATGCGTTTCCTTTTCTTTCCTCCATTTTTTCTTTTTTGTCATTGTTTTTTATTCTTTCTTTTTTATTTATCGTTTTGTCTTCTTATAATATACTTCGTTTTTTTTTTTCTTTTTCCTTTTTGCCACACTCTGTTTATCTCTGCGCTCATCTTCTAGAAAAATGGTATCTTTCTTTCTTTCTTCATGAATATCTCCCTTTCGTTTTTTCTTTCTTTCTTTTGTTTCTTGCCTTCTTTTCTATTTATGTCTTTTATTCTTTCCTTTGAATTTTTCTTTCTTTTTTCCTCCTTCTGTTTCTTTCTTTGTTCATTTCTCTGTCAAACTTTCTTTCGTTTCTTGCCTTCTTTTTCTTGTTTTATCCTTTCGTTTTTCCTTTCTTTTTTCCTTTTTTGGTTTCTTTCTTTCTTTCTCCTTTCTCTTATCAATCTTTATTTCGTATATTGCCCTGCTTTTTCTGTCTATCTTTTATCCTTCCGTTTTTCTTTTCTTTTTTCCTCTTTTCGTTCCTTTCTTTCTTCCTTTCTCTTGTCAATCTTTCTTTCGTTTTTTGCTTTCTTTTTTCTTCTTTCTTTTATCCTTTCGTTTTTTTCCATTCTTTATTCCTCCTTTCGTTTCTTTCTTTCTTCATTTCTCTTTCAATATTTATTTCGTTTCTTGCCTTCTTTTTCTTTCTTTCTGTTATCCTTTCGTTTAAACCGTCTCCATAGTCTTTGAAATGAAGAAAGAAACGAAAGGAGGAAAAAGTGAGAAAACCAAACGAAAGGATAAAAGAAAGAAAGAAAATCGAACGTAAGAAACGAAAGAAAGATTAACGAAAAAAGGAAGAAATAAAGAAACGAAACGAAGAAAAAAGAAAGGAAAAAACGAAAGGATAAAAGAAAGATAGAAAAAACAAGGCAAGAAACGAAAAAAAGATTGGCAAGAGAAAGGAAGAAGGACAGAAACGAAAAGAGGAAAAATGCAAGGGAAAAAACGAAGGGATAAAAAAAGAAAGAAAAAACAAGGCAAGAAACGAAAGAATGATTGACAAGAGAATGTAAAAAAAGAAAGAAACGAAAAGAGGAAAAAAGAAAGGAAAAACAAAAGGATATAAGAAAGAAAGAAAAAACAAGGCAAGAATTGAAAGAAAGAAAGAAAAAAAGAAAAAACTGAAAGAAAGAAAAAAAGAAAAAACTGAAAGAAAGAAAAAGCGAAAGGGAGAAATCCATAAAGAAAGAAAGAAAGAGATATAAATAAGAATGACAGAAAGAAACGAAAAGTAATGAAACAAAACAAAATGACCAATTTTCTGAAAGATGAGCACAGAGATAAACAGTGTGTCAAGAAAGTTAAACCTTAGATTGCACGCGTTCTGAAGAGATATGGCGCAGTATGAAGAGAAGCAAGTATCTCCATTAAACAATTTGTCGAAATTATGTTTTCTGGTAAATTAGAATGATAAAGAGTTCATGTCTTATGAGGTTAATATCATTAAGTTCAGTCGAGGCCTGTCTAACCGAAGGGAATGCCTGTTTCAGTGGGGAAACCTGGAATTAACCCCTGCCACCGGATTAGTCATCATAAGGGGTGATGGCCGGAGTATTGGACTATTTAGTATTTTTGTCCGATATAGACAACAGACCAATCCGCTTTAAATTCCATCTTGTGTCATATGACATTCTCATGGGTGAATGGATCAATAACAAAAAGTATTTATTGCATGACAGCTTTGCGCATAACGCTATATGGATAGAAAATATATATGTTGAATGAATGTTCAGGGTTTCCTGGGTATACACACATATATGTATAAATTAACAAGAAATAGCCAAGCAAAAAGTTCTGAATTTTATATATTATACTAGCAGCATGGCCCGGCGTTGCCCGTGCTTGATTCAAAAATCGTACGACACATACAGCAATCGCTATCACTTGACATAAAATATTTTTGCCCTTCCTTGCCTTTAAAGGAGTGCCATTTGCCGTGCTGATGTTGCTACATGCCTTACTTCTTGTCTATCTCACACTGCGAATTTTTTCTAAGCTCTTATACTAAACATTAAATCTGTTACGAAAAAACAACTAAACAAAATGAACACAAAACGATCAACTTTAAAAAAGGACTCGTAACTGGAAAAACCAAATGAAAATAGAATGTTAACAACAAATAATTTTTCACACCCAACACAGTTCTGCGGAATCAGAATCAACGTTGAGTTTAAGCAAGTGAATTAGCCAATTGGAGTAAAGTGCCATGCAGATTTAAATTTTTCCACTTGTGACGAATGCAGCTATCGATTTTTTTGCATGCTAGCATGCTAGTTAACATTCGTGTCAGTCAGCTGTTGGTTCTCACGCTGGCCAATAGAATATTGCTGACTATTCGTGGCAGCCAGCTATAGGCTCTCACTCTGGCCAGTAAAAAATGGCCGCAAACTACATGAAAACTGCCGTAGAAGCATGAAAAAATCGATTATTTTCACTATCGATGGGAGTTGGGAAATGCAAATTCGGTCTTGGCCTTCCGCGAACTTGGAGCATGTGCATGTAAATTTTGGTGCAAATCCGTCGAAAATTGCGGCCCTGCATTCGTTACACACACACACACACACACACACACACACACACACACACACACACACACACACACACACACACACACATTCTGCCTTTTATAGATAGAGATTCGATTATTACTTATTTTCCTTCTGCGTCATTATCATACAATATTCTTTCTTAGTTTTCATTTTTGTTTATTAATGATTGTCTCATATTTTAAGCGATTTTAATTTGTTTTGTCTATATTATATGCATTCTTCTCACATTCTCTGTCTTTCCTTTCAATCTGTAGTTACCTTTCTCCCTTTCTTTCCTTCTTTCTCCCTTTCTTTCCTTCTTTCTGACACCCTTTCTTATTATGTTATTTCTTTCTTTATTGCTAACTACATTTATTTCATTAATTAAGTTTTTTTTTATTCCACGTTTCTTTCTTTCGTTCGTTTTTCTTCCTTTTATTTATTTCTGTCATTCAAGTTTCTTTTGACGATTTATTTTTCTCCATGTTTCTTTCTTTTTCTTTGTTTATTTCTTTCACGGTTCTTTCTTTCCCTGTTCCTTTGATTTTCTTTTTTTAATTCCTTTCTTTCTTTCTTTCTTTCTTTCTTATTCTCCTTTTCTTTCTATGTGTATTTCTTTCTTTCATTCTTTCTTTCATTATTTCTTCCTTACTTTTGTCTTTTTCTTTCTTCTTTCTTTCTTTCTTTCTTCCTTTCAAACTGGGATTTTTCTTTCATCATTTCCTATCTAGCGCGCATTCTTCTCTTTCACTTTCTCCCCCCCATCATATTTTCTTCATTGTCAAACTATTCACGTTTCTTTCTTTCTTTCTTTCTTTCTTTCTTTCTTTTATTAAGTCTCCCTCTCTGTCTATTTCCCTTATTCCCATCGCCTTCGTTTTTCTAGTGTACTTTATTCTTTTTCCTGCCAGTATTTATTTTTTTATTTCTTTTCTACTTACTTATCTCAGATTCTGATTATTTCCTTGCAAGGTACGCATCTCTGATTCATGCTTTACTACGTTCTTCTCTCAAAATGTCGCAATTCATTAATATCATTCAATTAGAAATATTTTCTACATCCCTCAGCTATTTACGCACCCAAATCAAAACTCCTCAAGAAGTTCTGCCCATTGATTTTTTATCATTCGTTTTTGTGTCAATCAAACCAAATATTGTGTTTCCATAAACGCTAGATCCTTTTCACCTCCCTTCCTCGGTCTTTTTTATTTACTCCCAAAACAAAAGCTTCAAAAGAAAAATCTTGCAACAACATTTTTTCTGTTTAAATTAATTAGTGATTCCAGAAGAAGAAAAAAAAATGGACGATTTCAGTCTCAGCAGGATATTATGTATGTAGAGCTAAAGGTTTTGTTTACGCGGAACAAATGTTTACGAGATCGAGAAACTCGCCGCAAATCGCCAGAACCCGTCAATATATGCCAAGAAAAACATAAAGACAGGATTTCTATTTGCCTATTTGAAACAAATAAAGTTTACATGGACTAATAAACTCTGAAAATTATATATTTTGCTGTGGGGGAATTTAGATCTTCATTGTAAACGGGTGCGTAAATATATCTGTAAGTCCGTTATGAGCCATACGTGATACACGCTTCGGCGATCATGCATCTTTTGTAGGTCACCATTTCCTTCTGCAGCGGACCAGTTGCCATCCAAGGCTATAGAACCCGGTCTGTCCTGCTATTAACTGTGGGGAGAAAAAGAAGAGGATTGATACCTTTCCCAAGAGTATTAGCATATAATTTACTATAATGGATTTGACTTGAATTTGAACTTGGCTTTACCGATTCCTCAATCCAAGCCGCTATCCATTACTCCACCGCGCCTCCTGGAAATATACAGGGAGCTTTAATATGATAGTTACAAGTGGAAATATTATTCACGTAGATAGTTTCTTAGACGTAATACATTTGCGTGCACAACTTTTGGGTTACATTGATGACTTAATTACTTTTGTTAATTTTACTCCTGTATCAAGTGTGATTAACAGTATGTGTTTCTTCGTATATTTTATTGAGGGATAGAAATAAAGTTACTGTATTTTAGTTTATGGCGTATAGTGGATGATAGAATAAGACAAGCATAGTGTTTCTGAAGAAAGGTCATGCAAAGATACAGGGCCACCAGCGTGATTAGCATCTTGCAGCTCTTTTCTTAAGAATTTATTATTTTCCTCAAAAGTGATGTTAAATGAAGAATTTATTAATTCCCGTTACTGACTTTGGCTCGAATAATTGCTTGACTTCAGTAGGAATTTTCCCCATTTTTTTTGGCAGCAATCCCAACACTCTTGGAGATTACCTGGTTTTTTGTCGGAGTACTTGTTTCTTCAGTTCTCATTATAATGGTTCAAATATTTTGAGATCATGCCATTGTGCTGACCGTGCTTCCAAGAGCTGAACATCTTCATGAACAAGAAAACTTTATGTTGCACTTGATGTACGGCTAGAGAAACGTAATGTTGAAAAATTATCCATCTTTATAGTCTGGCAGAAGATCAGACCGATGTACCCTGTTTAGGTTTCCTTCACCTTTTACCGATTTCTTTTTAATATAGCTGATGATGCAACCCACGCAATTACGTTTCCACCAGCAAATGTTTCCGCTTATGGTTCATCCTGCATGTTTCTTTGTCACTGATCTCCTTACATATAGAGTATATTTATTCTTAGATATTCAATATACAGCAGAATCCCTGATAACCGGACTAAAATGACGTTCAGGTATGAGAAATTGGTTACAAAGTTCGGATATGAGGGGTTATATTTAGATTAAAATAAAAGAACTGAAATCAGGTTTAACGTTTATTTTCAATGTTTTATAGTAAACAAAATAAGCTAATTCTGAGTGAAATATAACGGAACAGATTTTAAGGAGAAAGAAAGAAATTATGTAATGTTAATGAAAATTCATTAAATTAAGTATACCACGTATACAAAACAAATAATGTAACGAGGGTTTTTTAATCGCTGTTGCATGATGATTCTTTCTCTTCTAATGACGTTCTCAAAATTTTCCGCAATTCGTTTTGCTTTTTTTCTTGAATTTTTTTAAACGAGAAACACTTTTTAACTCCGCGTGCATTATTACAATCACCATACCTGAATGCTGGATTTCTTTCCATAAAACTGACAACCTTTCAATATTTTTTTCATTTTCAGTACAAGTTTCATCGCAATCATATTTTTTTAGTTCCTTGTTCATTGTGACAGTATGAACGCAGGAGGATAGTTTCTTTGGAAGATTTTATATCATACAATGTTGATATCATATGTTGAACGCAGCCATTATTTTTAATGAACTTTCTCTAGCTTCTAGTCTGATTAAAATGTCTACTTCTTGCGATAACTCCAAAGTTGTTCTTTTCCTTTTATTCCCATCATCTTTTGCACCAATAAAGCCATGAGAGTGTAATAAGCATAAGCAATTATCCAAATTAATTTTCCTAAAAAACAAAAATTTCAAATCATTTACATATCACCCAAATAGTTCAAATATACTCATCAAAATCATGTCCGGATATGCTGGATTCCGGATATGAGGCATTCCGGATATAAGGGATTTCGGATATGAGGCTCTCCGGATATGACGGATTCTACTGTATTTCTATTGTGCATACTAAAACATACTTTTCGACACTTTCTAGCATCAGGTGTTAGGCGTTGTTTCGACCACTTTTGGTATTATTTTGGTCAATGGTGTTTGTTCATTTGATGTTATAAGCCAACTCAATTTGTTTTTCATAATACTAGGTGTATCCATTCAACTAAAATCTCACTGTTAAGACTCTATTCACTACTCACTTGCCTGGCCGCTCATTCTGGATTGCCTTCTGGGATTCACACAATTCTCATCTCTCATGTGTAACTTGTGCGGAATTAAAACATTTCCAGTTTCGCAAACATCTTTCAGAACGTTCTTGAAATTCTCGTCCGCTTGACTATGATTCGTTGAGTCATCATGTTCCTCTTCAAAGGGATAAACTTTATTTCTGTTTCCAGTAGATAGTTTAACCCTGATTATAATGTAAAAATGGAAGCTAATGTTCAAATACAATGACTTGTTATGGTATCATACACTCTACTTAATAGGATATAAGAATTTTCACTTAAAAATTTGGATGTTAACATTATCTAATATCTCCTATCTTTCATAGGCCCAATATATTTGCATGGGCTTCTCTACAGATTCAAGCTGCATAAAGCTGTCGGTCTTCTGTCATAAGCACATACGAAAGCGCAACAAATGATTTTCCATTTCTCAAGGACCACAAACGCCACTAATAAATCATACGGTAACACAAATTCCAATTCTCAATAAAAATGAAGATATATAATCATTTTATATATTTGACCCCAGGATTTTACACGCAAGAATATACAGATATTGTATCCAAATTTAAGTGAAACACACACACATATATGGTCATATTTTTATGTATGTAATTTTAACCTTTTAAAAATGAATTGAATGGAAAAGCGTAAAAGCTTATGGCAATATTTAAACCAGCACTGAACAGATCATAACCCCCCCCCCCAAAAAAAAAATGGAACTGCGGCATGCACACATGATGGCCAGATGCACTGGTCTGACCGCACACATAGGTATACATACGCAGGCGCAGATATCCATATCTGAACAAATATATATATATATATATATATATATATATATATATATATATATATATATATATATATATATATATATATATATGTATATATATACTGGCAAAAGCAGATAGACTACTCACGGACATACACGTGAGCTTTACTCAATACATGAAGAATATGTATGTATGTATGTATTTATGTATGTATGTATGTGTAAGAGTGCGTATATATATATATATATATATATATATGTGTGTGTGTGTGTGTGTGTGTGTGTGTGTGTGTCTGTGTCTGTATGTGTGTGTGTATGCTGATTCAAGCGTAAGCTAACAGGGGCGTGCACGCACACACAATACACAAAGATTGAAACAGATTTGACAGTCTCAAGACTTATGTAGGGAAAGGAAAACATCTCTCATCAACACATCTATCATCACCACACCTCAGACTAAACCTAATGATTTTATTACCACTTAGGCAGAAATTTACTTTGGCAACAGTCCAGAAATGAGATCAAGGCTCACTACAAATACAGAAAATGAACAATGACACATTAAAAGAACTTACCGAAAATCTATTCCATTAAAATTGATTCTTTTTATTTGCCTGAAGTAGGTTACAAAAACTGGAAACCTGTGTTTCAAAAATATGAAGAATAAAATATAAAGGAAATATAACATATACACTAAAACAAATACAATGTATCACTCTCCACTCTCATATATGCACACTCTCTATCCCCGAGATTAAGCAGTTTTCTCTCAAAAATATAACAAATCTTTAGAAAGATGCACCACATAATCTCGTAGGTTAACTTGCAATTTGCCAAAAGTTAGTAAAATGCATAAATATATTGATTAATACATCAAAAACCACCAATATCGTATTGGCATGATACCAAATCTAATAGTGCTACTAATAGTACACATTCAAAGGATGACATATAACTGTAGAAGTCATTCTATCACAACAACAAAAATAACATTAGATAAAATATATTTCTCCATAGACGATTGCATTGAATTCTGTATAAACAGAGCAAATACTGATATTCGATAAATGATTCTCCATCTGGTCGTTACAAATGAGGTTAATTTGAAATGATTCCAACACTAATTGCTGCAGTCTAAATCTATTAAAATAAGTATTGCTTATCATAACATCCGTTCATGACAAAGGCCGTGAGAGTCGAATAGTCGGTAGACCTTTGCAAGTAACCCATTCGTTTAATGTCTGCATTAATTTAGAATGATATCACACTAAATTAAAACTTCTATATGACATCGGTCCAACTTCCTGCAAGTGAGATGTTGCAAATCCTTAATCTAAATGCACGAAGCTATTTAAGTTAATACAACCAATAATTAATAAGATAAGTTATAATTTATTAACAGAGACAAACATATATATCTATATGATAGAAATTTGATAATTATAATTAAGTAATTCATTGAGTCTGAAAAAACCCTCAACAGAATGCAGAAAGAACTCGGACGGCCGTTTCGTCCTATATTTGGGACTCATCAGCAGTGCGCATCTACTACCGAGAATTGAAACCCTGACAGGTTATCAAGCAAACGTCATACCAACTGTTCCAACGGGCCTCAGTGACGAAGAGGTAGTAAATCAGACTCAATATAGCGCCGCTCGCTCACATATTCCGTGGTGGAACTCAACTGAAATTCTCTGTAACCACAGGACTGTGACCCCAAGAGCCACGACTACTGTCACCAAGCCGCTCAAACTGAAGTATTAGAAGCCGGATCAAGCAATGACATACACATGATAGAAATTGATAGGAGGATTTGATAATTATAAGGAGCTGCGGTGCGAGTTTCGTTACCAGCGTCTCATATGTACGAGTTTGTCGTTGCTTGAAAAACTTCCATTTACACAAAAACAGACTATCGTTATTGTTTTGTCTGTGTATTGTTTAATATATTATAATGTAATTGCCATCTTTGATAATGGCTTATGTAAGCCGAAAGCTTCGATAAGATAAAAAAATATGTATCAATATTGTGAATTTCTTTCTTATTTTAATTATAATGCTATTAAGCTTATCAGACGATATGAAAAGAATTTACATAAAATAAATAGAAAATAAATTGTCTATATTATTTAATGAAACATGCATCAATGAAAAAATGCTGCCTAAATACACACAATTTAAATAAATTAATATATATATATATATATATATATATATATATATATATATATATATATGAGAGATTTTTAGTTCTTTGTTTTGATAAACATAAAAATGCCTTAAAATAATTGATGGACTTTGTCCATTTCATAATATATATATATATATATATATATATATATATATATATATATATATATATATATATATATATATTAAGTGAGAGGAGAGGGAATAGAAATGCCTCAAGTTGTTTTTTATAGATGATTCATTGAATATGACGGACAAGAAATGTTTTCTCTATTTAAAAAATAATTTTCAAGAGTTTTTCGGACGAATTGCTTGTCCATAGGAATTATTACTCTATTATGCATGTGTGTGTGTGAAAGAGAGAGAGAGAGAGAAAGAGAGCGAGAGAGAGAGAGAGTGAGAAACATAGATTCTGTGCGTGTAAGTGCGCAAATAGAAGTATAAGCAGAGAAATCCTTTATATATTTTTTGTGTTTTTATATGCAATAATATCATTCAGCTTTCCAAAACGACGCGTCTAAAGGATGTCCGAAAGTAATGCTGCAAAGCTTATGAAGGAAATACGAAAACCAGACAGCATACACAAAAACACGACATCCATAGAAAGGGGAATGCTAAAGAGAGAACAAACATGGTAAGCGCAAATGATAGAAACGCAAATAATAAAATAATTCTAAATCGGTCTACAAATCCATTGTGAGTTCGACATTTCCTATTCGTAAAATGAACAGAATTGAAACAAGAGAAATATTAGGTTATTTGTTTATCAGAGCAACATAATTAAACGAAACGAGTTCAGCTTTTTCTTAACAGAGAAAATGATTCACATCAAAATCGTAATCCATTTTCAGTAATCGTAATTCATTTCTGAACAGTGTTTCCTTCCTTAAACTCTATTCCAATAATTGTCCTGGCGTCCGTTTACATATCTCATTACATAGGCTATTCGATGTTTCCCACCATTCCTCTTGCCTTCATTAGGTCCTGTCAGTTTCAAATCTGAACGCGAAACTTCAATTCTCACTTTCTGATTCTTTGTCCCTTGAAATTTTCATTTCTTTAAATACTTCCAGAAGTTCACATTTTACATTCATGGTATTCTCATCATGGTTCTGGAAAAACAAATATATTTTGTCTTAAATCTCCACGTCACCTGTGGGATTGACCACATTTTGAAAACGTTCTTTCAGATTTCGTCTCTCCAACCTTCATATATCTGCACATCTTTGCATATTTTTGTATATTCAACTCATTCTATATCTACACTCAATCATGTTTCCCAATGCAGGTTACAAATTATAGTCTTCGTGTCTCCTCTTCATCTACGCGGAAATTACCCTGCATTCACTACCATATAGAGCATATGTATTGCATAGCTGTTCTACACGGTTCTTTGTTTCTACGGAAGATTGCCTTTTTCGTAAAATGTTGTTTAACTTTTGAAAAGCAGCTTTCATTATTACAGCGCTCGTTCAGATTTCTATGACTACTGTTACGATTGTTATTACGTACTCAAAAACATGCCGAATAACAAATTCCTAAGTTTCAATGTTCAAACTCATTCTTATTAATCATATTCAATATAAGGCAACCGTGAAGAACAGATATTTAAGATTTTCTGTGCAAATGAAAGTCTCGGTAGAACAAAAAAAAACATCCCTATTTTCAAAATTCAATTTAATTTTTCCAGCCGATAACTGGTGTTTCGTAAGTGAAAAAAAAGAATAGTTCTAATTTTAATTTAAAAAAGAAATCTGCTTTGTTCATTGTATATTTGACATTTAATGCGTCATCACTCCCTCACGTGACCTATAAGAAATCGATTTTGATAAGTCACTTTTCTAAGGTGTTCGTTTTGTATTGCGATAAGAACAGGTGTTGGAGACACTGTAATAAAAATTTAATCAGATTAAGCACGATAAAAACTCGTCAAATTGTTGGAGCAATTTTTTTATCTTAATATATTATTTATATCTTCAAATGACATACCCTTTCTGGACTTAGGCAATCACGGCTCTTCTCATTTTCCTTTCCTATATTACATGTGAATTTTCATGTCCTGTTGGGTATGATTGCGGAGTGGTTTTCCGGTGCCTTCTTCCTGTTTCTGAATTTAGATATGTTCTCCTAAAACGCATAATTTACCATGCTTTGTTAAAACATAACCAAAGGGAGGAGAAATGTCTTTTCTCAAGACGAATAATGCAAATTGATCGCAAGGAAATCGGCTAGAATTTGAAATCGGCTCGCTGGTCCGACTTCTTCTCCCACTAGCAGTTACGCGACACGCGCTTCTCGATATGTGCGATAGCTAAGACGAACTTTGGAGAAACAATGCAGTGAAACATGTAAGAGTTCACGTCAAGTTTAAACAAAGGATTGACACGTTAACTATATTTTTCAAGGTTATAATATTGCCGGAATATGAGAAAATAACATTTGCACAGATATAAAAACATCACATTTTCCCCCTCGAGGCAAGAACGTTTATGTAAGTTTTAAATGTCAATGAATATTAATTAATATACGTTTCTTTTATTAGAAATAGATTCTTTGAAAAGTGGTTTTTGAAAAAGTTAAACTTTTAAAATATGCTAAAAATTTGAGGATTGTTTTCTTTAACGATTTAATAGAAAAGCTTGATAAAATGAAAAAAGAATTAAATATATCGGAATATATAATCACCTGGTAATATTATCCATGTCGTCTGGAAAAATAATGCTCAGCCCGAAATTATGTCGAGAATATAAAACGAAACAATTCTCTAGTAACGAATTGAAGCAGTTTCGAATATTAAGTTAATGTTTCCTGGTAAAACAGTTTAAGCAATAAATAAAATATTGAAATATAGGGTGACCCAAAAAACGGGAATTTTTGAGGTGCGTATTGCCAGACATGATCAAGTAGCAACACTGCGAGACAGTGACCTTGAGCAAGTAAACATTTTGCCATTTTAGAAAGGAAAATGAAATTCACAGTATCCCAGCTGAGATGTTGCAGCAGTCAATGAGGAATCTCAACAGCAGATTTCAAGAATTCATTCGTACAGGAGGACGCCATCTACAGGACGTAATTAAAAAAAAAAATGAAAATTCCATCATTGTTTCTTAAATGGCATGTTTTAAGCTTTCAGTTACTATGAATTAAATATTTTTCTTCCATCACTCTTGGTTTTATTGGATTGTTAAAAAGTTCCCGTTTTTTTGGGGTCACCCTGTATTTGAGGAAAAAAGATTAATCATTTGTTTAATTTCTCTTGATTGTTTTCTTTTTATTCAATGTTCTCAGGCAAATGGTTTATGTTGTCGTTGCATGTCACCGATGGACTGTAAAGGTATAGCGAAAATACCGCAATGGTTTCATAACGCTGTATCAACGTTGAATCGACTTTCTACACAAGTAATTTTCGGGATGGAAACAGCAGTTCTAATATAAATCAAGAGAATGAGAGAGAGAGAAGAGGAGATAGTTGGAAAGAATGCCGACCAGCTATCTCTCCTCTCTCAGTTAAAACTGCAAGGCACAAAAGAATCTAGGAGAAAACTCAACAGGGATCTTATCTACTGTTGTAACTGTATTGCATTTTTACGCACATTTTTCAGTTTTATATAAAGACATATGCAAATACAAACTATCCTTCAGTATCCGTCTCTATTTCTGAGATGAGGTATTATGAACACTATTTACATTATTCGGACTATTGTCCTCATCTTTGTCGCCACACTTATTACAACGTTTCGGCCGTTGTACGCTCCGGCATTTTTCAGGTGATTGGAATGTCGAACTGAACCCTTTATTTCGCTCACAGGTGTAGACTGTTCTAGTTCCACGTGCTATGTGTAACGGATGTCAGTTGTCAGTTATCTCCTGTTAATTCCCCTTTCCAAGTTCTCTTCTGATTTGACCAGGTATTGAACTCACACTCTTTGAGTCCTGTCACAGTGGATAAATGTGTTAGTTAGATCCAGTGACAGGACCCAAAGAGTGTAAGTTCAATACACGGTTAAAGCAATGGAAAACTTGGAAAGAGGAATTAACAGGTGATAACTGACAACTGATATTCATTAAACATGGCACGTGGAGGTATAACAGTCTACCCCAGCGAGCGAAATAAAGGGTCCAGTTCCACATTCCAACCACCTGACGAAGGCCGGAGCGTACAACGGCCGAAACGTTGTAATAAATGTGGCGACAAAGATTAAGACAACAATAGTCCGAATAATGTAAATAGTGTACAATCTATCCTTGTCAGGGTCCTACGTCAAGGCGTTTGAAACAATCACCTGTCAATTCGGGTCGCCAGAGTTCTGACCAGCATGGCACGTTTTTGAATTTCATTGACTACAATTATGTTTTTGTCATTTTTGTCTAGTCTACGCACCCTGTAACATTTCCTATAATTAATTATGCAATATTAGCTCTAGATAAATAAGAATTATAATAATTATATATTTATATATATATATATATATATATATATATATATATATATATATATATATATATATATATATATGAATTATCATCAGTTGTTCTTCTAGAGATTACTATCTTCTCATTGTAGACCTTTTTTCAGATAACATCGACAGATTTCCAACATGGTAGATTCATTCTCATCTAGCTGATTAGAACAACAGGGAAACTGTCTAACTTGTCTACAGGTAGAACATCTGAAAAATTCTGGTGACAGCAGCGGTAGGATTCGGTGGCAGTCGTCTGACTAATGGACCAATGTTACTCTCGTTTTTTGAACGGTTTTCATAAAGACATGTCGCTAACTAGTCTGACGTCCAGCAACATTTCCTAATTGGCTAGAAAAGATATTACAAACCTTCAGAATGCCCATGATGGGGTAACTTGTACTGACCACTGATTTTACATTTGCCTGGATCCAAGTCACCAAACAAAGAACGTGACTAGATTTAAGTACTCAAGCTTACAGTAAATGCGGGCTTCACTAATTCGATTATGGAAGCAGAATGTTGGAAATGTTTTCTACTCTTCTAGCCATATTTCTACAGCTTTCCACGGATTATTTATGCCATGTTCATTGTTTGCTTTTTAGTATAAACAGAAGCCCTAATTTGAGATTAATGAAATGAATAATTGTCACACGTTATTATTAATATTAATAACATTATCATTATTATTATTATTATTATTATTATTATTATTATTATTATTATTATTATTGTTGTTGTTGTTTTTATTATTAACAAATTGTTTCATCATATTTTTCTATGGCAGTTTCGTCAAGAATTATTCTAGCAAATGTCTAAACGTAGGAACCTATTTAACAAATAAACAAATAAGATGATGTAATTTATATCGGAATGCTTGGGATTTGTAATTATCATTATTGTAGTTATATTTACATTCGAAATATCATACAATTCTTAGTTGTTATATTCGCAACGTTTTAGGATATTGTATTATCCGTCCTTCATCGACTAGCTTCCATAGATAGTAACATTCTCACAGTAAAGTGGGTCGATTCAACTGTTGTAGCAATGGGCCCTGAGAATAGAATTCTCACCCTGCACCTTACCTAATACATTCGACAGATATTAAAATAGGTGCCTCCACTAATTCGGTATATGTAAAATGAATTTTTAAAAAATGAAATGCTATCCTGAAGCATTTTAGCTTTAATTTAAATCTAAAGGATTTAAAGTTTACTATTTCCAGTCAGCAAAATATTATGTGGTACCTTTCAAACAGAAATCGGAAACAATTTATTTTCAGTAAAATCTATAAAAACACATTTGTAAACAAAAGATAATTCTCAGTTTTAAAATATATATTTTTGAAACGTTATTTGAAGAAAATTAGCAACTTTAAAATTAAATTAATCAGATTTGAAAGAAATATTACTTATAGCAAATCTATATACAAACATTTAGGTTGCCCACTGAACGTATTGCTAGTAAAGTATAGTGGAGCAGATGATAAATTTTATAAGGCGGGGACAAATCTTAAAATACCTCATAATGATAGATTTATCGGTTTTTACATTTACACTTCAGAAATTCTGCATGCAAAAACAAATCAAAATTCTTTTAAAAATATTCGGGGTCGTCAGATTGTAATAAGCTTTACAATATATGATTAGTAAATACAATTTTACTTAAGAAAAACATGTCCTAAGAACCAAATCTGAATGTTAAAAGATGTAATTTCTTTTATAGATTATTCAATTTGAATTTGTAACAAATGAAAACAACGCTTGTAAGAATTCATTTTTCATCGAAAATATTTATTCTTCAAACATTATTGTCTTTCATATATAACACCAGCTTCACACTAATCTCAGATATGGGCGAATTATTTTATTTCCTGTATGTACACGTATAGATTTTCACCTAATATGACCATCAGTTATATTCTGCCATCAAGAGAAAATGGTTAAATAGACACATCCACTTCTCAGAGTTTTATGATGATGTTAGCCTAGTCCCTGGGAATTCAAACACTGTGGTAAAATCTACCTCAAAACACTAGAGCAAGAGGAATGATGAGTGCCAACACCAGTGTCATTGTAGTCAGATGGATTGGTCCGGTTTTGTACTTGGTCTATGTCACAAGCTCATCGACAACTTCATGTTAAACCGTTTATATGTCACAACCTGGCACCATAGTGGGTGGGGAGATAAATAGCGAAATTCTAGTTGCAGTTTGAAAATCCTAGACCATGTCTAGTGGTATTAGTCTTACTGAAATACACCACATGCAGAGAGATACATATTAAATATATTTTACGCTAGCAAAGGCACAAGGAATGAAATACTTCAGGAGGAATGATGTCAGTCACCATCAAATAATCTAGTCTAACGTCTATAGAAACTTGTAGAGATCTGTTAGTATATCTCAGACGAGGTATTGTACTTATTTGCAGTATTTACATTGTTCAGATTGTTGTCCTCGTCTTTATTACAATATTCACATGGCCCAGATGGAAAGAAAGTGTTGGTGTGTTGATCCAAAAGTGACTTGACCCAAATAGTTGTGTGTTCAATATCTAGCCACAGCAGAGGGAACAGAAACAGAGGTGCAATTAGAAAAATCCACCCCCTAGGAGTAAATAAAAGGTTTGGTTCTAAATTCCAACAAATATCACCTGAAGAAGTCCGAAGCGTACAACAGTCAAAGCGTCCTGAATATTAAAAATGAGGACAGCAGTCCGAACAATGTAAATAGTGTAAAGTTGTAGAGGTTTACTGAATTTAGTTTACCCTAATGTAATGTCAGTATAGTGTAATATTTAACAGATATCTAATTCTTTACACCGTTTGAAAATTACTCTTACTAATAAATGTTTTGTAATAGAAGCATTTAGGTATTTATTAAACATATTAGGGCTGGAGAAATTAATCATCTCGTAGCCACTGAAACTGGATTTAGTTTCACTCTCCTATCGATCTAAATCTTCGCCGTCCGATGGTAGGCATTACTCCGTCATTGCGTATGTAACAATTTACTAAGCTAAGCTTAGATACGACACACGGCCTTAATTATGGAGGAACCAGTGAGGATCGAACTTACTAATCAGTCCGAATTGATCTAGCGGGGTAAGCTTACTGACCATTAAAATTCGTCGAAGTGCCTCAGATTGAGTATGTATTGTTGCCTGTCTGGTTTGCTTGCACAACAGTATTATCAACTGACAAGAACTAACGATGAGCAAACAGAATTTGAACAAAACAATTCTTTTTAATCAGAATCTGTTTAAACAGATAAAATGGTTTAAACAAGATCAAAGTTAGTTCGATGAGATGAAAACAAAATTATAAAAATCTCTTCGAGTCGGACTTCCATTGAAATGACCAAAAAGTGATTAAATACACATCGAATTAATTACAAACACAATAACATGTTTTTCGGTATCGATAATCATCATTGCCATATCTTTTTTTCCGTTAATTTTCATGTGACAACTAATGTTTGTCGTTCTTTTCCTTTTCTTTCTACATCTTGCCTTTTTCTTTCTGCTACTCATTTTTTTTCAACACCTTTTCTTTCTACATCATTTCCTACATCTTTACTTTTTTTTCTTTCTAGATCTTTTGGTACTACATCTTTTCCTTTTACTTTAAACAACTTTTCTTTCAACATCTTTCCTTTTTTCTCCATCTTTTCTTTCTAAATCTTTTCTTTCTAAATCTTTTCTTTCAACATCTTTCCTTTTTCTTTCTACATCTTTTCTTTCTTCATTTTTTTGTTTTTCTGTATACATATTTTCCTTTCTCTTTCTACATTTTTCCTTTTTCTTCTATATCTTTTCTTTCTACATCTTTTCTTCAACATCATTTCTTTTTCTTTCTACATCTTTTCTTTTTCTCACTGCATCTTTTCTTTCTTCATTTTTTTGTTTTTCATTCTACATCTTTTCCTTTTTCTCCTACATTTTTCCTTCTATATCTTTTCTTTCTACATCTTTTCTTCAACATCTTTCCTTTTGTCTTTCTACATCCTTTCTTTTTCCCTCTACATCTTTTCTTTCTCCATGTTTTGTTTTTCTCTCTACTTATTTTCCTTTTTCTTTCTGCATTTTTCCTTTTTCCTTCTACATCTTTCTTTCTGTATCTTTCATTTTTCTTTCTACATCTTTTCCGTTTACATCTTTTTATTTTTCTAAATTTTTTCTGTCTACAACTTATCCTTTTCTTTCTACATCTTTTCGTCAACATCTGTCCTTTTTTCTGTATCTTTTCTGTCTATAACTTTGTTTTCTACATCTTTCCTTTTTCTACATCTTTCTTATTTTCGAAATATCATTTTCTGACTATCGTCACTTTTCTGAGATTCTCCTTTAGTTTTCAGATTTCTTTTCTACTTTTCTTATTTGCGTCTCCTCACTACCTTCCTTTGTTTTCATTGAAAATAACTTTGTTGCGTTTTTCTGTTTTATAATCTATATTATTCAATCTTCATATACGTTGTTTTCTGTACCCTTTCTCCTTTCTATTATACAAGAGTTAAAGCAACCGAAATGTATAAATAGTGAAAGATTTAAATACTAATCTACATAGAGTAAAAATGCATATTGCAACAGCCAAATCTGATTTAATATTGAAAACAAAGGCTGTTAAACAATACGGAAGCTGAGCTAGAATGGTAAATTACTAATAAAAAAATAGATTGCCTTTTTTATGTTCTGGATATGACAGCAAAACGGAACGAAGACAAGAAAACAGCCGTAAGAACTTATGAAGTTTACCGCACCTCCTGTAACCTGATTCTTTAGTGAGGCGTGGCGTAATACTTGGTCAAAGCGTTCTGTATGCATTTTCATGCCTGTTTGCTCCTAGAAATACTGCTACTACGAGTGTCCGTCGCATAACAAAGCGATTAAAAACAGAATTTTCATTCGTTGATGAAGTCTATTATGCAGCGTTATAGTCTGGAGAACTGTATCATAATAACTGTCATCATATATAAGAAGTATCTGTATATAATAGACAAAACGATTTTTGATTGCGAATTAACTGAATATTCAACCACATGGCCAATTGTTTTAAGACTTGGGATCGGTATACTACATTTCGATGGGATCTGGTGTATCACGTTACCCAGAGACTAAAGTTGATTCCATGACCTGTAAAAATCTTCCGTGACACAGAAAAATTACAAATATCCATCATTCTGTAAAGAAATTCATAACTCGCTCTTTGTATTAATTCATGCGGAATATATTGATAATATCGTCTGATAAAGATAAAAGATTATATTTTTTATGCGTAAAATAATCTTTTATTAACTATTAGAGCCGTTCCAATCAAAATTGTCCGAGACGAGGGTATGAGATTTTGGCTCCTTCTTCCAACATATGATCTTTTCTTTGAAGATTTTCAGGGATTCCTTCTTTCCTCTTGTAGGTCGTTTATTTATATGAATCCATAATCTCCGGTTTCCTTGTGTCTGTATATTCTAAATTTAGCCGGGTTCAATCCCATATTTATACTGCTTCACGATCGAAATCTTTTGAGAGTGGGTTCTGCATTTGATAGATTTCATAGATATTTCTATCTCAACCTCGGCGTTCTGTGCTCATTTGAGTTTCTGAATTGCCACAGTATAGAAAATTGACTCTAATTACATTCACTACGACATGCCCAAGCCGCAATATTCACTAGTAGATAATTGTTGTCGTTGGAATTTATTTGAAAATTTACATATTATTCTGAGTCGCTATGAATTATGAAGTTAATTTTGGAAAATGAAAACCACCTAATTAAAGAGAATATTAAAGAAAATTGTAAAAAGAAATTAATTGCTGAATTTGTATTGCGAAACTAGTTATTAAATAACACGTGATATCAGGCAATATATCACTTTAGTTTATTAAAATTAATATTTTAATTTAATTCTATATTTTCCATAAAACGTACATAACATGATCTTGACTTATATTCTGAATTATATGTAGCGTATATTTCCGCGTATAAGGCGAAATTTAGATAACACAAGTTAAAAAACTATAGCAAATTTTCATGAATTTATATTATACCTGAAGCATAAGACGACTACTTATTGATTATATAAAGATGATTTTAACGGAAATGTTGTTACTTAGTGTATACTTATAAATTCAAAATAAACGAAATAACAAACCCAATCCTATATTATGATTTTCCTACAGACGTTCACTAAAAGGGAAACCATTGTTTTATCATATAATCTCTTGCGAATACTGATTTTTACTCTTCTTTTACTATATCTAAACAATTACCAACAGCCTGGTGTACTAATGGCCATTTACTTATGCTTAATGGACAATCACAAAATACCGCTAATAAGAGAACGATAATGTTAATATTCATTTTCAACAATCTTATATTCGCAATCATAAATCAAAGTTTACATTTTCTCGGCTGTGCTTGCATGCATACAAGTTGATTTAATTAATACGGGATTATTCTTAGAATAGACATTTTATTATGAAGTTATGCCAGCAATTTATAAGGTAGAAATGATTTTATTACTTTTATTATCAGTTTATTTGATAAAGTGAATCTTTTCATATACGTTATTGGTTATCGCATAGAGGGCGAGATTAGCCTACCAACAAAATCCTATCAGAATTTAAGAATTCCTTTTTAGATTTGTAGTAGATGTACCCCCTATTTTAATGGTGATTTGGGGGATTTAAAGGTCCTCTTATACGCAGAAATATACGGTATTAACTATTTTCATTTTTCTTTTATATCACTATATTTTAAATTTAATTTTTTTTTAATGTTCCTATGTATTAATTTCTCTTATAGTGAAAAGCTATTTACTTTATTCACATTGTTATTTTCTAATTTTATTAACAGATAAATCTTAACCAAACCTTTAAATTAACGCCTACGTTTCACTATAGCAATGTTGCCATGATAATGATATGTCTTTATTTCTTTTTTAGTTTCGCTGATGATCGTTTATGGAAAAAAGCCTTGGCCCCAGGATTAATAAAACATCCAACAGGTTTTCATATCTAGCACATTCTGTTTTGATATATGTCATATTAGCCATTTTACCGATTACAGTTTTATAGAACGTATTAAATGATTGCCTATCATGTTTTTTTCTTGTCAAAAATATATTATGCTAAAAAAGCAAAGAAGAACCTAATACTCCTAACGAAAACGGTCGCATACATTTCTATATTCGTATTTTTGTATGAATGATTCCAAAAATAATTCAATCTTAAATATTAATCTATTCAAAGGTAATCGTAATATTTCTTCATCGTCTTCAGTTGTTGCCAGCTTATTTACATGACACACCTTATTCGTCATTAACATTTCGACTGTCTGCCTTGAGATTGAGTGGACTTCAAGCTGAGAAGAGCGTGATATTAATGAAAAATTTATAAATCATAATACTTGAAAGCTTTTTCGCCTCTTATCTCTTTTATTTCAGCTGAAAATAGAAAAAGTAAATATTAGCCACATCCGTTGACGCATATTTGCAAAAGAGGGAAATGCTCAAATTATATTACATTTCTTTAAACATTTCACCCCAAGCAAAGCAACAAAGCCACTAAGACGCAGGGGGGGGGTCAGTGAGCGAGAATAATAAAATAATTGAAACTAAGAATAGCAAAGTTAACATTTGAAATTACATTTAAATTTTGGAAGATAAGACATGGCAGTAATGGAATAAGCCAGAATAGTGTTTCTACTAAATAGAACTACGAGAAATGAATCTGATAGCAAAGAATTTACAGTTAAATCTAGCCATTTCAATTGAAGTATGTTGAGATCTTGCCGCTAAACTAGTACTGCGCTGAATTTCCTAGAGTCAAGGAACCACAGTGGAAACTTCTTCAGAAAATTTACCAAGAAGTATTTGTTCCTGAAGCAGTTTGGTATATGAATAGAAAGGAATATTTTAAGTAGTTTGTTTAGTTTTATAGATGCTTAAGCGAGGAAAGATGGTTTAGGCAAGGGGAACAGCCATTATACATATACAAAAGGGTATGAAAAACAAAGAGAAAATACGGATATTTTTGCATACGTCTATCGGATTCTGGCACTGAAGAAATGTTTTATAATCATATGTAAGAATTAAAAATTCGTGTAGAATTGCTTCTTTTGTCAGCATTCAGCTATGCATACAGGAAGAATACGAAAAATATATTCCAATTTGCATATACGATTTGCTCAACGATCGAATGATATATATATATATATATATATATATATATATATATATATATATATATATATATATATATATATATATATATGAACAAATGGAGTCTTAAGGTGCGTTATATTTATGGGATAAAGTGCTCAGTATCAGAGAGAGAGAGAGAGAGTCTGTGTAAATATAAAAGTGAACATTGAATTCAACACTTAGAGGCGACTGTCTGTTCTATGATAGACGTAATCGTCAGGCCACCATATATTAGGGCAGGTTGATTTTTTTACTTTCTTTTAGAAAATCAAAAAGAATAATGTAGCGAAAGTTGCGTGTAGTCCTATTAATTACTGATACAAAAAATTAGATCTACACTTCAACGGTTTTTTGAGCAGTCGGCTTCAAAGATTGTATAGAAAAATGCACTGAAAAATCCTCAATTTTGCAAGTTTTGGCGTAAATATTGATGAGAAAACCAAACAATTTCAGTATTTAAATCCGGGAATGTTGTTATTTTATTTCATCAAAATGAAATAAAACGAAATTATAACTAAACTTCAAATTGAACACCACCCCCAATTATCCGTGACGAGTTTGAAATGCTGTTTTTTAACTCATGAATTAACCAGTAATAGTTGAATACATTAAAAAATTTATTTTTTTCTATTATGAACAAAAATACAACAAACAAAAAAGTATGGATAAATAAATAATAATTTAATAGGGCTTAGATATAGAGTCAAATATCTCCATATAAGAGACCTTAGACAAAAATGATGGTCTCAATTTCTGACACATAACTTTTGCTATTATGTGCCGGTCCCTTGCTTCAAAGCCATACACAGATTCGGAAGCTTCTGTTGTTAACTTGACTGCCCGTTCCACGCCTTGAGAATGTGAGGGAAAATCTGGCAAGTCAAGCTTCGTACCATTCCCGAAGTTCATTTTCAGAAGATTCTTCTGTGAGTGGTGGTTCAGAAATTCCACTTAATGACAGATCTATTAACTGTATCCAGTACATGGCTTTAAAATTTATAGTTGTGATTCTTTTCAATCTTTTCTTGGCTGGCTGCCCACTCCTGAAAGTATATAAAAATTAATTTGAGTTATTTAAAAAAAAATGTACTCTGTACTGCTTTAATATTTATTGTGAAATTAGATAAAATCCTTAAAACGATTCTATAAATCAGCATAACTAATTTAGTCAGTTTTATATGAATAAGTATTTACTTACCTAATGGCCAAAATTCTTTTTATAGCTTCTTCCCTCACTTCCTGTTCATCAGATTTGACCATTGAATATAAAATATTTTCAGGCAGTAAGCCGAAAGCATTGTATTGTATATTTTTCAATGTGATCTTTTGTATTTCATATTGTTGCTTACTAATCCTTTGGATCATGTTGAAAATATACATTTGCTGATTGTGGAACTATTTATTTCTTTTAATTTCAAACCAGCAAATGACATATACATTCACAATAAAATTTATTAAACAATGGAGTTTGGTTAAAAGATTTTGTGGGTATGCACCACGAGTCCATAAACACATCAGCCTGATAGCTAAAGTTAACCATCTTGCCTTGTTTAATGGAACAATTTTCCATGATGCAAATCTAGAGTCCACCTTACCTCTAGAAATACCCACTGTATATTCATAAAGGAGTCTTTGGTCACAGCTAAGGGTATCTCTATTTCCAATTTTAAAAATAGAATCCAGAGGACATCCAACATCTGAAAATGATATTTGTGGTAAATTATGGTAATCATTTGCACATAATTTACCCAGTAGACCATTGAATGTGGTAGGGTTTTTTGTGGTACCATCTACATGTTTAAAGAGAGCTCTAAACGGAAGTTCATTCTGATGCAAGGAGCAACCAATAGTGTGAAGATTTCTGTTAATTTGTCTTTCTAGAAGTGCAACAAGTCCACCTTCACAGCCTGTATTGGCATTGGTGTTGTCAAGAAGGATAGCTTTGATAGTGCTCACACTGTTGAATGCAAGAACAGCACCAGTTGCACCAATATTAGGAAGAACCCTATGTGTCAGATATTCATTTTCATATGGCATCTCCTTTGTGACAGTCAAGTGGCGTTCTGCTCCCTTGATTTTTCTCAGAGTTTTCTTTCCATTTTCCTCCATTATTTCCTTGTACAATAGCGTGTTTTTGTCAGTTCTCCCATCAACTCCAATACAAAGAAGACTTTCCACCTATTCATCATGCTTTTGATGGGCATTCGTCTTCGCTTTAGCCTTTGCTCTATCAATTTTACATTTATCTATGTAAATATCTTTTATATTAATATTGGGGATAAGAAGGCCCATAGCCCTCAAATCCAAGAGCAAGGCATTGGCAAGGCTGGCTCCAAGATTGGAAGATACATCACCCCTTATCAATTCAATAGCATACCTTGGAATTTTGATAAGGCTATATGACCCTTTGGGATGACTATCTAGTTGCAAATATTCATATTCTGCTTCTTCACTAGGAGAAGATGAGAAGGCATGGGAAGAAATATCATCCTGGACATATGATGTTGAAGCTATCGGTGATGAATCTAAATTCTTTTGTTGGCTTAATCTCTCTATTTCCCTTTTACACTTTTTATAGCACTTTTATCTGTTGGTCCAAGCTGGAAAGTGCCCATGGGTCCTATTTTGACCCTCTGATCTTTCAAATATTCACGGTTTTCCACTGGAACCTGAAATATCAGATTTTACTTATCTGAAAGATACGTCTAAACAGATTAAAATAAAAATTATTTTACATGAAAAATAACATGGAAAAATGACTTTTTATATTTCTTTAAATAATATAAAAATGTGTAAAGTGATTTCATTCAAAATTCGCAGGATTTTAATATTACGTTGTCTCCATCACAAATACATTAAAAAACAAAAATAGAAAATAACTTACTTTCTGTTTCATAGCACAAGTGCAGATTATGTGCTTAGTCTGGCAATTTTCTTTGGTGCATTTAACATTAGGGTCGTCACAACTTAAAACTGGCAGTTTGCATGAACAGGACGAAATATCAAATAATGTGTCCAGCTTTTCCTTCCAGAATTTCTTTTGGGCACCAGGGAGAGATTTCCTATTTATTTGCTTTGCTTTCTGGAAGCATAGAATTTTCACTTTGTTCACAATACTAATTTCATTTAATAGAGGCAAACGGGGGTTAACAGCCTTCCAAATATCTATTACATCTTTTGCTATTAATTTTCAAATAGCAAAACGTGGAAGGTGGGGATAGGTATTCATTAAAAAATAGCTATATTGAATAATTTGTCGATAAATTGGGGGCTCTGTTTTATCTAATGGTGAACGTGGACCTGAAAATTTAATTGCATCTTTACTGCGAGTTGAAATTGAAGTGCTTTTTCCTGCCATTTTTATTAAAATATCTGAAAAAAGAAAATATATGTATTATGAAAAGTTACACAAATGAACATTTTTCAAAATAAATTTGAAAATAAATTTCGAAATACATTTAAATTTTAAAAAGTAATGTTTTGTTTACTTACCTAAAAGTAGAGTTAGTTCTGAGATTAACTTGTAAGCAGGCCTTTTAATAAAACACATTGAAAATATAAAAAAATTACAATAAATATAAAAGTTATATTTTTTTTTATAGTTAAGTATATTTTGATGAAAAATACAATAGATATTTGTGCTAGTTAAAAGCGTAAGCAGTAAACAAAAATAAACCGAACTTGTAAGGGGAGGTAATTACTACCGGGAAATACCGACAAAATATCTAGTAAAAAAGACGCCGTTCATAAGTAGTTATTTGTATTTTAAACTAAATATTTTAGTGTGTTTTATTTTTTACTTTTACTAAGTTCATTGAATTTATTAAGAGAATAGCTACTAAACTTAATATATCCATTATTAAGCGGTTTTTCTTCTTTTCTTTTCGTTAAGATTCGGTTTTAATTTAACCGACACATATTTCCGATGACACCGACATGATGATAAAAATCGCAATTTATTTTGTTTTTAAGTTCGATTGCTCAAATAAATACGAAGTTTTGAAGAGAAATATTTTTGTAGCAATTCAGAGGGTTATTTTGCAACTTTCCCCGAGTTATTCTTTTTACATTTCCAAAATCAACCTACTCTACCATATATATATATATATATATATATATATATATATATATATATATATATATATATATATATGTATGTATATATATATATATATATATATATATATATATATATATATATATATATATATATATATATAATATTATATATATATATATATATATATATATATGTATATATATATATATATATGTATATATATATATATATGTATATATAATATATATGTGTATATATATATATGTGTGTATATATATATGTATATATATATATGTGTGTGTATATATATATATATGTGTGTACATATATATATATATATATATATATATATATATATATATGATAGTTGATGAAGAAAAAATGTTTTAGATGAACATATTAGTTGCATAAATTTACTATAGTACACAATTATTTTTCTTTCTTTTTCTTGGATCAGTGGGTGATATACTAGTGTTTATGAAACATTTTAGAATTATTTCCTCTTGCTCATAGTAAGAATTTATTTGATTACTCTCGACTACCACTCCTGAACATCTCAAGGATATTCTATACAAACTTAGAGAAATTGCTATTAAGTCGGAAATGCAACACAGTTTGAACATCAAAAACAAAAAATTAATACATCGTACAAAGCAGTTCCACATCTTCCGAATAATAATGACAAGGTTATAAAAAATATCCAAATATGAACTGACAAACCATCAAAAAAATTACTCAACATCGGAATCGACAGTCACTTTTATAGAAAATATAATAAACTGATAAATAAAAAAAATTAATTTTAAATGTTGTATCAAAACATACAAAAGCTTGAAGAGCGTCAACTGATAAATAGCAGAAAAAACAAGAAATCCGCGATCTACTCAAGACTGAAGTGGTGAATGATAAACATGACAGAGCGAATAATACGTCTCAACTTCTATCAGAACAACAAAGAAAATGCAGGTAAATCTCTACGTAACCACACAAATATAACAGTTAATAAAGAGGATAAAAGCAAGATCTTCGTCATGATATAGATTGGATTATTATTCAAAGATGCAATAAACACGAGATGATCAAACGAAATTTTAACAGTTTCAGAAATAACAATTAAAATAAAAAAAAATCAACAAACTTATCACAGTCAATAAGGCACCACTAGATAGATAGGGGACTGAGACTTCCACCATTGGAATATCATCAACACGCCTCGAGGTTGTTTTTTCTACACTGAGCGTTGGCAGTAGATTCGCTCTGGACGAGGACCGACTTCCCTAACCTTACAATCACTCCTCCCAATTCTAAGGGCTGATTTGTGTCGTAATTTCCGGAAACAGTCCAAATTCTTCAACGAGAGTCGAACGACCTTGCGTGCCCCTCTTCGCTCCAGTGACCTTATATCGGAAACTAGTACAGTGGTTGCGTCGGACACACTGTGAGTGGCTCGGCTTGTCGCCCACAGAGTTGCGCACTTTCTGGTCAATAACGCTTAAAACTTCCTAAAATAATTGGCGACTACAAACCAAGATATTTGTATAAAACTATATGAATACATACAACTAACTCCCCTCTCAGAGCCATCATATCCCAAGTCCTGTTTACCAACTAAACAAAGTTATTAATCAACTAATTATACCATATATACCCAATAAATACAGCATGAAATCAACACACGAACTTCTCCAAATTCGAAAAACAAATCAACCTAATAAAAAAAATATAGCCTGACTTGATGTTGAAAGCTTATTCACAAACGTCCTACTCAAGAAAACAATAGATTTTTTTTCTTTTAAGCGTATCACCCCAAGAAAGGCTGGAGGCCACTATCACGCATGGGGATACAGAAGGGTTGGAGGAAGAGCAGATAGGAGTGGTAAAGGAGAGGAAGTGGAGAAAGAGAAAGACGGTGGGTCGATCAAGGCAAGGGGGTTACAGAAGATTTGGAGCGAGAGCAGATAGGAATGAAAAATGAAAGGATGTGGAGAAGGGAAGTGGATAGATCAAGGCAACTGGAGATTCGAGTGACGCTACACTTAAACCGTTGGAGATTGTATTTGTCAGGGAAACAGTAATAGGGAAGGGAGTTCCATAGGCGAGATGTGCACGACATGAAGCAGTTGGAGTAGAAGAGACGTCTACATCTAACAGTTTCAACGGTGAAGGGGTGGGAACGGGATGCCAGCCTCATAGGACGTTTAAATTCACGAGGCCTAGGGACAAGCGAAAGCAACTCCTCGGAGCAATTACCGTGATAGTACTTGTAGAAAATGCAGACCGATGCAACATCGCGACTGTGAGAGAGCGACTGCAGACGAGATGACAGATCAGGGCCAATCACATTGCATATCCGTCTCTGGATCTTATCAAGAACTCTGAGGCAAACAGTAGGATCCCCAGACCATATATGGCAGCAATACTCCATGCAAGGGCGAATGGTCGATTTATAGACTTGGAGGATCGATTCCGGGGAGAAAAATTACCTGGCTCGGCACACGGAACCAACTTTTCTTGCGGTGGATGATGCAACTGACTCGATGTATTTGTTCCATCTCAGATCAGCGGACAGCGTGAGACCGAGCAGCCGCAGAGAGGAGCTCTCGAGAAGTTGGTCTTCAGACATTCTAATGGGATGCAGGGATGGATCCTTGTGGTGGTTAATGGAGAGCAGTTTTGTTTTAGAGGCGTTAAAGTTGACCATTAATTTCTCTCCCCATTCCACAACCGATTGGAGGTCCTTTTCAATTTGAGCTGCCAGGTTAATTTTGTCCGCCTCACTAGATTTGTGTTTGAGGCAGGAGTAAATAGTGGTGTCGTCAGCGTAGATACCGACTTGGGAGTCTATGGCGTCAGGAAGGTCGTTTATAAATATGAGGAACAGAGAAGGGCCTAGGATGGAGCCTTGAGGAACACCTGCGTTAGTGGGATAGGAGCTGGAGACGAATCCACTGAAAACAACGTTCAAATCCCGGTTTGACAGAAACGATTGTATTAGGTCAAACAATCGACCTGTGATACCATAACCCTGGAGCTTGCGAAGGAGGCCAGCATGCCAAACTCTATCGAATGCTTTGGAGATGTAAAGGGCCACGGCACGAGCTTCGCCGTTATTATGGATAGCTTGGTAGACAAATTCAGTGATGGCCGTAAGCACATCGGCAGTATATCGGGCAAAGCGGAAACCATACTGCTTGTCTGAGAGCAGATCGTGGGATATCAGGTGATTAATCACTTCGGCGTTGATAATGGCCTCGAAGACTTTGCCGAAGAGGGGTAGGAGACTGATAGGACGGTAATTGGAAGGGTTGGAGGGGTCGCCAGATTTCTTAAAGACAGGAAAAATAGTTGAGGACTTCCAGCAGTCAGGCAAACAGGACCTCTTGAGGCAGCGGTTGTACAATTTAGAGAGGGCAGGCGCCAGTTCAGGTGCGCATTTCTTCAGGACAATGGCTGGTATTCCGTCACCACCGGTAGCCTTGTGGTGATCTAAGTTAGAAATAATGCCCAATACCGACGACGGGGTTATGCGCAAGCCGTCCAGGAGGGCCTCAGTTCTGGGAGGGAAATCTGGCAAGTGTACCCCTGAAGAGTCAAGCGTAGAATTGGAAGAAAACTTCCGAGCGAAGCATTCGGCCTTGTCGGCAGAGGTGGTCAGCGCCTCAAACTGATTGAACAGGGGAGGAATGGAGGGTTTGTTATTATTCAGAACGCTCTTGCAGAGGCGCAAATAGTCTTTGGAGCCACATTTGCGGGATGCAATACGTTCCTTCATCCGAGCAGCAAATAGTGACCATGCCTTAAACGTCGTGAGCAGGCATCGCAGAGGAGTGCTAGTGATGGACGCGATTGGGCGAGTCGTTCCCTCCTTACACTACATCGAAGATCCTCTTCCCGTCGACGGTCGGACTCGAAGTTCCTCCATCTACGCCATGAAGGCCGATTCGCAGCAATGGTCTCTGATGTATCAGGTTCGATTGTGTTAAGGATGTATTCAACTGATTCTTAATTATATATATATATATATATATATATATATATATATATATATATATATATATATATATATACTATCGGGAGTTTGTAATATTTCTATTTTAGGAATCCTACGTATTGCTGTCCGCTAAGGATAACGTCTTGGTCTTACCTTTTTTCTGCTTTATATTAACTGTCTGCTTTATATGAACGTATGTAGATAATACCAAACGTCATGCGTGGAATTCCGCTGCAGAAAATGTCTAACAGTCCTGGCTAAGGTCCAGACCAGATCTAGGGGGAGCATTCCTCCAATATGTGGGCTGAAGCCTCACAAATCCTTCAGGCCCTTTCTAGCTGATGCAACGTCTCAAGTCATTAGATACTTCCACTTCCATGATAGATGTTTAGACAAACTCCGTTCTTCATCCAATGGTTTACCCCACTTGACTTTTACAAAATTAACCGCCGCTAGGGCACACTCCTTATGTCTATAAATAGGAAATTACATTCCCATTCATTCTCTTTCCTCTTTTACAAGCATGGCTGTAAGATGTAGTCCCACGTCGGAATGAAGTGCCGCCAACTAGAGCACATTCATTGTCAATGTCTTACTTTTGTCTCGTAACTTTTTGTACTCTTTCACACATATGTCTATCACGTAGGCCTACACAAATTACATACCGACAAACGCTCATTCTCTAATTTAAATGCTTTATCAAACTATTTAAATGTTTTCTTCTTATTTTAGTAATTGTAATATTTTGTTAAGACATACATTGTCGTTTGATTTACGTTGTTTTCTGTTATCAATTATTACTTGAACTCACATTCGAGTCCGGGATAATTGTTATGGGAAAATAACAACAGGAAACACGTAATGAAAGCTAGCATACCCTTTACAAGGTCCACCTGTTCAGACCATTACAGCTAAGACACACCTTGCTCATCTACAGGTTTAAATCAATCCTTCTCGAGAGAACACTTTCGTTAGGAGTAGGTGGGCGATCCACGTTGAAAGCTTTTTATCAACAACCGCTGTTACATAGAGTAATAAAGATACTACTCAAGCTGTTCGTCGCTGATACATATCAACAATTTTGAGAAGATAAAATAAGTTTCATTAAAAATAACACGGAGCATGCGCTTGTCAAATGTGCTCAGACGATTGTACAGGAAAATGCTCCCACATAACGACACCAAATTCTTATTCTTAAAGATTAAGATGCAACTAAGACGTTTGCTATCTGTATTCATTGTACCGTGTTATTAATCAGAATCTCTTAAATAAAACTCTTGTGGAAGTGTTAATGTCCTGTAATCCCTTACAGTAATTATTCTACGCAAAGATAACAATCTAGGAATAAAAGTATATACTATTTAGACCGGTCGAGTTAAAAGTAGCTACTAAAAGAGTATGGACGTGTCTTCCACTTGGATATATAATCGGCGGTAGGTTAAAAATTAGAATATTGCTCATATCAGTAAAATGTACTGTAGAATATCAAAAAATTCATTAATTACGTAGTTTTCCCCCGATCATATCTTTTGGTTTCTCCATATCTCTGCTCTGTATAGGAACAAAATGTATATGATTCAAATAAGACTTCAGGTTGTGATGATTCAATAAATGATGTTTATTTGGAATCAGATGTACATTTTAATGTTCTACGTGTGAAAAGAAAATCATTCTCCCAGACATTTATAATTTGATAAATAAATTTAACAAAATCAAAATAGAACTGAAAGTTTTAGATTTGAGATTATTATGAATGTATTTAAATATCTTACTCTGATGAAAGAATTAGACCACTGTAATATAATATTAAAGTGTACAAAAATATATTTTTATTGAGAAACTGCGTGAAAGATTGGTGGGAAAATATATCGAATTATTTTAATGCGTTAAAACAGATCTATTATATTCGACCTACTGAAGAAATGTAAACTGTGTTGTAATTATACAAATTAAACACCTGCGCACAACGAATACATTTTTCTTTGAAAACAACAGAAAAGTTTTCTTTCTATTTAAATATTCTGTAATTGTAGGGTAATTTTATATTTGATTCGAGAGTATAAGCATATTTTCACGAAATCTTGCAGATATTTTTAACATCATCATCCAAAGATTTTTTTCAAGGCTATGAGTATATATATCTATATCTATCTATCTATCTATCTATCTATCTATCTATATATATATATATATATATATATATATATATATATATATATATATATATATATATATATATATATATATACACTTATATATTGCCCATTAAATTGCATAAGAATTCGGAACGCTTAGGCTAAGTATTGTTTTTCCTGATTCATATGTGTGTATATGTGTGTATGTGTGTGAGTTTCAAAACAATAGCAAAAAACAGATATCAACAGAGAAGGTGAAGAAAGAATGAAAGAAAGAAAAAAGAAAAAAGAATAAAGAAGAAAATAAGGAAGATGAAGATAAACCAAGACAACCAATAAACACCCATAAAGCGAAAACGAAAATAACACTCTCATACAACAATAAAAGTACAAACAAAGAAATATCATCAGTTTAACTCTTTCCTGAGTTGTGGTCACATCGAAGTAACTATGAAACAAAAAAAAAAACGTTTTCAGATATATATATATATATATATATATATATATATATATATATATATATATATATATATATGAAAACGACCAAAAAACACCACAACCACACTGACCACCACACAACCAATGCAAACACTAAACAGACCAAACAAATACACCAGCAGACAACCACCAGCACCACAACCAACAATAACAACACCCCCACCATCAACGATAGCTAGAATCTCAAAACAAACACACACACAAAACAAACCACTAACTTACGCGGACATCCTTAGGGTGCCGCACAAACATACACACACCAAAACACAGCAGCCCTTCTACAGAACGCATAACCCCATTAGACATCCCAGACCACCCAGATTAGCCCCTAGTAGACAATCGACAGCAAACACACCCAACCTTAAAAAAAACGGAATAAGCCCCCAACCAGGACGCCTGGACGGGGGTATAGCATCCGTAATAGGAGACATAATGCAAGCTTTCGAGCTTTTACGAAAGAACTTCGTCATGCTTGCAAATTCAAAGTTGACCCATACGGGCGCGTTATAAATTTAAGTAATAACAAATTCTCACTTAACACCTTCAAGTTACTAAATAAAGGACTAAGCTTTTGCCTTAGTCCCCCAAGGTTTGATAAAGACACCTTGGCAAAGGACCTGAAATCCTTCTTCAGAAGAATACGGCTAAAAGCCCACTACGGAAACAATGATCAAACACCTTCCATACTTGATACATTAAAAGAGAAGAACACTAAATACACCCCACAAAACACAGACAAACTATACAAACATTTGAAATAGCCGTAGCAAATAACATAAAGAAAACAATAGCACGTAAGCTGCCACGTAACAATATTTCTAAAGGGGAACGTAAAGCCCTCGACAGGCTGATACATAGAGATGACCTAGTCATAACACAGGCCGACAAAGGGGGTGACACAGTGATCTGGGGGATCAAAGAATACATTAAAGAAGCAAACAAACAACTAGCCGACAAAGAAACCTATAAAAGCTTACATACAGATCCCCTCCCCGAATACCAAAAGGAATTAACCAGCTCACTAAAAATAATGCTTCGCAACAACCTAATCGACAAAGAAACATGCACAATACTTACACTCACAAACATTACACCTGCTCGTTTCTATCTCCTCCCTAAAATACGCAAAAACAACAACCCAGGAAGGCCCGTCATTTCATCATTCAACTGCCACACGACCAAAATTTCAAAATATGTAGACCATTACATACAACCCCTAGCTAAGGAAGTAAAATCCTACATCAGAAACACAACAGATCTACTAAACAAAATTAACCAAATACAGACAGTTCCAGAGAATGCTATTCTAGTGACTATGGACGTAAGGTCACTCTATTCAAACATTAAGCACATCGAAGGTCTGACCGCCCTTCAGGAAGCACTGGCTAAAAGAGGAAAACAAGAACCTTCCACAGAAGTTATCATAAAACTCATGGAGCATATTCTCACATTTAACACTTTCGATTTCAATGGAGCACACTACCTTCAAATAAGAGGTTGTGCCATGGGCACCATTGCAGCTCCTTCATATGCTACAATATTGATGGGAAAATTTGACGAGACCCATATCTACCCCCTCATTGGTAACGACTGCGTATTCTACGCAAGATATATCGATGACATATTCTTTATATACACGGGCAGTAACGACAAACTCACCCAATTCCTCTTGACCCTAAACACGGTACACGACTCAATTAAATTTGACTACGAAAAATCCAAAACATCAGTAACATTTTTAGACACTCACATTTACATAGATGAAAACAGAAAACTGCAAACGACACTACACACTAAAATCACCGACACCCACAACTATCTACACTTTAAGTCTTCCCACCCTAAACACCTCAAAGAGAACCTTCCCTATTCACAAGCACTTAGACTCAGAAGGATATGTTCCCACAATGAAGAATTAAACAAACACATTGAAAATCTGGAGCATCAATTCACAACACGTGGCTATGAACAACACCTAATCAGGGAACAAATAAATAAAGCAATTTCCACACCTAGAGAAAACACCCTAATATACAAGATTAAAACTAAATCTACCCGCATTCCTCTAGTAACCACTTTCAACCCCACTCTGCCTCCACTATCCCAAATAATCAAAAGTCGCTGGGAAATACTACATCTCAAACCAGACCTAAAAAAACTATTTATGGAATCCGGCCTTCTAGCATATCGTCGACCTAAGAACCTAAAATAAATCATAGGTAGTAACCGCATTTTAGGGGACAAGGTAATCCGTAATAAACTAACAACAAAAACAACAGGATTTTCCCAACCATGTAACAACAAAAGAAGTTTATGTTGCAATCACGTCACACACACGAATTCATTCACTAGCTCAGTCACTAAATCTACTTACAAAATCTATCACGACTCTAACTGTAGAAGTCATAACATAATTTACCTCCTAGAATGCACACTATGCCAGAAACAATATGTAGGAAAATCTGAATGGCCCTTTCACTACAGAATCAATAATTACCGCAATCGAATTAAGTCGACTCCCCATGAAAAATTATTACCTGTAGAACAACATTTCCGCATAGAAAAACACGATTTCAAAACCCATGCCAAATTCACTATAATTGAGAGAATAGAAAAGCCCAAAGCAGATAACACTAGAAGAATTTTAGAGTTCCATGAAAATAAGTGGATACGACGTTTACACACCCTGTTTCCAGCCGGATTAAACCATAAATTAAACAATATAGATAGTAGCAACACATAACCCTACAAATCAAAACCTACCCACATTCCATACCCATAGAAAAAAGACAGGCTTACGGAGGTGTTGAGGCCTCACACCTATACACACACCCACACACAACATACTCACTCACTTTCCTAATGAGCCAAATGATAACACACACCCATAGCAATATACAAGCTAACACATATCATACTAACTCACTCCCTTAAAAACTAAATAACACACACACACACACACACACTTACCAGAGACTAAACAACTAAATAACACACACACTAAACTAAATAACACAAACACACACACACACACACACAAACACACTTACCATCCCCTCCCCAAACACAAATAAACTGCTGAACTGACCGGAGAAAAAAAAGGGAATATAGCTCTTATCTCAAATGACAACTTAAAAGAGACTGTTTGACCAACAATAATAAACAATAAAAAAACAAATGAAAACTACAGACAAACGTTCGTTTTCTTCACCAAGACATTCATTTCTGTAGTTTACTGGTATAGCAAGCAGAGACATTTTTTCTCTCCCGATGATGGCCATGTTGGTCGAAACTAGTCGAGGAATATAAATGAAATAATAATAATAAAAGCATAAGAATATTAATCTACAACCCAGTATGTGTGAAGATTTTAATTGATTTTTCTAATAATTTTTATCGTTCAATATATATATTACTTAGTGGAAAATACTCAATTTCTCTGAGAAAGTTCAGTTGTATGGATATTAGCTTATAATACTTGTTTTCATACTTTTGCGATCATCAGACAAACTCTGACAATCTGAGTTTGTCTGATGATCGCAAACGCTGAAACCCACGGTTACAAACAATATTCATACAACTGAATATATATATATATATATATATATATATATATATATATATATATATATATATATATATATATAAGCGTTACTTAGTGGAAAATACTCAATTTCTCTGAGAGAGTTCAGTTGTATGGATATTAGCTTATAATACTTGTTTTCATACTTTTGCGATCATCAGACAAACTCTGACAATCTGAGTTTGTCTGATGATCGCAAACGCTGAAACCCACGGTTACAAACAATATTCATACAACTGAATATATATATATATATATATATATATATATATATATATATATATATATATATATAGGGAATGATGGGTAAATTGTCGACGTTTAATATTATTAATTTTGCGCATGCGCTCAAATTATTTATTATTTTTTTCTACTGCAGATTATAGTAGGGTCGGTTTGGCACTCTCTGTGAGATAAGAAGCACCATCACGCAATTCACTTCGCCATAAATTTGGAGCCGGCATGCTCTACTACTTGGCATTCTCGCTGGAAATTCCAATACGGATATTCCAGAAAGTACAAATATCATGGCGTTTGATGTGATCACTAGTGATGGCGACATTATGCCTCCCTTCCTCTTGGCGCTGCAACTCCCAGTCAAAACACTGAGGTCTACATCAATTGCATTGAGAAGGTAGTGCTGGCCTGGGTCATGAGGCTGACTGCTGGAAGATCCTATATCCTATGTTTCACGCGTTTGAGATCATCAGTACCTGGCATCATACCACACAAGTATGAAAACCCATTCGTAGATGACAGACAAATTCTGCGTCCACCACAAACTTTAGATACCCAGACTGCAAACACTTTGATTATTATGTGTGGGGCGCAAATCAGCGAGAGCCCAATAAAACTCCTTGTAACACCAAAGATGAACTAAATGCAAGCATTATAGCAGCATTCAGCAAATTAAACAAGGAGACCGTCCAAAAGTTGTGCAGGAGATTCTGATTTTGTCTTGGCGGCATGAGTGAAGCCAATGGCGAATTCATGGAATAAACTTACTCTTTAGCCTTTCAAGATATATTTCTGTAATTTTAGTAAATATATATGTAAATATGAGATGTCAGTGTTATTTTCAATTTTGCCTAATTAAGACGATAATCTATCCATCGTACTCTGCATATATATATACATATATATATATATATATATATATATATATATATATATATATATATATATATATATATAAATGACACTGTGTCATATGTCACATTTTTTCAAGTAAAGGGCCAAAACTTGTCATAGCTCATCTTTTTTCTTGTATATAATGAATGCTAAAGTGTCACTCTTTTTCAATTAAAGAGGTACAGCTCTCTAATTTTCAATTGCTTATCTATATAATAAATTCGAATGTCAGTGTGTCACTGTGACACGCCACACTATTCAACGTTACTCCTAGAGACAGTTATTCAAAATATTATACTATTTTGGAATCTGAAATTAACAATTCAGAGTAAGTAGGACTGAAAAGAGATTTGGGCGTTCACAGGGAAAACTCTTCCGCAACCCCTATGATTTTTGGAGGAAACACCAATAACTTTTGAATACCAAAATTGTAAAGCGACTTATGTAGTAAAAGGTTATGCGAAAGTAAGAATTAAAATTAAGTTGCCCTGAAAAGAACTTTGTGCGTTGACAGAGAATATAGCCCTTAGAAAGGCTAGTGTTAAAACACATTTACAATCAATGTACAAATAGACTGACATATAGTTTCACGATAGACCTCCGAATACATTTATATATAGATTTACAATTAGAATAACATATAGATTACCAAAAGCTTTACAACCTCGGCAATATTTCAGTTAATCATAAAAACCTAATGACTGGGTGTTTCTTATCAGGTTGGCAGAAACTCTTGATAAATAAAGTTTTTGTTTTTTCCGTGTGGGGTGTAAATAAACGAATGATTGGGATTGCCAACTCTTGCACATACCACATAAATTTGCCAATGGGATGAAACCGTTTCTATAAGGTTAAGGCCTCTCACATGCAAGGTACCCCCTGAGATTTGCTAATGCTGATTGAAAAAATCAGTTTCAACCTAAATTGCAGCAATCTGAACTGTAAAGCATATCCGAGAGAATAAGTGTAATTTTGGAAATAAATACAGCCTCATCGCTTGCTTTGGCAGTCAGAATTGTTGCCTCCAAGACTGTTGGCATCGCATTCTTATAAGTCGTGTGCTATTGCAAAGCTTCGGAAGATTCAAGTTTATAGCAGCACCTCTGGTGCTTCCGTCTTAAAGTGCAAGTTGTGAGGTGGGAGTGCTTCTGTTGTTAGACTATTCAAAAATTCAACTGGATAACTTAGAGCTTCATCAGAGTTTAGTACTGCGCAAACCGACGTAATTTAAAATAGACATATCGAGGTAGAGTACGTGTATCATTAAGTCTCGATTAAGGACGTTTGAATTCATAAGAAGGATGTATAATTGTACAGCTAGAATTTTCTTTACACAGACGGTATATAACACAAAAGTATCGTTCAAACCACAGGCAACAACCACAACCACGATGTGCCTTTCTAAGGTTAGGCTGAAATGTCAGCTTAGGTAAAATTTATATTCGAAAATAAGACCAATTTAAATGTTAATTTACGTTTAAATTACCGAATGTCTAAATTCTTTGTATATAGTATATTGGAACATGGCGAATTTAATGATGCATATAACAAAATTAGAAGCGAAGTTATTACATATTAAATTAAATTCTAAAGATAGTGAACCGTGTAAGACCCGGCGAGTAGATGCTATCTAAGGGCCAAGCGATCACATTATCGATACAAAAAATATTAGCCTAGTAACAAACTGGATATTATTTTAAGACGTATGCAAACTTTCAACAGTATTAAAGTGGGAGTCAGCGTTTATTAAATGACATAGCTGTGAACGCCTTGGTCGCAATTTTATTAAGAAAATAACCTGCGATTCATTCAGATGTTTCCCCATAAATTTAAAAATTGAACAATGATCCATATCTGTCTGAAATTTTAAGCTTTATAAGGATTATTATTTCTTAGCACGTGTATCTTAATTTCTAAAATGTTTGTAAAAAAACAGATAAACCTGTAAACAGCGTTTCACGAAAGACCCGGCGGCGAGCTGCGATTTCATCGCTCTAGTGGTGGTCCCAGTATACATTCAGGCAAGGTTTCACTCATAAGCTAATCATCACATTGTAAATCCAGCTGTGCCAATGAGACAGTGTATATATATATATATATATATATATATATACACAGATATAGATATATATATATATATATATATATATATATATATATATATATACTGTACTCTGCAGTCGTTTTATCGAAGTATGAGCGTCAAACAATTCAGGTCCTAGGAACCAACAGACATATATCTGTACATATAATTTGATTATAGTGGTGAAACCTTTGTGCAGAACCAATCACGCACTTTCAAGAACCGGAGATCTGGTGCGCAACATCCCACAAGGTCAGCAAAAGAACCTCTGCAATTTTTGAATTCAGAGTTGTCTTTTTCCTAGATCAGTTTCCATCCAAGGCTATAGAAAGCAGGTTGCTCTTCTATTTACCCATAGCTGGGGGGAGAGAAGAGGATTCAAACTTACACACCGATTCCCCAATCCGAGCCGATATATATATATACATATATATATATATACATATATATATATATACATATATATATATATATATATATATATATATATATATATATATATATATATATATATATATATATATATATATAATTAAGAAATAGACAATATATATATACATATATATATAGTTAAGAAATAGACAACATTTATTTAACATATATATATATATATATATATATATATATATATATATATATAGTAAGTTTATGAAGGATTTGGCAAACCGTGTGGAAAATTCCAATGGGGATGTAAGATAGATAGATAGATAGATAGATAGATAGATAGATAGATAGATAGATAGATAGATAGATAGATTTGAAAACGGAAAAATGAAATAATGTTGGAAAACATTAAAAAAATAATTAAATATTCCTTGTCGGCTGTATCACAGAAAGATATTTGAAAGAAAGTTTGCTGCTAAAATATATATTAAATATAGTTCATATATATATACGTATACATTTCCATGGAAATGATGCCTGAGAAATCCAATAATAAACTGATGCAGATGTAGAAAAAACTGGGGAGGTTAGTGCATCATATCGAAGATTAAGTGATCGACAAAATTCAGACCAACAGAATATGAATGGTGAAACACTACGGCAGATTCAAACAGAGGATTTTAGAATGAGAATATTGATGCATTGTCAAGTGGCAAGTTCATGGCTAAGAAATCTATTACAAAAATGGGCCATCCACCTTGTCCACCGGATTTATCCCCTTCGACTTTTGGCTGTTTCCGAAACTGAATAATGCCGTGAAAGGACAGGAGATTTACTAACATCTATGACATGCAGCATCACGTGATTACATTACTGAAATGTATTCCGGAAAAGCTAACGCTGAGAGCAGCCAGTAGCGACCAGGTAAGCGGACATTGTTTCACTCGACCATTCCGGGAAATAAGTAGTCACACACACACACACACACACACACACACACACACACACACACACACACACACACATATATATATATATATATATATATATATATATATATATATATATATATATACAGAGCTGTGCGGTAAAAGTGACTCACCTGATTTTTTTTGCTAATTGTTCTCAAACCCAATGAAACGAAAGTTGATCTAAATTCAAAGGATAAGCGATCTAAAATCCGAAGAAGAAGCTTTAAAAGATCTTTGAATTTCGCAGTAAGTACTGTCAAGCATCCGTTCAGTATAATGTTCTGGGGTTGCTTTTCTTTTCACGGAACTGGTTTCTTAAAACCTATTGAAAAGACCCCCAGGAGCGAGCAGTACAATAGTATTTGTCTATTCCCTTCTGCTGAAATGGTGAAAATCGACCCCACCAGCTCATTTTTATTCAGGATAATGCTCCCTGTCACAAATCAAAATCATGATTATGTTATGACATGGCCGCCCCAATCTCCTGACGTCAACCCCATAGAAAACCTATGGAGCATTATAAATCGCAGGCTCTCGAGAATGTAATTGAGCAACAAAGAGGATTTGATTGTGGAATTCATATCCGAATGGAATTCAATGATTGGAGATGAGATTTGCCAAAACCTAATCAAGTCAATGCCCAAAAGGGTTGAAAAGGTTATTCAAAATAAAGGAGGACCCCAAGATTATTAAATACTTTGAACTATACTACACATTATAAATAATTTATACCTCTATTATTCTTTATTTAAAGCTGTTCGGTTATGTTTCTATTGATTACTAGTTGCAGGAAATAAGTGAGTCACTTTTTTTGCACATAGTTTTTCCCTTAATCTCATTTATATCTAAAATTATAATTATGAATAGAATATCTTAGGGTGAGTAAACATTTTTGCTAGGTGGTCGGGAAGGAGTCTTTATATTAGTATGATTAAAAATTATTTTTACCCGAAAAACAATACGCGAAATAAATTTTAAGTAAAATAAATCAGGTGAGTCACTTTTATCGAACAACACTATATATATATAGGAGGAAAGATTTTTTCAGTTTTTATTCAATATCTAAACTGTCAGGTGTACGCATTCAAAAAGAACCAGAAGAGATATTTCAGCAATATTCAATGCATGGAGGAATGTCATAGAAGATGCAACAAGGCACTCTGCTGGAATTATTGGTAAGGAATCATCGGTGATATATGCATATACTTGTAAAAGAATTAAAAACAAATAGTCTTGCATGATGTCTAAGGAAAGTCGTTAAAAATAACGTGTGTGTGTGTGTGGAGAGAAAGAGAAGTGAGAGATTAGGGTTTTCACGACAACAATTGATTTCATGTAAGTTTGGGGATGTTCCCAGGAAAGTGATTTCTTAAAGATTTTACACACACACGCACGCACGCGCGCGCACACACACACACACACACACACACACACACACACACACACACACACACACACACACACACACACACACACATACCGGGTGTATCAGAAAATTGTCAACTTGATAGATTAAGCTTTGAACCGCTGTATCTTAGTTTAAAGGTATTTTCGCGGAAATCTATGAGATTTTTTGTAACACCACTGCAGTCTACTTTGAGTAGAATCGTGCTGAAATTGAACATGGAAGAATTTGACACGTTCATCATTTATTAATGATAGCTAAGTATCGGAACCTCATCAACGAGTGAAATAAAGTTCTGTTATATATATATATATATATATATATATATATATATATATATATATATATATATATATATATATATATTATTCCAGGATCATTTTCCAACTTATTTAAGATGATCTTCGCCCTCCCTATCCTTCTAACTTTCTGTTCTGGAGTAACAAACTCTCTCACAGTTTTCACTTATAATTTTATTTTCAAGTCTTTTTTCAGTGCTCTTTGAACTTTCATAGCTGAAACTTCTCTCTCACGTGCCTAATTGATCTCTTTAGCTCTAACTTGAAATGATGATTCCTGTTTCTGTTGTGACCTCCTGACCCAGTTTCGCCCTTTACTGTTGCGTCTGTTTTAAGCTTATTCGCCGTTCTCTTGAATGTTCTTGAATGAAATTTGAAGATGGAAGCCAGAGTATAAATGATGTTACCATTGCTAAAGGCCTGAAATAATTTTTCCTCTCACCATTGCTCAGTTGAGAAGAGTGTTGGGCTGACACAAATCGATATTAACCTGTTCTGTTTCTAGCGGTTCCTTACGTCAAATGGTACGTTTTAGTGGCTAAACGTCTTATCTGAAAACCTGGAAAAAAGAAACTCAAATAGTTTAGTGTTTTTTTATATTAAACATTTTGAAGTTTGGACAATGATGAGGAAACACGATTTGAATAAATTTGCTGTTACACCTGGTATATGTGTGCGTTACCTTTGTGTATTATAAGTTACATTTTATCTTTAAATACAGTATATAGATTAATAGGATTTAAGACATTTTTATGTTTATACTTTCTTTTTTATAGATAAAAATATTTAAGTAAATGCTCCGTTTATAATGAACAGTATTAACAACATTTACCGGCCTGAATGTCCGAGAAATCGTCATAGAAAATATGCGTCTTCCGACAAGAATCGAACCTGTATCCCATACAGAACCGTAATATAGCCTGATTTGCTTTTACCGTTTTTCCATGATATTTTCACGTACATTTATATCTGCTCGATGCGTATCCAGATGTAAATAAATGACGTCACACATTATGAAATGTACAAAGTCCGACAATTATTTTAAGATATTTTCATGTTTATACATTCTTTTTTAGAAAAATCTCTTAAAATAATTGCCGGACTTTGTCCAATTCATAATGTGTGACGTCATTATTAACGGAGTAAAGAATCAACTAAGCCTTTGAAAAAATAATAAAACAAAGAAACATAGGAAAAATTATGATTGGATTCACTGAATCAATCGAGAGATTTGCAAAAGATCCGCAGTGCCAATGAGAAATAGGTTTAGGTCTCTCCTTCAAAAACCAACGATGTAACACTGAACACAAGATACAAGATTTTGATTGAAGCACATACAAAAGGCTGAAGAATATATCTGAATAATACTTATTTTGTAACCTTTTGAAGATTACTGAATAGAATAATCACACGAAGGTTGATAATGAACGATAATACTTAGGAAAAGGACAAACACATATAAGATTCGCCAACATCGCGCAGGAGTAATCAACCGCTATAAGTGAGTCAAGTGAATTCCACAATGAATCTTCAGCTGCAGGATATCTACCAACCGCCCCACGCACAAGGCGGAAATTAATATGGGGTATCGGAGCCCGTAGGCTCGGGAAAAATTACCCGTGGACCCTATAATACGCGGTTGGGAAGCTGTTTCCCCGAGATTAGAATAAGCCCTTCGACATAGCCTCGTCTGGGGATCCTCTCTGCCCGGAGACAGAGAGTTTGACCAGCACAGCTGGAGACGAATCTCCAACCGCAGGATATTTGCCAACGGGCCCACGCGGTTAGATGTAGCACAAGGCCGATTTTAAGGGCGGAAATTTGTATGGGGTATCGGAGCCCGTAGGCTCGGTCAAAATTTCCCCGTAGACCCCATATAAAACGGGGTCGGGTAGCTGTTTCCCGAAAGGAGAATCCGCCCATCGATATAGCTTTGTTTGGAGATCCTCTCTTCTCGGAGGAGGAGATTTTGATCAGCACAGCTGGAGACAATTCTCCAACCGCAGACGAATATATAGTATTTACTACTGTATTTATGTGAATGGGGACATACCCATTATCGTCCGTAAGTATGCTACAACAAATTACAATAAGAAAACATGTTCAGTAGAAAAACTGATATAAAACAGAAAAGACACGATCTTAAAGTATCTGCTTTATTAAGAAAATAATGTACCTGTAAGAAGCAATACAAAATAGTATGAAGAGATTTTAAATATCTCTCTTATAGATATATATCGTTTCAGAATAATATATTCAGCAGAAAATGAATCCGCCATTGAAAATAAACAATCTGTAGCAGAGAGGCAAACCATTATTGAAATCAATGCAGAAGAGTATCCAATCACGTTAAATCTCAAAGCAACAAATTAAAGTTTAAGGCAGCAAATGTGGAAAAACTACATCCCAAACGTCCTTGGTGAACCTCAAGACATACATACGCCGATACCACAAAATATATAACCCCAAAATAAAATGTGTCGACTTACTGTAATTCTGAATAGTGAACTCTTCATAAAAAATAAACATTTAAATGTAACGGCGCCCATGACCTTAATTAAATACCACATGGAGTAACAAAATCACTACAGTCAGTCTGTAGATACACCGTTGATGTAGGCACAGTAATGGGTAATGACTTGGATTGAGGACTCGGAGAGCTGAGTTCGAATTGCAGTCGAATCAATTACTATCATTATGTTATTATTGTTATGTCTATAATTAGGAAAAAAATTGAAATTTCTAATTGTAATTCTTAGTTGTCCTTATTAATATTAGTTTTATGGTATTTTATTTTATTTTTTATTGTCGTATTCTTTAAAATAATGCCAATTGTTTTAATTGTAAATTGTAGTAATCTGCATTCTTAAATTTCGGTGTATTCATGACTGTATATATATATATATATATATATATATATATATATATATATATATATATATATATGTATGTGTGTGTGTGTGTGTGTGTGTGTGTGTGTGTGTGTGTGTGTGTGTGTGTGTGTGTGTGTGTGTGTATTTGATGTTGATAACAGAAAGTCAATTAGGAGGGACAAAATATTCAATTTTCTCCTCAGGGAACAACAACAAAACGACGTAAAATTTTAATATTTTTTCATTAGCACAAAAATGAATGTTTCGTTTATCTATAACGTTCAATGTGACTAGTGAAAGGCGAAATAAACAAATTAAAACTAATCCGAACGACACATCTCTCGATGACATTCGTCAAAATGTATCAGCTATCAACGGAATGGTTTTATAAAAATCCAAACCCAAAGTCTTCCTTTTCACTTGGAATTGTGTAGCTACAAATTTACGCATTCACTACTCGCTCCCTAGGGCGTCTTTGTAAAATGTTCTTAAGAACAGAAAAATAAAAGTTTCGCTTCCTTTGAACATTCGAAATAGTAGTGCAAAAAGGAAAACCCAAATCCCCAAAACAGAACGGACCTTTCTTTGCTCTCAGAGGTACGAACGTGTGGAAATTGTTTGCTGAACAACTGAGAGGGATAGTGAGGGCTCGACAGATAATTAGTGACACAAGGGATAAGAACATTTTATACATATACACACATAAATATACAAATACATTATATACGGAAACTGATATGCATATATATATATATATATATATATATAAAATGGCCAAAGGCCGACAATTATTTAAAGACATTTTTATATTTAACATTCTTTTTATAGATATAAATATTTATGTAAATGCTCTGTTTATAATAAACAGTATTGAACAACATTTACCGGCCTGAATGTTCGAGAAATTTTCATAGAAAAGATTCGTCCTACGACAGGAATCGAACCTGTATACTATACGAAACCGTCATATAGCATGACGTACCTTCACCGATTCGGCCACTGAGGATCGTTCGGTTGGCAAGGTCGAATTTACTGCTTATAAACTTTTTATATATATATATATATATATATATATATATATATATATATATATATATATATATATATATATATATATATATATATATATATATATATATATATATATATATATATATATATATATATATATATATATATATATATATATATATATATATATATATATATATATATATACACAAACACACACACATATATATATATATATTGGTAAAAAGAAAATTATTAATGAGAATTAAATTAACGTTCAATCCATCTGTATGCAACGGTGAATCACTAAAAAGTAGATTCGGAAAATCATACACACAGATAAATTGATGGAAACAGAGTAACCAAAGTGAAATGTCGCGCAGGATGTATATAAGTATATGCGGAGATTTGGATTAGGTGATTGGTTATCGGCATCAGCATGAATGGAAATTGAATGAAATTCGAATCATGTTGAATGGAAGTGCAATCAGTAGTTAAATTAACGTAATTAAGTACACATACCATACCCTGTCTTTCACTTCAAATTATTTCTATCTAACCTCCACCCGCTTTATGAGTTAACTTCAGTCCATCAACTGATCCTGTCTCTTCAGATCTCAAATCTAGCGTCAACAGACCCATTCAGGATATTCTTCCATTGAAAAAAAATCCTAATCCCGTGGAGAGCTATTCACCTATTCTTTAAGAGCAAGCCATTACACAAAATAGAATAATGCCAGGGAATAATAGAATAGAGGAAGAATGGATTCGTTTCAGAATAATCAATTACAGAATTATTCCTGTCCACATTGAATGGAATAAAGATTCTATAGTTATTGTCAGGGTGGCTTTTTTTAGAATAGTGAACGTGCCAACGTATGTGTGTGCGTGTATACACAAAACCGCGACATACATCAGTATAAATAATACTCGAAATAACACACACACACACACACACGCATATATATATATATATATATATATATATATATATATATATATATATATATATATATATATATATATATATATATGTGTGTGTGTATGTATGTATGTACGCATACATATATACACACACATATATGTGAGACTTTATATTTTTGTTTGTGTGAATATATAAAGAAAAAAATGTCTTTTGTGCATATAAGTATACACATTATATATATATATATATATATATATATATATATATATATATGCGTACCATTTTATACATATATACACATAAATATACAAATACATATATATTATATACGTAAACTGATATGCATATATATATATATATATATATATATATATATACACATACGACTCATATATACATACTAATATATGCACAGATATATATATATATATATATATATATATATATATATATATATATATGAATTTATACATATATATATATAAACAATAGGATAATATATATTGGATATATACATCCACAAATACAAAAATAAGCACACACACACATTCCACTGACATACAATATGAATATTTTGGCAAACAAATGATCATAATATCTTTGCATAAAACATTTTGTCATGACTTTCGCTCGCGCATTCAGGTACGATCAAAAGCAAGCACACTCATTCATTCATACGTAAGGAAATGCTAAATGATTTGTATTTCTATATATTTTTATAAATGTATTTAAACTGATTAACACCCCGGGTATACGAATATCACCCTTTAACCAACTGGCACATTAACATATTTCATGCTGCTGTTAATTCTTCATCTTCTTCTAATTCTTCTTCTTCCGCTTCAGGGCGGTGGCCCTCATGGTTCTACAAATCTCTCTTTAGTTATTTATCTATCCTTCCCACGCCCTGCCATCTCATTCATATAAGCTCGCTACAGAGATTACTTCTTACCTATTTTCAGTTTTATGAATTTGGTACCCACAGGGCTTATTAAAGTTAAAGTGACATTTAATAAGTCCTGTTGGTTTCAAATTCTCTAACTCTTATTTTACATTTTGTATTTCAAAAGTTCCAAATGTCTCTTGGTTATTCTAAGTGGCATTTTACTTCAATATCCGTAAAACTTCGTCATTCCTTATATATGCAATGCTTTCTATTTTAAGCAATCTTCTTTACAGCCATATCTCTGTTTCATCAAGTTTCATCTTCATTTGTGGGGAAATTGTCCAGCATTCACTTCCATATTGAAAGAATGATATTAAAAGACTGTTCAGCATGTTTTCTCCCTTTTCTTACTTGTTTGTGTAGTTTTCTTACGGAATATCTTGCTATTGTAATGTACCTTCGGATTTCGGTGTCATAATTTCTATTTAAAAACTCTTAAGCAATTGGTTCAAAAATATACCATTCGATATCTAATTTTTTTTTCAGGGCTTTTTATAGTTTTGCCCAAAGTATTTCTAGATGTAGTCACACTGGGAATCGAACGTAGTAACCAATTCACTTGGTTCAAATAATAAACTTGATTAGGTTTTTATATTTTAGTTAATTTCTAACCTCGGCAAAAAGCAGTCAGTTAAGATCGGATACATTATGTTAGTGTAGTAACCAAAGCAAGAAGCCCTTTATACAATAAATTGCAGACGGTGTTCAAAATCAGTTAAGAAAGCTAGGATTAATCAAGCATAAAAGTACAGTATTCCGACACCTACAAGTGAGCACAGTAACCTATTGGTCTGTAAAACGAGCTTGCTAATAATCAAACAACCTTACACGGTCAACACGCTCGACCCCAAGTACATAAACATATATGTTTTCATCGCTGTAAATTTGACGTCATTATCGTACAAAAATAACATTTCTTTATATAAGGTTCATGAAGTACATCACGCCAAACTTTCTTTTATCATCAAACAACAAATATTCTCTTTTATTTGAATTGCATTCAGAAATGCCAATCCTTTCAGAAAATCTCTATTACAAAGCGCTAAGCTATTTCCTAAGATATTCATAGAACGCCAGCGACAAACTCACAAAAAATTGCACGTATTTCCTTCAGGTCGTTGATATTACTAAAATTTACAAAATCCAACATATAGATTTACATGCATCAGATCACAAAACTTTATCTCTGATTATTGCATACATATATGGACAGGTTATACAAGGCCAATTTTCATGAGCGTGTGCTTCTCAGCGGAATTAGTTCTCGTATTTCTCGCACCACTAGACACCAATTTTTCTGACATTATTTCTAAGCTTTCCAGGCATAATTTATAAAGAACGGGTGACGTAATAGTAGCAATGACACTGGTCTTCGACACAAGCTCTATGGCTACGGTATTTAAGGACGGTTGTTTGATTTAATCCGATCATTGCTATCAGATTGTCAAATGAAGGTCGTTTTGAACGGTCTCACTTCCAGATACTTTCACACGAATGCGGGTTTCCTCGAGGCCTCTATCGTGTGTCTTACGCTGTTTCTTATCTTTGTCAATGATCTTCCTGATGTTATCCATTCTCAAGTAGGTATTTACGGAGATTACGCTACTATTTACTGTTACCTCAATCTCAAATCCGTCAGAGCTGAAAAAATTAACCTGGCTGCTACTCTTGAAAAAGACCTCCAATCAGTTGTTAACTGGAGCAGGGAATGACTTGTAAATTATAATGCCCCCAAACCAAAATGCTCTAATTAAAAGAAAAAAAAATAATAAGTTTTATTAACGTTTAGCGCCCTTTATATTGGTGATAAATGTTTCTTTCCAAGTATTTTGATTTAGGGAATGCTTAAAGTTAATATTTGTATTATATTATATATTTTTCTTCTAGTTATAGAGTCTACACGTTTTGTTTATTACTCTTGTTTAAAGATTTCAAGTGATGTGTGTCATTTATTTTGTATGGCTGTTTGTCGTTTATTTAGTGTCTGCATATAAGGTCTGATAAATGAATGGTTCCCCTATGGTCTATAGGATTCATTGGTCCAAAGCCATCTTTAGTCACGGAGCTGAGAAAATAGTTGATATACATTTATGAAAGATCTGGATTCCACCCATGACATCCAAATATAAATCTAGGTTGTATGGGGCTGTTTAAATATATGACAAGTATTGTTTTGCCTTTTGGTGGAGGTGGCATCTCACGGGGTTACTGAATGTGGTTGTTGTATTTAGATAACTTGAAGAGGTTATGTTTGAAGTGATTGCGTAAGCATCGTTTCGGGAGTTTGTTTGAAAAGGTAACGATTCTCAGGAAGGATCTTCCAAAATTGAACTTCTTTTTGGCCAGTGTAATACAATATTCTTGGATAAGACTGTTGCACATGATGACGGTAGGCTTTGAATATAGAATCCAGAAGTTGGCAGTGAATGTTTCGAAGACAGTAGGGAAGCGTAGTTCAGGTTAGCAGTGGATATTGGTAAAAGAGCGTAGTTCTTCCTTCTGTCCTGGTCATCTTTGGTTCTGACAGGTCCGCATGGGATATTCGGAGAGAGTATCCAAAATGGCCGCCTTTATATGAGACGGATTGAATATTTTACGCCTTCTGGTTGGTTAACCTTCATTTGGAGGAACTATAAAGTGAGTCCAGTCATTTGGCTTTGCTCACTAGTATATAATATACTCAAAAATTGTAGCAAAGACGATTATTCGAGCCTTTATACGTGGCATGGCGGCTCTGGAGTTTAAAGGCCTGAGATGATCGAACTAAGAAGTGTATAGCATCAGAACTTTTTCCAGGGGAATAGGCATTCTATAGCGAGATGCTTGAGACGTTTTGTCTGGTAGCAATGGGTTGTATTATAAACATTTTCAATGCAGGAATATGAAGGTTGGGTAGAACAAGCCCACTTATGGCAGTAATATTCCATTCTTTGTTTCATCTGGCCCTTGTAAAGACAGATCATATCAGTGAGAGTTATATATTTTCTGGGGCGATTACGTATAACATTCGAAAGGCTGCTTTTAGGTAGGTGAGTTATATATGATTATGATGAAGTTGAAAAGTTGCAGATATTTTAATTTCGGAAAAATAGGATTAATATAAAAATACTTCGATTTTAAATTATAAAACTGACCTTCATGTGCAGATTGTTTTTATCAGGCTTATACTTGATATATTAAAATTGGAGACAGATGTTACACAAAGCGTTAAGCATCATTTTGTCTAAGAATGGCGGCGTGATGCACCACATATACACTCACGTACACACATATATTTTGTTTATACGTCATTTCTGGAGATACAAATATTAAGTAAATGTCCTGTTTATAATAAACAGTATTAACAACATTTACCGGCCTGAATGTCAAAGAAAACTCAAGGAAAATATGTGTCCTTAAGAATCAAACCTGTATCCTACATGGAACCGCCATATAGCATGACGTTCTGTAACATTAAGCTACAGAGGAAACAGTATCAACCATATTTACCGGCCTGAATGCCTAAGAACTCCCAAAGAAAATCTGTGTATTTGTATCTATAAAAATAACGTATAAACGAAAAATATATTGAAATAATTGTTGGACTTCGTCTATTTAATAATGTATGACGTCATTTGTTTACTTTACGATGCGCTCTGAGCGTTCCAGAAATATCATGAGTAATTTTTAGTTTAAAAATAGTAATTTAACCTTGCAAAACACGCTTCCTCTGTAGCTAAATGTTATAGCACGCCAGGCTCAAACAATGATTCCGTTTTGGATATAGACTCGATTCCTGTCGGAAGACACATATTTTCTTTGAGATTTCTCGGACATTCGTGCCGGTAAATGTTTTTAATACTTTTTATTATAAACAAAGCATTTACTTAAATATTTGTAGCTATAAATATCACGTATAAAAATAATATTAAAATATTTGTCGAACTTAGTCCATCTCATAATATATATATATATATATGTGTGTGTGTGTGTGTGTGTGTGTGTTAATGTGTGTGTGTATTTTAAATTACGTATATATATGCAGCAAGCATTCTTTCAAACATGTTTAGTTGAATATTAACAAGTTCTGTCTATCCAATGTCTTTATTACCTTTTTTCAAATTCACGAACTACATTATTGCCAAATTTACCAAAGTTCATTTTTCCCCCAAGCACTTTCAAATATTGATACGTTCATTTTCAAGGATTTCATTTTTTTTTTATAACTATTTTAGCCAATGCCTGTGTTCTCTGGTTTGATGTCATTTTAACAGTTAAATGGAATTTTTACGTGCTTTTCTATACACACTTCAATATGTGCTTCGGTTATACTATAAGTTTACTTTATAAAAAGATTAAATTTCTTTCTGATTCAACCTCGTACATAATCACTATTTTCTTTATTTCGAGGAAAAAAAAACTTTCGTAATCTCTTAATACTTTGTTTAAAATCTGGAATCATTTTTCGATATTCTCATGCAACTTCGAATTTCTATTTGTCCCCATCGTGCGGAAGTACAAGACATATATAATTGATGTTTTATTTCGACGACGACAATGTCGGTAGTAAATCTGAGTTCTACACTAAGCTGTAAATTTATTTGAAGCTAAATATGTGTGGAACTAATTAACCTGTTTCGATTACGCTTACTACAATTGTTTTGATTGAGAATCACCCATCTGACCTTACTCCAGACAATATGAAGCCAATCTATTTTAATTCTGGAGATGAGGAATTCTAAAACAACTGTAATATATACACTACTACTGTTATTTGAACTTAATAAAATCTTTCGCCTTTTTTTTTTCAGAAAAATATTTTTCTCAAGTCCAGTAGCTGTTATCGATCTTTTTAGTATTGGTAGTATACATTTTCAAATTTTATTTGAAGTAGTGTGGAAAGCCAACATCTTTATTATATCATTATTTTCACATTCTCTTTAATATCTTCTCCATGTCAGATGTTGCTGCTACTGAAAGTCTTCAAGCGAGGTGGTTCCTGTTATTTGGTACAGTTCTTTGTTCGTGATCCTGTACCGACAGACCACACTTTTCAAAGAAGGGTGGTCTTCGCCAAGAAACATAGGCTTCACATGTTCAGACATTTCTTCACCAGTGATCTTAGCAAGTTCTTGCATACAGCTGAGAGCTCAGTTATTACTAAACGGATTTGACGTCATGCATGAAATTCATATGAAAATCTCGATCTGACGATTCTATGTAATAACATGCCTAGCGTTTTTAGTTTGGATTTTCTAGAAATTTTCTGTTTTGTGGGAAGCTACCGCTAGAGTAATATATTCTACATTCATATTGTCATCTCCTATATTAAATCTTTTAAAACTAATCCATACACCGAATTATTCCTTATTCCGATTTCTTATGATGGATTCGGAGTATGGGCCGTCACTACCTCCATTTGGAAACAATAGTTTCCTCTTTGGAAAGGTATATCTTGAATCATAATTCTTGGAACTCCGAGTAGAGGAAGTTGTTTTTTTTATTCAGCATCAATATTATTCAAACTATGATGATTAACCATGTGTTATTGTCATCTAATCTTCAGTAGTTTAACCCGAGATCAATGTAGGGAAACAATATATATTTGTGTTAGTTATTAAAAAATGAATATAACGCTAACTAATGTCCGTCAATCAATGGACACCTGATGGTAGCCAGATGGTACTTGGCCGAAACTTTGTGTCTATAATATCATCTATAATAATACATTTTAAAACATGTCGTGAATTATTTTCATAGATATTTCGACGGACTTTAATAACGTACGACTTCAGGGATTGATACACAAACGTCCCGGATATTTAATGCCTGGGTGAGACATCTCAGTTGGATAAACTTTATATCAGGTAGGTCAATGATTGATAACGGTCAGGCCTCCCTGGTATCTGAGATCACTGTCTTTTTTCATTGGTTATACCATCGTTCTACTTCATATTAATTCTTTAAGAGCATTCCTAGATCTTTAGTAAGCATATAAGCAGATTATACCACAATGTAAGGGTTCACCATCATATATCATGGGCAACTGACTAGGAACTGATCTCTCCTATGACTTTAAACGGACAACGCAATGTGGGAAACATTCGCTTGTGTCATTTGATACAGCAACAACAATGTTAATAACGTTTCCTTACCACCAAGCAAGCTCTGAATTCGTTTCAATCCAGTAAAGCGGTCATTACCTCAAATAGGGTACTTTATCTCCGTCGTCTTCCTTCGACCTCCTTATGGTAGGTCGGAAGTCTATTGACAATCCGTTTCCATGCTGTTCCGCCCTGCATTGCCGTCCACTGAGCCCCAATATCTAACCCCAAGTCCCAAGCTATGCTGTCTGGGAACATCAATTTTCGTGAGAAGAAATTTCCTGAAGGATGATATAGGAGTAAGGATGAGACGATTTCCCTGTCCGCTCCTTGGTAGTGGCTGGCAAAACTTAATCGTTTTTGTTTCAGCTTAAGATGAGATTGGTCTCATTTGTACTTAAATTCTGTTAAGCGTTTTATGTGATCTCCAACTTATATTTTAATTTTTTCTAAATTCATTTGTATATGTTCCATCCAGCCGTTTTTCAAGACGCGTAGGTAATGTCCAAGTTTCCTAACCATAAAATCAGTCTTGTTAATTGAAAGTTCCAAAGAATTTATTCCCAAGTAGGCGTCTACGCGGACGACAATACTCCTGCCTCAAAAACATATCTTGTGTCGCTGACAAAACTAACCTGGACGTTCGTCTCGAAAAGGACCTCCAATCGGTTGTGAACTGGGGCAGGATATGGCCGGTTAACATTAACGCCTCAAAAACAAAACTGCTCTCTATTAATCACCGCAGAGATCCTTCCCTATCCCCCGTTAGAATGTCTGACGCTCAACTTTTCGAGAGCACCTCTCTGCCACTGCTCAGTCTGAAGTTGTCTGCTGACATGAGATGGAACAGATACATTGAGTCAATTGCTTCGTCCACTGCAAGGAAAGTTCGCTCCCTGTGCCTCGCCATGGAATTTTTCTCCCCGGAATCGATCCTTCAAATGTACAAATCAACCATTGCATGGAGTATTGCTGCCATATATGGTCTGGAGCCTCTTCTGTTTTCCTCGGGGTTCTTGATAAGATCCAGAGACAGATAGGCAATGTAATTAACCCTGATCTGGCATCTCGTCTGCAGTCGCTCTCTAACAGACGTGCCGTCGCCTCTCTCTGTGTTTTTACAAATACTTTCATGGTAATTTCTCCGATGAGCTGCTTTCCCTTGTTCCCAGACTTCGTGAATTCAAGCGTCCTACGAGGCTGGCATTCGGCTCTCACCCTTTCACTGTTGAAACTTCTACTCCAGTAGCTTCATATCTCGAACCTGTCGCCTGTGAAACTGTTCCTGTTTCCATGATAGCTATAATCTCCAACTATTCAAATGTAATGTCAATTGACATCTGCAGTTGCCTTGATCTATCCACTATCCTTCTCCTCATCCTTTCCTCTATCACTCCTATCTGCTCTCGCTCCAAATCCTCTGTAAACCCTTGCGCGCTAGTGGCTTCCCGACTTGCTTGGGGTGAAATGCTCAAAAAAAAAATTAAGGATGATGGGCGGTTCGAGCGCCAAATCTTGTGTAGTATGTTACACGCTTCCCATGCAAGAATATTGCTGATGTTGAAGTTTTTTTTTTAATCTATGTGACATCCAAGATATTTGAAGACGTTAACACTTTAGATGGATGTATTATTGAATGACTTCAATTCGAATTGTTCAGGGGAGTTTGTGATAGATTCTATCTTACTCACTACAGTTCATACTTCTAGCAGCTACTCGATATAAATATAAAGTTATATATTCGTGACATCGCTGAAAATTCTGAAATAGTAATTAATTGCTTGTATAAATCCGGAAAATACATAACTGCTCGAAATTTACAATAACCAGATGAGAAAAAAAAATGACATATTGTGAAGATAAATTAAAATATGTGCTAAGTTTCTGTATTATGTATTTGGCTTTCAATTTAACTCACGTTTGACATTAACACTTTTAAAGGACAACTATTCGGATCAACCTCATTACACTGTCATACCAGGAAGAGATGCTTATTAAATTAAGCATAGTAATTGCTTATTTAATGCCGAGTTATCTGTGTTATCTTTACGTTTTCAAATATACTTACAACATTTAAAAAAAAAACTAAAAAGTATAACATTATCATTCCGACGACTGGAATTATAAGACAATATCATTCGCATATAGTATTATTATTTATTCATTTCCAGTCTTAGTCAGTTAATGTCAACGCGAGGAAGAGGCTAACTTGAGTACATTCTTCGAACGATGATCTTCTGCGAGAGATATTTTCCCCATCGCATTGTCTGCTTACAATACCTCTTCTCATCCGGTTGTCCCTCGTATGATTATACCGTGAGTTACTGCTGATATGATAATCATTCTGTGATATTCATTCTCATATAACTTATTTTTTTACCTAGTGAAATTGAGGTCATTATCTAAGCAGAAACCCAGCTACTCCTGGGTATTTTGATACTCTGGTGTGACACCGAATACAAAGCATATATTGGTATCTCCTGGGGTGATCCCAATGCATATTCAGGTCGCCACAGATCAATTCTTCTGAGTAGAAATGCTCGTTATTGGCATCAATTTCAATACTGATATCTCGTATCAAGACTGGAATTGTTATTAACGCTATTTATATTCGGACACTTGTTCTCATCTTTGTTGTTGTTGTCAAAACATTTCGGCCGTTGTGTCATCCGGCCATCCTCAGGTGTATATCGATCAGGATAACTAGCACAGAATTACGAACCGAACCCTTTATTTAATCTATGGGCGTGGACACTTCTCGTTCCACTGCTCATGTCTAGATATATTGTCTAGTTCTTATTTTTTTTAGTAATGTTCAGTTACAGCTCGCCAGCTTCAACATGTGCAAAATAATCAGCAGGCAAGTTAGGCCTAAAGCTACAAGTTCGCTACAACAAGTTGTCCTACAGGACTTATGAAATAAAGAGTTGGACTGTGAATTTTGTGATATAGTGATTGTGAGTCCAATCCCAGAATCAGACAGCTTAGAGTTGCACACAGTGGAAACGGGCGATCAGTAACTGAAGAGTATTAATTAAAAATAGGAACTAAAAGATATCCCTAGACATGAGCAGTGGAACGAGAATAATCTAACAGTCTTCAGTTCGGATTCCCTGTAGGTTATCCAGTTCGATACACATCTTAGGAAGACCTGAGTGTACAACAACTGAAACGTTATGATAACAACAAAGATGAGGATAATAGTCTGAGTGTAAATAATGATAACTCCTCATCTCAGAAATTCACACAGAGAGCATGAAATTAGATCTTACAAGTTGTTCTGACTGCATCTTTTCCAGGCGCTGTGACGAACAAAAAGCCGGAAATTCTGACTTTTATTAAAATTGCTTTTGGCTTATGAGACACTTTGCTTCCAGTGCAATTTTCCGGCTTGTAATTCATGGTTGTCATTTTTGACAGACGGGAGTCAATCACGAATTCCCTAGGGAACAAAACTGATGCTTCGGAAAAGACAGCCTATATTCATTATCTGCGCTCTAAGGCGGTTGGTGTCTCGATTTCCTGTTACTTAGATTCTCGGGTATATCACAGTAAATGTTCTGTCTGACAAAATACCGAAATTAGACTTAATAGTAATAAAACTATAAACGATAATGTATTGCATCAGAGTTGCAATGTCTCTTCTTGTTCATCAGTCGCAGGCAAATTTGAAACGACTGGTCGGACATTTTGTTCTTGGTCCATTTGATTTTGAGCCTAAAATGGCGACAATTAACTATCGTCATCTGAAAGAAATTGTAAACTCGATTTTCTACGATCTCTGTTCCAAACGTTATCCTCTGTATTTAGATATTCACTAAGTCTCTTTGTCAAAAGACCAGCTGAAATGAAGTGTGATGATTTAAAATTTGCTGTTAAGTAAAAGCTATTTTGTAATGGTGAATGTATGAATGTTGGTACCATTACTGAAGGCCTCGATGATCTTTTTTCCTACCACCATTGCTTATTTAGGAAGACAGTGGGGCTGACACAAAACGATTTTAAACTGTTCTATTTCTAGCCGAATATCTAAAAGGATTTTCCAGTCTTTTTTTACGAAAATGGTGTCAAGATGGTTAACGTCTTATCTGAAAACCTGGTAAAAGCAACTGAATTAGTTCAGTGTCTTTTTTTAGATATTAAACATTTTGTGAGATGGACAATGGACAATTTTGCTGTTACACACGGTGTATAAATATATATGAAGTGATGAATTTGTTTATTTATTAATCTGAGATATTTTATTACTTAAATTATTGTTTTAGACGATTCCCGTGTTTCACTAGACGCTTCGTTTATTTATTAACGGGTATTTTGTTTTGTCTAACAGCCTGAAGAGATGAATTCTATTAAAGAAGATTATGCGCTCTAAGTCAGGAAAGTAGCTGTGACCCTCGCACCTTGGCAGTAGAATCAATCCTTAGATCCGACATGCTTATACCGACAAACCAATGGAGTGCGTCACCGATCAAAAATTGTATAGTGCATTATAGTGCCTGAGAGCGTATATTTTTCTATTACTGATATCTCAAGCCTAAATCTGATCTCCCCGTAAAGAAGACTGAAATCCAAATCTTATATAAGTCGTTATTCCAAATGGAAAATGAATAAATCTCTACAAAAACTTCAGAGATATTCCCAAGGTAGAAGGTCTAAAATATCGCACAATTCTCAATAGTTATAAGAACATTAAAAAAATAATCTTAAAACAACTGCATAAGACAATCTTAATATCGTTATTAGAAAAGATGATAAATTTAAAACTTTCTTAATTTTGGACAAACTGATTTAATATTATAAAAACATCCACCACTTCATTGATGATCTAAATTTACAAAATTAAATAAAAAAACACTGAAGCTCTAAAGAATAATCAGTTAAAATAACATCAAACAATACTGATGTAAGATCCTTGAAAATCAATACAATCATTGGAGATTGTCAACCAGAATAACTCTATGGAAACGTTAAAATACCTAAACTTTATAACTGTAATGACTAATCTTTTCAGCTTGTGGCTGGGTCTTGATGTTGCTACATAAAGTCTGGGGTCTCTATTCCATAAAGCAGGCTTAATAGCAGGCAAGGCATCATCAACAATACCTGTAATAACTCCTTTATAAATCCTATACATGCACTTCTAATCCAAGGACATATCTTTCCTCCTTTTTCATTCAGTATAGGAAAATCAGTAAAACTGACTGGCTTGAAGGCAACAACTGGTAGCTGAGACAAAGGTTCCTTAATCTGCTTCCCAATTGGACAACACCAATGCTTAATCACATTAATTACCACCATAGTAATAGAAAACAGCGTGGAAAGGCAGCTCATTTCATCATTGGAAATTGTCAACCAAAATAACTCTATGGAAATGTTAAAATACCTAAACCTGGATATTCATTACAACCAATCATTTCACAGATTACGACATCTATATACCAATTATTAAAATTCCACAATGACATTATTACTCCATATCTAGCTATCAATTATAGAAACAAATCAAATCATGAATTTCTCTAAATCCTTAAAACGACATTCTGACGTCACTTGACGGAGAAAATTTATTTATAAATGTTCCTGTTGATCAGACCGTTGATATAATCATTAACTCGATATAAAGATAATTCAATCCCACCTCAATCGATCGAACCCTATATTCTCAAAAACCTGCTGCATGCCCGTTAAACTGCTGTCCCCTTCTACGGCAAGATTTACACTGAAACTAATGGAATAAGTATAGGAAAACCTCTCGGTCCGTTTTTTACTCTCTATTACATGTCCGATGTAGAAGAAAGAAGATATTTTAAATAGTTATTAAACCGAAAATATATCTCTGCTATGTAGATGATATATTTTTTGTATTTCAACTGAGAACAAAAACGAAATTGCTAATCTCAAAACTAAATTCGAAAAAAAATATTCAATCCTCAACCTTACGTATGAACATAGACAAAGAAATAAACTTCCATTATTTGAGGTTTTTCTGGAGTCTAGTAATAATATATCCAGTACTTCCTTATATAAAAATCCCACAAGTAAAAACTCTTGTCACCTCAACTTTATTAGACAATGTCCTCTCAGATATGAAATAGGTATTATTAAAAATGTTCTTATGAGAGTGCACGAGAATTCTTCCTCAGTCCGCCTTCCTTAAAAGAACTTGACAACGTGGAAAAAATACTTGTTAATAACGGTTTTTCAAAACATCATACAGATTATCCTATTGCACTTTTTCTTTCTGGACTAACTACTAGCAACTCTGTACAAACACGAAAAGACAATAAAATTAACATATTCTGCAAAAATCAAATGCTACATTCAGGTGGTGCAGAAGGGGCTTGAAAGGTAGAAGAATATCACGGGGCCAAGATTAACCATGAGAAGTCTTCCGGCTTGGAAGGGCCTGGCTCTTCTGGGGCTCTCCAAGTGGACTACCGGTCACGTTCCATTCTTAAAGTGTAGTTCGGGCCGCGTATCCAGCTGAAGAAGTGCTGGTCAGAGAATGAATGGGAGGTGGTCCGGTCTTGGCTCCGAAGGCAGTTGTCCTTAATGGGTAGAGCTGAGGTTAGGGAGCAGTGAAAAAAATTATTTCCAAGCTGCACTATTCAGGCATCATTTGTATGATTGTAAGAAACACTTTCAGGCTGACTTTCCGTGCAGCATCGTGAGCGGCTTTCTGTCATATTTTACCGTACACCAAAAAATGCCAGGAAAATAATAAATTGTACATCGGTGACATCAATTTTATTCCAATATTATTTAAGAGGGACATCATATTAAAATATTACAAGTTAATAGTCAATTTTGTTTCTATTTCTTTGTTGTGCGGGACGTGGGCATCATTTTCCTAGGCAATAAACTTTGTCTAATATATCCACCTCCTGCTTTGTATCCCTTAAATCAGTCTTATTCTTCTTTCGGTACTGTTTGATAACTTAGGTACTACTAATTTTGTCTCAAGAATGTCATTAACATGTTGTTCTGATAGGACAGCAATGTAAGGAAGCAGAGTCTTCAACTTCATTCATCCAGTTAATCATTGCTTACCATTTTAGAGAATTTTCTCATGTTGACAACAGGAGGCACATACTTATTCCCATCTCTATCTTTCCTGTCATCCTTATCACCGTAATTTGAGAAATTCTCGTCAACAGCTGCAGTAGAGTCTACTTCCTCTTAATTTTTCTTATCCTTGAGCCAGCTATTTCTCTATCAGTAACGTACCCATCTGCGCACATACCGTGTGTTACGTAAGATCATGTTTTGCAGAATCAGATCGGAGCAATGAACTTTATAATTGTAATGACAATTCTTTTCAGCTCGTGGCTGGATCTTGATGTTGCTACATAAAGCCTGAGGTGTCTACTCCATAAATTATTCCACATTGACAGGCAGCGAGGGCCTGTCTTAATAGCAGCCAAGGCATTATCAACAATACCTGTAATAATTTATTTACAAATCCCATAAATGTATTTCTGATCCCAGGACAGATCTTTCCTACTTTTTTCATTCAGTACAGGGAAATCAGTAAAACTGACTGGCTGGAAGGCAACAACTGGTTCCTTGATCTGCTTTCCAATAAGACAACACCAATATTTTCTCTCACATTAATTACCACCATAGTAGCAGAAAAACGCATGGAAAGACAGGCTCATTTCCGTGAAGCTGACAGAGAGAATGATGGGGGGAGTGACTAATTCACATTTCAAGATGGTGAATGGCACCATTTTCTCATAATACATTTAAACTGATTTTCATAAAATGGGATGCTGGGTTAGATTTTTCTCCACCCGAGATTCCTCAATAGTTTTGGCAGCCTGTTTTCCATGTCCAGTCTTGGAAGCCACAGGTGTGAGATATTCATTGTCAGGCTCAACTGTGATGAGACCATCATCCTCGAACACAATTTATTATTATTCTCATTCTTTATCATCCCAAGAGTGGTGTTATTCTTACCATCAAAACAAGCCATCTGAATTTGTTGCATTTTCAATCCGTATTTTTGTCTCGTATCTCGTAATATATTGCCCAGTAACTTGACCTATGTATCGTTTGTGATAATGCCATAGACAGTTAAGGCGGCAGTTGCAATGTCTCCACAATAATTAATAATCAAGTATTGGTTACAAGCGGCAGCCAGTGTTGGGAGACTTGTTCTGTGAGCTGGTGTTCTGTAGAGCTTTTGCATTGGCAACAAAATAACCATCAGTATTGAAAAAATGGATATCTCTTGAATCATCCGAATTATCCTCAAAATAAGAAAACATTGACCATGCTCTCTGCTGGCTTTGTCTGCGTCACGCTTCTCTCTTAGAGTCACACTTTCCCACATTATAGTGACCTTCATGACAATCCATGCAATGTTCATATTTCTATCATCTCGTTGATCAAGAAGGAACTACAACTCGCGCGTGGAAACATATCACAATTACAGTTCAGGTTATATTCGTCACATCTCTTAACTTTGGATTTCACAAGCTGACAGGGGACAGTAACAGCTACAGATATCAAACAACTATATCATTTCTTCCTGAAATGCAGCTTTTTCCTCACATTCTTGTTCTTATTAATTATTCTTCTATTGTACAATTTTCTTGTCCTTCCCATCAATAGTTTTCTGGATAGAAAGAATAGTCTTTCGACATTATTTACATTATTCGAGCTATTGTCCTCATTTTTATCGCCATATTTATTACAACGTTTCGGCCTTTCAGTATCTGTCTATATTTCTGAGATGAGGTATTATGTACAGTATTTACATTATTCGTGCTATTGTCCTTATCTTTGTCGCCATATTTATTATAACGTTTCTGCCGTTGTACCTTCCGGCTTTCTTCAGGTGGTTGGACACCTTTATCCACTGTGACATGTGTCCTCAAGGATATATGGCACAGTGGATAAAGGCGTTAGTTAGATCCAGTGACAGGACCCGAAGTGCGTGAGTTCAATACCCGGTTACGGCAGGGGAGAAAGTTGAGAGGGAAATTTACAGGAGATAACTGATAACTGATATCCATTAAACATGGCACATGGAACTAGAATAGTCTACCCCAGTGAGCGAAATAAAGGGTTCAGTTCGATATTCCAACAACCTGAAGAGTCGCCGTAGCGTAAAACGGCCGAAACGTTGTAATAAATATGGCGACAATGATGAGGAAAATAACCCGAATAATGTAAATAATGTACATAATACCTCATCTCAGAAATATAGACAGTCTATCTACAATTGCATTTCACCATGTTTGGCGGCCATCTTAATAATCCTTAGTACATCTGGAAACTTTCCTTCCTCACATTTATTTCGCTAGCAGTTCTTTAACATCTAGCTTTTAGAGGGCAGTTTATGCACTGGAGGAACAGTTACAGCGCCAGACAATGCATGAACTGTGGCTTCCCTCGTGAATGCAGTAGCCATCTCAATAGCAAATTGATCGGTTAACCTCATAAGGAAAGAAAGTGTTAGTGAATTGAATATAAACATTGTACATTTTTACCATTTATCTTACACTAAACTAACACATAAGTAAGTTTGTAAATTTCAGTTGCTTATGTTGCAGACTAGTGCTAATGCTGCAGAAGTATGTATAAGGAACAGTCCATGAAGAGTGCAGCTTTGACCATAATTTCACTGCTCCCTAGGCTTAGGTGTGCTCAATGCTTCTCTCATCCGTTACCGGTTGTCCGTTCTCCCTCTTTTTGGGTGGATGCAAAACGAAGACTTGAAAAGACGTCTGTGTGCAATGTCCACGTCATGGCGGACAGAGAATGCCACACGTGGAATGTCATCACACGCCTCGAGGTTTTTTTTTGTTTTTGTTTTTTTTTACATCGTGCGTTGGCAGAAGAATCGCTCCTGACTAGGAGTTTTTGGCGCGTCCTCCCTAGCCTTACAATTATTCCTCCCACTTCTGAGGCTGAATGCTGTCGTAAGCCTCGGAAACTGTCCTAATTCTTCCATGAGTATCATACGGCCTTGCATGCTATTCCGCGCTCCAGTGACCTTGTATCGGGAACTAGTGGAGGTGGCGCATCGAACCCACTCTATGCGTGGCTCGGCTTGTCGGCGACCAAATTGCGCTCATTTGGTCAACCACGTACGACTAGATTGCTTAAAACATCCTAAAATAATTGGCGAATACAATTATAGTAATGAAATATAAAAATACATAAACCTAAATCACCTCCCAGACTTATCATACCCAAAATCCATACTCCTGTTTACCAACTAAACAAAGTCATTGATCAACTAATTACATCATATATACACAATAAATGCAGCATACACAAGAACTACTTCATATTCTAAAAAGACTAAAACTTAATTATGAAATCATAACCTCACTTGACGTTGAAAGTTTATTCACCAACGTCACATTCAAGAAACAATAGATATGATCTTAAAGGATATCTAGATCAATCTATGTCTCTCTTCATTCACAATTATTCATATATTTTAAGAAAAATACTATTGATTTGTGCCACCGAATTTCCTTCCTGCGACCATAAAAATAACATATACGCCCTTGTTCAAATTAATTGAAACAAAATGAATAATTCTGTTATTATTTACTTTCTGGGGTATTTTTCTAATGTAACATAACGTAGTGCACAAGTTAGTACTTCGTATGTGCATCCCACGAAGTTGATACTTGCAGATTTCCCACAGATTCTTGATTGGATTTATATCAAGAGAGTTTCCATGTCAGTCTATAGTACTTTGATTTGCTCACTGGTAAGGCTTGCCAGTGTGTTCGTACAGCGTTACAATTTTCGTACGCTTCCTTGGAGTAACGTCCATCGAAAAAAAATGTCTGTAGGACAAATACTAGACAGTCGAGAGAATAGTGTTTGGGCGTGATAAAAATCTGATGCAATCACGGATGACGCAATATTGTTCAAGACCAAACAAATTTTATCATGCACCCCGAAAATAGATTCATTTTAGTGCACACCATTGCAAATGACCCAATGTGAAGAAAGAAAAGTAACGATTACACCCTGTCAATACAGTGTGTCTAAAACTGACCGTATGCTGAATGAAAGGAAACGACATCGGTTGTTTCCAGTAATTTGCACAAGGTTGTATTTAAACAAAATATGCATCATTATCTACAAACATAATGGAAGAAATATCTTTGGTAGCAAAAATATAAATGTAAGATCGGCTTCAAGTACCCCAAAGCCATATAACGATAATGATTCTGCTTTAAATTATATATTATTAAAAATATATATTTATTGGCAGATTATATAAATAATATATTGTTGTCTATCCAAACATGTCATCCCTTCTTAGAATACTTGCATTATAGGCATTGAATATTTTCCTGTCATTCAATTGCCAAAATTCCTCAAGTAAGTTACCCGCTTTCCACCCTCGCTGATTCTCTTTCCTTCAATATATCCATCGCAGGTTGCATGCTAGAAATTTTTCTTTCTAGATTATATCTCGAAAGATTTCAGCTGCCTGTTTATTGCTTCTAGCAGTTCCCGTTTAGTCCATATTCTCGCATATTCGTTCCAGAGTAATTTCGGTCCAGATTATTTTCTACCCTGTTAGCTAAAATGACATCACTAACAATTAATGTATTATTAGGCATTTCACTCCAGCCAAGACGGGAGTGCCTCTAGCACGCAAGGGGTTACAGAGAGTGAGAGCAAGAGTAAAGAGGGCGGTTTGAGGAAAGGATATAGAGAAGGACGGGGATCAAGTTCAAGGCATCAGAAGATGACGATTGACATTACATTTCAATATTTGAAGATTATACCTATCAGCGAAGCACGTAGGAAGAAGGCCGTTCCACTGGCGGGAAGTGCGGGAAAAGAAGCTTTTGGTGTAGAAGTGGTGGTTACATTAAACTGATTCAACAGTGAAAGTGTGGGACCAAAATGCCAAACTAATATCACGCTTAAATTCATGCAAATGGGGTGACAGTGAAAGTAGCTAGTCAGAGAAATTGCCGTGAAAATATTTGTAGAAAAGACAGAGGGAAGCCATAGCACATCTGTGAGGAAGTGACTGTAGGCGAGATGCCAGATCAGGACCTATTACATTGCATATCCATCTTTGGATTTTGCCTAGAACCTCGAGATGAAAGCGGGCGCCCCGACCATATATGGCAACAGTAATCAATGCATGGACAAGTGATAGATTTGTAGATTTGAAGTTTAGACTCAGGCGAGAATAACCTTCTGGCGCGACACAGAGAACCAACTTTACTTGTGGTAGAAGAAGCTAATGTTTTCATCTGTGAACTTCCCAACATTCATTGCCAAATAAATATATATTCAATAAGTGATTAGCACGCTGTTTTGTTTCTAAGAATATTTTCCTATTTCTTAATATTTTGATTAGCTGCTGAATGATAGATCTTGCTAATCACTTGTGGCACAAAGCTACTTAGATAGATAACTATTTGTAGAATGCTTCATTTTAATTTACATTTTTAACATGCATTTCTGTATTCTTAGAGTTTGGCTAAACCATTCAATTTTCTCTATATTGCAACTATCTCTAAAAGTTCATTATGTTTTCTTTCTGAGCCTGCCATTAAAACCGGGTCATCTTCTTAACTTATATTGAGATTATTTACATCATTACTAAAGAAAATTCCTACCATGTTATAAACATCATCCGTTATATATATGGTATTTAACCAGAAAATATTTTATGGATAAGTTTATTATTTGACTCCATTCTTCTGTCAGGAAATAATTTTTAAAAACATATTTTTACCGGCACTTGAACACCGATTTCCGGCATCCATTCGAAAACATAACTAATTCAATCACGAAAAAGAAAGTAATAAGTAAATTTGTTATGTCCAATAACTAACTGTTTAATTTTAGTGCGTGCGATATCAGCTCGCAATATACTTACACAAAAATCGATAGTTTGTTATCAAGACAAATCATACTTCAATTAATTTCCCGACTTTTCACACCTTTACTTTGGTTGTCCTGTAAAAATTACCGTTGGAAACAAAGAGAAACAACAATGATTTTTGACCGTCTTGGCGGGTTTTTACAATTAAAAGCTGAAGAGATTTAATTATGACTTCGTGGTTACTAATCTGAAAGAATGAAAATGTAGAGATGAAACATATTTCATTTCTTTTATTTTTTCTTTCGCCGATTTATGGGAACAAAAATAATGAACAAATACAAAAGAAGAAGAAGAAGAAGCAGAAGAAAGTAATATGATGAATCACCGGATGAGAATTTCTGGGAAAGCCAAAGTGCAAAGCCGGATGTAATACATCAAATAAGATAACAGGAAATGAAAAGACATTCAGAAACACTTCAGTGGATTTGATTATTGCAATAACGAATCGATAATATCGATTAAGTCTATAGTGCTGCTATGGTTTAAGTTCGAAATAATCTTAATGAGACTTGAAAAATATTATATTAATCGACACTGTAGACGCTAAGGATCTTAAAGGGAGTTTGACCAGATGTCTGTATAAGGTACTTGCAAAACTACACGGTCCTTATTTCTTTAATAAAAAAAAGTGAATCCATTGAAAAAAAAAAGAAAATATTACAAAAACAAAAAATAAAGTTGGGCTCTATTGCAAACACCTAATAATAGTGCTGATGTCACCTTTTTGAAAATCTGTTTCACCAATGGTAATCAATAATCACGTCCTCTCCTGCCCATATGATCCCTTCAAATATATCTAAGTTGTAACGACATTTTACATATTCGGAGATTTTGGCTTTTTAATTAAAACAAAATAAGTAATAAAATATATGTATTCTTCCTCAGTTTCGTCTTTAAATAATTTTATAATATTTTAAAATTAATATGGATTAAATTTAAAATTGGTAATTTTCAAATTTCAATTTCATAGTAAAATTTAATATTAATCAGTTAGAATGATTTCTATTTTAGTCTAACCCTAACATTAAGTCATTAATTATTATAACCAAGGTTCGTTGTCAGGTTTTTTTTTAATTTTCATATAATTGTATTTTGATGGGTTATTGTAGATTCTGTAACAGCGTTTCCTTTATCGACGTGTGTTTGGTTGATTTGAACCTTTTAAAACTCTTTATTCTACATTCAACACCATCACTTGAGAAGACAAAAGAAATGTTGAAGCAAGATGGCTATTTTTGTAGTGATTTAATAACATATTTTTCCTCATAATTTTACGAATAAATTACACACACACACACACACACATATATATATATACATGTATATATAGTTACAGTTTTGTTGTTCATGGTGTGAGGATTGATGAGTGTATGAGAGAGTATGTAGTGCGTGCAGGTGTGTCCGATGTAAACTCATTTGAATCAACCTTGTTTTTGTATATATATATATATATATATATATATATATATATATATATATATATATATATATATATAATCGCACTATTTTTTTAAAGCATGTTATATTTATGGGTAAAATAGTGCGGATGTAAATATAAAAGCGGACACTGAGTGAAATACCAAGCGACGCTTATCTGTTTCATGATTCAAAGTAATTTTTAGTCTATCTCACATGTCCTAACGTTTGCTTTGACGTATGAAACACACTTTTGCGGTCTGTTGCAGAATTCAAGGACCACTTATCTATACCTGTTGTAACAGCAAAATTGACCAAATCGGCTAAAAGCAAAATTATCCATTTGTTAGATTAAGATTTGAACCGTTGTGTCTTAGAAATGATTAATGATAACTTACTGGAATTCTCTGGAATTTTTATAACACTATTGAACACTATTGAGCAATAATAATGTATAATTACTCTAAAAGCTTAACAGAAATATTGTGATGAAATCGATCATAAACGAAAATGATATGTTCATCATTTATTCATCATAGGCAAGGATCGGAACCTCATTAAGTATTGAAATAGAGCTCATATATATATATATATATATATATATATATATATATATATATATATATATATATATATATATATATATATATATATATATATTATTCCCGGATCATTTCAAACTTATTCAAGATTTATCTCGCCCAATCTAACCTTCTTTTTGTCCTGTAGTATCTAGCTGCCTCTCAGGATTTACCTACGATTTTATTTTCAAGTGTTTTGTACTGCTCTTTAGACGGTCATAGCTGAAACTCGTCTCTCACGTGCCAATCGTCTTATGGATTGAATTAGAGTTTTTTTACTAATTGATCTCTTTAGTTCTAAGTTTATTTTTTCTTTCGATAGTAACAATTTTGTGGGATGGATAATTATAATATTACACGATTTGGACATTTTTGTTGCTGGAATAATTTAATGGTGAGCAGATTAAATAATATTATATCTATATCCATCATTTAATTTGCTCACCATTAAATTTAAAACTCAATTTCCCTAGTTTTACAATGTGGTTGTAAGTATTTGACAATGTACAATTAGGAATAGTAACTGTAGTCACACAGGGCTCAGGTGAAAAGTTGTTATTGATGTAATAAACGTAATACAAGCAACAATAGAAAGATATATTTCATACCGTTTGTGTAACATGGAATATGTAATAGAAAAATATGGAGAGTAGTAACGGCAACTAAATCTATGCGGACAGGAATTCACACTGTTTAACCCTGAAATGATATTGTGGAGGGCTTCACCACATTAATTTCACTTTTATAAGAAAACAGGACTCACGCAAGCAGAATAACCACAAGACATTTTTTCACATAATATATATATATATTAACAAGATGTACAATATTAAACAACGATGTGAAGGAAAGCATGCATTTATGTAAGAAAGGTTAAATTAATCAAGAGTTGGCTCCCTTTTACTGCAATCTAAGAGTTCAGTGAGAGATAATTATTTGGTTTAAAGTTCACTGGATAAATGTTCATGAGTGTTTCACGATATGATTGTCCTTGTGATATTACCGTTGAAAAGTATTGTTGTGTCAAAAGAAGTTTTTAGTGAAGGTGTACAAATTATCATCAGCATGTGGGTGTGCGTGTGAGTGAGAAGGTTGGCGCGTGGTTAGAACTGGAGTTCCAACTGTCGTAGATTCGTTTAGCATTTGAGGTCTCACTAATTGAGATGAGAAAAATCTTGGCTTAAATAAGCGACTATAGGCTCAAATTCGTTGCAAAGGAAAAATTATACATCACGTGCAAACGATCTGATTGGTTGTCATCAATCAATCAGCGAGCAAGCTTTGGGGAGGAAAAGGAAGCTTCTGTGAGCCACTTCTCCCAAAAGTGCACACATTTAACTACTTAAAAATAAAGCGATTCCAAAATTGTCGCATTACTGCGATTTGTAAATTGCCTCTAAAAAATGTATTAGTGATTTATTTACCAATGATCGTTTGGCATTGTACATATGATTTTTGTGTTTGTATGTATATGTTTGTGCGTAAGTAGGTTCGCACAATATTATTGTAGAGAGAGTTCGAACATCTTATCACCGAGATTAATATTGTCACAAGTATATATAATAGAAATGATTTAATTCCAGATGTATTTCACCGGCATGTGTAAAGAGATGTTAATCTCAGCTAAGGCGAAAAAGAATAATTATCTTCCGATAATGCTGAGAAACGCCGGCCAAGTGTGTCAAATGCAACATTCCCCGCCTTTATTCAACAATGGTACCCTTAATAGATATCGCCATTAGCACCATGGCATTGCATCGGTTACCATGTCTCACTTGGGCGAGGAATATCTCAATTAGAAAATGGATGAATGTGCTTAGTGAATGCGTCAAACGAATTCATGTATGGCGGAAGCAGTATGAATGTATGGTAGCTGCCTGTAAGCAGAATAATGTTCGGACTATCGGTGGTTCTCTGATAATATGAAGATTCTTACTTTGGGCGTTGCAAGGCCAATAAGTGACCAAATCTACCTTTACAAGTATGACATCCGCAAATCTCTTACGGAGATCATAAATCATTTGGAACACATTTACGCTTGTGGAATTTTTTTCGGATAGTAAGGGTTTTGTCGAGTACCCTTTTCTGCTAACATGGAATTGTTTCTCGGAAAGTAGGCTGACTTGCTTTCAAAACTTTCTCATGGAAAAGAAGTTATTCGCAAACCTGGCTAATTCCATGGCAAATGATCCGATGAATTCTAGTCCTTAATGCTGTCATAACAGACACCCACAACCAAATTGAATCAGCCGCGCACCATTCTCTGTGTATTTCCTTTGGTAAGCAGATTTTGTTCCATTCCGTAAGCTTCTTTCTAATGAGTATGGATTTTGCCACTGAATTCCACGTAGATACTTCCTCTCATACTCAATACTTTAGCAATTCCTTCTTCCGCCTCATTGGTTTATATCATATACCTCATTCCGTAACCCACTATCTTGAGTTTCTTGCATTGGGTGAGATTCCGCATAAGAAAAATAAAATGAATTATTGCCGACTGGACAAGTATCAAGAAAGATTCAATGTCACGTAACGTAACCTGTGCTTTCGATAAGTGCTATTATTTTAGGTAATGAACTCTGTATCTTCATTTCGTGTTATATACAATTGCGGCCAAAATGTTCAGAACGGCATTGTTTTCGTCAGAAAAGTAGATATAAGTTTTTATCAAAGTTGTTTTATATTCTATAATTTTAATAGAAAATAAATACTAAATAATTTGTTATTGTCTGAGATCTTGGTGTAATTTGAGAGGAAAATACAAAAGTTATGAATGATTTAGTGATTTATTGCAAAACTCATGGCGGCCAAAATGATCAGAATGGTTGCTTTTCCTCCGTGTTTTAGTATATTTAATAGGCGAATTCTAATTTTTTTAATTTGTTTACGTGACGGTCCGTTTACTAAACATTAGTAAGAATATCTGCAGTGTACTTTGTTAATATAATGCCACTTACTCCGTTACCAATTCGTCAGCAGATTATTAAGCTTCGAAAGAAGGATAATTTAAGTATTGGGTCTATTGCAAAGATTGTTAACAAGTCGAAAAGTGTTGTTCACGGTATTCTTAAGTCTACGATGGTTGTGCTTCGTGTTAAGCAAGAAGGTCTACGGGTAGACCAAGGAAAACGACCAAGAGAGAATATCGTTCTATTGTAAAGTTGGTTAAAAAGGGCAGATTTAAAACTGCTGCTGCCGTTTCTCGGGAAATGAGCATTGTACTGAAGAAAACTTTATCTCGAAAAACTGTGTCTCGTCGTTTAGGTGAACATGACATACAGGGAAGAGCACTTGCAGTGAAGCCAGCTGTTATTTTTTCTTATTTGTCTTTAATTTTTTCGACCGTTCTGATCATTTTGGCCGTATGGATTTTGCAGTAAATCACTAAATCATCCATAACTGTATTATCCTCTCAAATTACACCAAAATCTCAGACGATAACGATTAATATCGTATTCATTGTGTATGAAAATTATAGAATACAAAACAACTTTGATAAAAACTTATACCTACTTTTCTGACAAAAACAATGCCGTTCTGAAAATTTTGGCCACAGCTGTATAATACGCTGTATTATTTTCGTTTTCTTTTTTTCTCTCTGTATGTGCTGTCGTATTAAAGTTAAAACGGTGCATTGTTGAGAGGAATTCTTTAGGGCAATCTTGCTAAATGTTCTTAATTTCCCATTGTTATTTGTAAATTACTATTAATATACCTTGTGTACTCTAGTCGGACTGTTTCCATTTTCAAATCTTCGTGTTATGTTTTCATATCCATCCGCTCCTTACCTGTTTGAAGCGGTGGGTTTCTGCCATTTTGTAGTGGATGTCTTTCACAATAAATGAATTCAACACCTAGAGTATATTTACATTAATTTTAATATAAGGCACAACATATCTTAAAATAGGGAATAGAAATATATTTTAATATGTGTGCACACCTCAAATAAAATGGTAGGAAAACATTCTTAGGATTAGCGGTATTTTCTGGGTGGGCCGCGTCTTTTCGGGAGATTAAGATATCTGATTGCCGGAGTAGTGTCACTCCAGAGAAAGAACTGAAAAGGTTTGGATCTACCACAAATATAGGGTAAAAAGAGAAACAATTTTTACATCACTTCTTTTTATCGTTTTGAAAGCAACGCTACCTAGTGAACGTCTTAGCAAAGCAGTTAGTGTAATCTTACAAAATATTTGCATTGTATATCTTTGTATTGAAATGTATTTTATAATATACACGTGACAACATTTCAAAAACATACTTTTTACGCAATCATTTGAAATATAATATTTTCTTTTTCTTTATATCTTTAATCCAAAATAATTCCTCAATATAATAAGAAAAACAAGCATTTTTTATTTTGCAAACATGTATATACTAGAAGGCTTCAGAGCAATAATGATGTTGATAAGGGATTTGTGGGGGAATAAATAATATCTATTTTGAACGGCGTTAGAGCTTGGGTAATTACTGAGTTGTATCCTTTGGTTATTTGTTTATCTAGTTATTTACCAAAAATATTATATATATATATATATATATATATATATATATATATATATATATATATATATATATATATATATACTGTGTAAATAGGGAATTATTTTGCATCAAGGATAATGGCAGAATTCATCGGATTATAAGCGACGTATACGTAATTTGTTGTGAATAATTCTCAATGGAGCCATTGTTCATTTTTTTTTAAATCTATCAAAATGGCTGTAGTTAGATTTTTTATTTTTCAATGTGCACAAAATGAATATTTTCCTCAAGTATACAGTTTGTTCTTCTGCTATAATAGAGTATAGCTAATACGATATATTCTGCGATATTTTGGTCAATATCTATTCCCTGCTAATAAAAACATTTTAAACTAGTAACGTTTTACTTGCAGTAAATCATAGAGCATTTTAATGTTACCTTTACTTGTTTGCAATGTCTTCGCTCAACTAATCCTCAATATGTACGCCATCGTAATGACCTCTTTTCAGAGTAAGCGAATTTCGTTCAGTTATTAGTGTTCCCAATCTAACACAATTCTTAGTAAATTAATATGGGAAAGTAATTAATCACAGCAATATATATCCTGCTACGATCTCTGCTGATGATACTGATTATGCAGTATTGATTCCAATGTCCACAGTTTTTATGTCTATTAAGGCTATAGCGCTTTATGTGAAAATAGCTTCCCAGTGAGTATTGACCGAGTACTAGCTCAGTTTCTCCAGTGTATCTCTATAGTTGATTCTCTTACGATATGTTTATTTTCTTCATATATATATATATATATATATATATATATATATATATATATATATATATATATATATATATATATATATATACACACACACACACACACACACTTACATATATATATATATATATATATATATATATATATATATATATATATATCTCACATTATGAAATGGACAAAGTCTGACAATTATATGAAGACATTTTTATGTTTATACGTTGTCTTTAAAGATACAAATATTTACGTAAATACTTTGTTTATAATAAACAGTATTAATAACACTTACCGGACTGAATATCCGAGTCATTTTTCATAGAAAATATGCGTACTACTCTATCTTAGACGGAACCGTCATATAGCCTAATGTGCCTTAACCGATTGGGCCACGGAGGAGCGTTCGGTTAGCAAGGTCGATTTTACTGCTTTTAAACACATTTCTCCGTGATTTTCTTTCATACATTCATATCTGCTCAATGCGTATCCAAATGTAAATTAAATGACGTCACACATTATGAAATAGACAAAGATCAACAATTATTTTAAGACATTTTTTTATTATGAACAAATCATTTATTTAAATTTTTGTATCTATAAAAAGAACGTAGAAACATAAATAATGTCTTAATATATATAAAGACCTGATAAAACCGGAATTTATAAACAAGGATCATACCATTCATTAACGGATTCGAGGTTAATCAATTTTATTATTAAAAAATTGTTTGCGAGAGTAGTTCTTGCCATTTATATCATTAACTTCATTATCTGTTTTTCGTATGAATGATTCGCGTAATATAAATTGAACCTGCACCACATAATTGATATTAAAATAACCGATCTGACGTGCGAATTCCTGATAATAACTGTAACATTACTCTATTTATTGAACAATTTTGTTCATGCCACCTTTACTAAAAAAACCTACTTCTACAAAAGAATTCTCATATTACTATATTAGTACAAGAACGCAAAATTTTAAAATTTTAAAAAATTCAACCTCAGCGTCGTGACTGCACGCTCCAAAAGTATTCTTACAGTTAACAATATCACATTTCTAAAAACACTTCTTTCGGATTACACTTTATCTGTCGATGTCCTGTTATTACCTGGATGTAAAAAACTTACTTATTTCCCTACCTGAAGATGATCGTATGAAACGATTGAAAGCTAGTAGTAAAAAAAGACCTGATAAAACCGGAATTTATAAACAAGGATCATACCATTCATTAACGCATTTGAGGTTAATGTATTTTATTATTAAAAAGAGAGAGAGAGTAATTCTTGCCATTTATATCATTAAATTCATCGTATGAATGATTCGTGTAAATTAATAAAATAAATTGAACCTGCACCACATAATTGATATATATATATATATATATATATATATATATATATATATATATATATATATATATATATATATATATATATATATATATATATATATATGATAGAAATATTCCGTGCCATAGGACTGTGCCCCCCAAGAATCACAACTACCAAGCCGCTCCATCCAGAGCATTAGAAGTTGGTTCAAGCAAGAATATACAAGTGATAGAATTTAGGAGTATTTGAGATAATTGTAATTAAGTAATTCATCGAGTCTAGAAGAAAAAGTCAACAGAATGCAGAAGAGGCACTGGACGGCCGTTTCGTCATGTATTTGTGACTCATCAGCAGCGCGCATCCACTACCGAGAATTGAAACCCGGAGAGTTACGTTATCAGGCAAATGGGCATCGGTGAAGAAAAGGTAGCGAATTAGACTCGAGAGAGCGCCGTAGTGAACTGATCCGAGTTTTCCTTACACATAGGACTGCCCCCACGAACCACAACTACTACCCCCAAGCCGCTCCATCCATTGCATTAGATGCCTGTTCAAGCAAGGATATACAAGTGATAGAAATTAGGAGGATCTGAGGACACACACAGACACAGACACAGACACACACACACACACACACACATACATACATACATTCATATATATATATATATATATATATATATATATATATATACATATATATATATATATATATATATATATATATATATATATATATGTATATATATATATATATATATATATATATATATATATAAAGAGTGCGAGAGAGACATAAAGACAGAGACACTGAGTGAGAGGGAGAGAAGTATACGCGGTAGAAATACTATGTTCGAGAACACAAAAGATTTGCATGTCGGTTGTAAAAGTATAATTACCCCTAGAAATACTCCCCCTGCTAAGTTACTGCTCAGCCGAGCACTCACACCCACATACACACATACACACACACTCTCGCACACAAAAACACACACAAACACACACTCACACACATATATATATATGTGTGTGTGTATATATATATATATATATATATATATATATATATATATATATATATATATATATATATATATATATATATATACATATAGGTATATATATGTATGTTTGTGTGTGTGTACCGGTTGTAACAGCATAATTGTCCAAACAGAATAACAGCATAATTATCCACCTCACAAAATGTTTAATATCTAAAGCAACACTAAACTAATTGAGGTTCTTTTTTCCGGGTTTTCAGTCAAGACGGTTAGCCATCTTGATACCATTTGTCGTAAGAATCACTGAAACAGGCAGCTTAAAATTGTTTCGTAACGATCCTCCACTGTCTTCTCAATGAGCAATGGTGAGAGGAAAAAGATCATTAATGCTTCAGTAATTAGACTTTTATAAGCTATGTTCAAATTTCCAATTTTGTGCTCACAGGCAATTGAATAAGAACACTAGCTCGAGCGGAAATGCCTTCTTTTTAAGTATTCGGAAAAGTAGAGGAATGTAGTTGGGGGTATTTCGGTTACCTGCGATCACCATATATGAGACCTGGATGAATCACATTAACCCAGAGACAAATGTTGATTCCATGACTTGGAAACATCCATCGTCACAGACGACAAAGGAAAGTTCAACGGTCGGCGTATAAACGGATGGCAATTTTGTTCTATGATGCAAAAGGTGTGTTGGTCGTGGATTTCATATCGAGTCGTTAAACAGTTGACAGATATTTTGACCGTCTGGATAGAATAATGGAAACTGTCATGCTTGATGAGGTTGTTTCAGAAACTATATTGGAAGCGTTTCGATTTCGACTGTAATGGTCTATTTCCTGTGATATTGCTCTGGTGTTGTTCCTTATTATGGAGACCTGAGCAGAATTAAGAACGATATTTTATACCATGCTTTCCTATTTTGTCTTTTTGATTCCCTATTAATGAATTCCTATTTATTTGTGGATAACATAGCTGTTATCATCTCATAAAGTTCAATCTTGGAACAGTTCTCAAATTCACTGCATAGCTGATTTCACAGTTGCATTAATTCCAGTGTGAAATGTAGGAATATGTCTCCACTTAAGTCAACAGCTATGTGTTAAATAACAAGTTAGATTGTATCCGCTAGCCTTGGATGGCAACAAGTTAAAGAGAATGTTTTCCCCACGAGCCACGACTACTATACACAGGTATTATGCATGAGTAGAAGCATTTTCCCACACTTTCAGCATAATTGTAGGGGTTCTCATTATGGCTGAAGGTGTGTTAAATATGGGAATTACTGTAAGAACATTTCATTTTTCTTTGTTAGTAAAATATTCACAGTTTTCCGCCATTATATTATTATTTACTATCATGATATTTATTTTCATTTCCCTCTTCTTTATTATTTAGAACTTAATTCCCCTTATCTTACTTATTACGCATATTACTTTATTTTATCTTGATGAAGTTTTCCTTGTTTGCCATTTTCATATATTTTCTCGCCTTTTCTATTTTGTAACAATATTCCTACATTTTATATTGTTTAAGAATTTAATCCTCCATTTAGAGATTTAATATTTTCTTCTTCACTTTTCCTTCTTTATTATTTTCGTATATTTTTTTTCTTTATTTATGTCAGTAGGTATAAGATTTTCTCTTTCCTGTTGGCTCAAGTCAAACGTTTATTGATTTCGTTTGTTCGATAAATTGAGTGGTCTAAGTTTCTTCTCACCCCCGCCCCATTAATTTCATCTTCGTTCCTACCTTTTTTTGTGTATGTCTGTATCCCTAACGCTTTCTTATTGCTCAAGTAAAAACTGTTATCGATTCCTTTTATTTATGACCGTTTTCACTTGCTGTAAGTTTTCACCCTTTTTCCTTCTTCCCATTAATTTCATAAGTCTTTCTTTTTTCTTTATACGTTTTTTCTTTACACTAACTGAAAAACGGTTACCTTAAGTTCGACTTCCAATCTTTCTTTCTTTCTTTCTATCTTTCTTTCTTTCTTTCTATCTTTCTTTCTTTCTTTCTCTCAAAAACAAAAATTTTCAGCTCTCCTTTTGATCAATATTCAATTAAAAATCTATGTTATATCTTTTAAGCTTCCCGGAAAAAAAAACATTTTAATAGCCAAGACTGTTTTAAATAAACGTGGGTCATCTCCCACCGCTGCCATTAATACATTACCTTTAGATATCACAATATAAAATTTGCATCTCCTCTATCAAGAAAAAATCTTGAGATGTAATATTTTCGTTTTCCTTCCTTTTATTTCATGCATTGGGTAAAAATGTAACTTTAAATAACGCATTTTTTAATCGCTGCCCACCAAAAAAGGTGAAAATATCACGAGAATTCAGGCGGTTACAGTGAGTGGAAGTAAAAAGGGAATGAGAGGACTGAGAATGGGGGCTGACGTAAGAAAAAATAGGAACCGGGTTCAAAACTTTAAAAAGTCGCTTTAAATTCACTGAAAACATTGAAGGTTTGTGATGATTGTACAATTATCAACCTCTGTATATATTTCCGTGATGAAGTATCGTAACTATTTACACTATTTGAACTGTTCTTCTCATCTTTATTGTTACGTTCATGACGTTTCGGCCGTTGTGTGCTCCAGCCTTCGTCAGGTGACATTGGTTGAGAATTTCGGACGAACCCTTTATGTTGCCCATGGGTTTAAATTGTTATAATTCCACGTGTCATGACTGAAATAAATTGATAAAAAATTATCAACCTAACCACTTTAGTATTCCTCAATGTATCTTATTAAAGACAATACAAACTCGTATTCTATTGATAAGTGCAACATTATCACAAAAGAAAACATTTAAGAAATAAATAAAAACAAACACGTGAATTTCTGTTTTGAGATGATGATGATATAATAATAATAATAATAATAATAATAATAATAATAATAATAATAATATCCGGACTATTGTCCTCATCATTGTTGTTATCACCACATTTTGGTCGTTATGCCTTCTGGCCTTCAGCCGTTGAATAATCCGGGAAATTTCAGAGAATTTCGAAATGTAAACTTTTTGTTTTAATTTACGAGGGAGGGGGATTTTCTCTCTTTTCACAGCACATGTATAGGGATATTTCATCTTGTTCTTATTTTCTTACTGTTCAGTTATTTTTATACCATGTTTTCACTAAGTCCAAATACATCCTGATAGGATCAGGCATTACTATGACACCAAATTCGCGAAACCAACGCTTTAACCCACGAGGCTTGTACTTGCGTCTTGTGGAAACGGCAGTAAATCAGTAAAACTAAAATAAGATCTAAAAATGCTATGATAAGAAAACATGTAAATAAAAATCTTCTGTGCATTTCCAAAAGCAACAACTACAAAAATGTTGATCATATGTCAATAAAATGGTAATTAACTATATAACAAAGTTGTTGTTGGAACAGTGATATAGAATGTTCTAACGAGGCTGTGACTGTTCGAAGCTACTGTCGATCTCTCGGCAGAGTTTCGTCCGGGGAGGTAGACGGACCCGAATCCGTTTATGCGGGTACTACGAGGAATTTTTGGCTGAGAATTTTACATACATTATTTTTTAAGCAATTCACCCCAAGCAGGGCGGGAGGGCCACGAGTACGCGAGGGGCTAGAGAGGGTGTAAATAAAGGAAAAGCCTGGGTATAGGGAGTGATGAAAGGATAAAAAGAAGAATAGGGATCAAGGCCACAGATGATGTGAATTGATATTACGTATACATTTTTTAAAGATCATATTTATCAGGGAAGCAAGTAATCTGAAGGGAGTTCCACTGTCGGGAAGCGCTAGAGAAGAAACCTGGTGGAATAGAAGAAGCGGTCACATTTAAATGTTTAGAGAGGTAAACGGTTTGACCGAGATGCCAAACTAGTAGCAAGCTTAAATTCCTGCAGTCGGGGCACCTCTGAAAATACCTCTTCAGAAAAGATGCCCTGAAAATAGTTATAGAGCAGACAGGGATATATATATATATATATATATATATATATATATATATATATATATATATATATATATGCCGTGCGTGAAAGCAAAATTGTCCATTTATTAGGTTTAGCTTTGAGCAATAAGAATATATAATTACTCTCAAATCTAAGAGAAGAATCCTGATGAAATCGATTATAAACGAAAATAACAGGTTCACTATTAATTAATTATATCTAAGTATTGGAACCTTATGATAGATTGAAATAAAGTTCAGAAAAAAAAGATATATATATATATATGTATCTTTCCAAGATAATTTTTCAACTTATTTAAGATGATCTTAGCCCTCTCTAATCTTCTAACATCTGTCATGGAGTAACAAGATGCTTCCCATGTTTCACGTATGATTTCATTTTCAAGTTTTTTCACTGCTCTTTGTACTCTCATAAATGAAACTCTTCTCTCACGTGCCAAATGTCTTCGGCATTTAGTTGGATCTTATCTAATTGATCTCTTTAGGTCTAGATTGAAATGATGATCCCACTTGCTGGTGTGACCTCAAAATTCAGTTTTCCTCTCTACTGTTCCCTCTTTTTAAAATTTATTCACCGTTTTCTGGATTGTTCTTGAATGGAGCTGAAAAATATAAGCCTGATTCTGAACGTTGGCACCGTTACTGAAGTCCAGAATAATCGTTTTCCTCTCAGCGTTGCTCATTTGGGATGACAGTGTTGCTGACACAAAACGATTTTAACCTGTTCTCTTTCTAGCTGAATAACTCAAAGGGATATTGAATAATTCTTAGGAAAAATGGTATCAAAATGGCTAAACATTTATGAAAACCTGGAAAACAAAATTCAATCGGCTTTTTAAATATTAAACATATTGTATGGTGGATAATTATGATGTTACACAATTTGGACAATTTTCCTGTCACACCGGTATATATATATATTATATATATATATATATATATATATATATATATATATATATATATATATATATATATATGTATATATATATATATATATATATATCATTTAACCGTTATTTTGAGTGAACACCTATATCCGATTAGACTCTCGAAACATTTATATCTACTCAGTATCATGTACTAACGTAAACAAAGTAAACAAGAGATAAGTCCCCGAAAGGGATATTTTTGATCGAAGAAGCTAAGTGGTTTTGGCTACTGTAACCAAGTATCACAATCTCGCAGGTAACTGTAATCGACTGGTACTCTTCATAGTCGTAGTCAATAGAGGTAAGCAATAGGCGTAGACCAATAGGACAGCCAATGGCGTAGTCCAATGGGCGTCGTTATAGTCTTGACAATATGTATTACGTATAAATTAGATAATTGTGGCA
>OZ038490.1:100293332-100318332 GCA_964036315.1 Acanthosepion esculentum | reverse complement strand
GAACGTTCATTGTAACTGAGTTCAACATAGGAAAGTCATCATTGTATAAATATAAAAATCTTCCAATTTAAATACTCTGCAGCGTCCCACTGCCACAATGAACAGGGAAATAAAAACATGATTGTGATGAAATCTGGACTGAAATTGAAAAGCTATTGAAAAGGTTATTCGTTTTATAGAAGGAAAGCCAGCATTCGATTGCAGTAACGCACGCGGAGTTAAAAAATGTGTCTTTCGTTTAAAATATTTCAAGAACAAATGCAAAATAAATGTGAAAAAAGTTGAGAATGACATCAGAAGAGAAAAAAATCATTATGCAACAGCAATTAAAAAATCCTCGTTATATTATTTGTTTGCATACGTGGTATACTTAATTTATTGAATGTTCATTAACATTACATAATATTTTTCTTAAAATAAATTCCGATATATTTCACTCACCTTTAGCTTATTTTGATTAATATAAAACATTGAAAATAAATGTCAAACCTGATTTCAGTTCATTATTTTAATCTACATATAACCCTTCGTATACGGATTTTGTAAGAAATTTCTCATAACCGGGAGGCATTCTTAGTCCGGTTGCCATATATTCTAATTTAATTTCATTGTGAATATTTAATTTTCACGAAACCAATACTATTATTTGTCGAATATTAACATAAATGTTTCAATTGTTCATTACAATGATTTTGAATTGATTTAGTCTCTTTAAAGAGCTTAATGATTCAATTGAAGTTTAATTCAATAAAGCTGCTATTTTTAATTTTTGATAAAACAATTCCTATTATTCAAACAATGCGTATCTTGCTTCTTACGAGTACATGCCGCAGGTAGATTAAAAAGGATATCAAATTGATGAAATGATTCATTATTTTTCTGTTTTCCCCTGTTAATGACTGTGAAAATATTTTACATATGTTTTAGATCTTGAAATAATCTCTAATTTGCAGAAGGTAGGACAGAGAGCTCCTCGATCTGAACAACTGAGACAGCAAGAGTCTGAGGAACAAAGATTGACAAAAACTTCAACGACATATGGATAGACATGAACAGCACAGACATCGAGAATCGGAAGAGTAAAGATCTTCAAGAAATGCTAAATGAAAAGAATATTTATGCGAGAAGTTTCAAATATGATTTAGAGTCAGTTCCATCGACTGAGTTGAAACTTGATTCAGAAAAGATACCCTCTGGAGAAAATTCGCAACGATGTAAGTAATGAGTGTAATAATGTTTTTATAAAAATGAGAGTCGAAGAGACCGGATGACATCGCGCCATTAGACTTCACAGTAGAGTCAACGAGATAAAAAGAATGTCTCCGCAATGGATTTATACGTCTATCAATTCACAATGTATCTGAATACATTCAATCCTCTATGATGAAGTCAGCAATTGTTGCCTCACTATGCAGTTGACAAAATGACAATTGGAAAAATGCATCCTAAGAAATCATCTTTAGGAATGAGTTTACCTAATGATTTTGCAATGCAGCGCGAAGACAAACTGAAATTGAGGTACAAAGATTGCTACGATTAGAAGAACAAAGAGATACAGAGGTATTCTAAAGAAGTAAGAATCTAATGTTCACAAAGACTTCAAGAACATAGGGTTACATCAGAGCAACATAGACAGCAAGAGTCTGAAGAGCAAATTATTGCTATGTTTAGAAGAACAAAGTGATATATATGTATACCTGAAACTGAAAGTATCTAATGATCCCAAAGACTTCAAGAACAGAGAGTTAGATCTGAGCAAAATAGACAGCAAGAGTCTGAGGATAAAGATTGCTACAATTAGAAGAATAAATGGATATAGATGTATATCTGAAGCAGCAAGAATCTATTTATCACAAAGTATTCAAGAACAGAGAGTTAGATCTGAACAACAAGGACATCAAGTGTCTGAGGAGCAAAGATTGCTATGATTAGAAGAACAAAGGGATACATATGTATAACTGAAGCAGAAAGAATCTAATGATCACAAAGACTTCAAGTTCAGAGAGTTAGATCTAAGTAACACAGACATCAAGAGTCTGAGGAACAAAGATTGCAGAGACTTCAAGGAGACTTAAACGATATATGGATAAACATGAACAGTACATACAACAAGAAGCAGAAGAGCTAAAATCTGCTACATGAAAATAATATTTATTCGAGAAGTTTCAAATATGCTTTCGAGGCAGTTCCATCCCCCGAGTTGACACTTAAGATAGATTCATAAATGAGACGCTCTGGAGAACATTCTCAGCGATATAATGCATATGAGTGTAATAAATCTGTTATAATAATGACCGGTGAAGAGACTGGATGTCATTGTGACATTATACTTCATAGGAGAATCAATGAAATAAAAGGATAAAAATTGAAGTTTGAACTGGAAACTGGAGGTTGTTGTTGATGCCACTGGCTGTTGCTTTGGTGTTTTTCCTCACAGCTATAACAATATTCCTGTCATCAATTTTTTTGGTTTTTTCCTAGGCCGATCCATTCTATGTCTGTTTAATGAATACACCAGTAGTTCCTTTCTTATTCATGACATGCCAAATTTTGGGGGGCTTTTCCCAATATCTGCCCTAGACCTATGATCGATTATCCTTCTTTTCGCAGCTTCAAAACGGTTTGCGTTTCTCCCATAGACTGCTCTCCCCTATTCATGTTATTTTATTCTTTTTAACAAGAAATAGAGTCTTTACAGGCTAAACCAAAACTGAATTCAAAAGTAGTCATTCAGAGATATTTACTGTTTAAAAAATCAAACTAAAAAGCAACACCTCGGCAACACGGTCAGTCGCGTGTTCCAATAGTTTTTCTACTTGAAAAATCGATGTGTTCAAGCGAAATGTGATATGTCCGAAGTTGTTTAATTCATCTAAATGTAAATACCGGGAAAAAAAAGCTGAAGCTCTGATCTCTCGTATCATATTCCTATTTTGATCTTAAACCAGAAGGCCTTCAGTGAACGACAAAAAGAAAGGAATTCTCCTTGCCGTTCCAGTATTTTTTTATGGTGACTTCATATACATAAACATTTTTTCACTTTGTCATACATTTCCCCCAGTATATAACCCATATATATATAATCTCTGATTTAAAATAACACAATACCAAAGGGTTCTAATCCAGATTATGTGAATCAAACACACACAAGCGGACAGACACTCTCCAAGTTAGTACCTTGATGATCTAAGATAATAAATTTGGTTTATGATACCAACTTATCCACAAAGTTCGCAAGAGATTTTCCTCACCTACAGTTTTGTATTGCTTTCATTTAAATTGACGAAGCCAAATAGAGCATACGCATCTGGTGCAACGACTCTTTTCCACTTTGTCTCATCTTCACTTTTGTTTCGGATATTGTTTTAGATCCTACGGACAAACACACGCAACGCACGCGCACACATATATTCAGTTGTATGGATATGAGTTTGTAACCCTATGTTTTACGCTTTTGCGATCATCAGAGTGCGTCTAATGACAATATGGAACAATTTCCGTACCGCGCATACATAATCTACGAGCAGACTTCGTCCGCTCGCTATCGCCTCGCAAAGTAAGATATATGTACTACTTGAAATCCTTGAAACAAAAATTTTCAATGAACATTTCATTCATAAATTGGCTTGTTATAGTTAAAGAAGGTTTTATAAATAGATGCCAAATTGTTGAAAGCCAAGTAAAATTCAAACACTTTTCTAGACTATATAAGACGATATTCCTAAACAGAACTATTTTTGATACGACCTCGGGCAATATTTCTTTCTAACCCGGGTGTACATGTTCGGGCTTCCCACATTACATCGACCTTGTGTCAAAATCTGACCTCGAAGGAGCTTGGATAAATAAGAATTACTGTAAAGTAGAGCTGGGTATTTTTAATCTCAGAATTCGGGGAAGAATTGAGCAACAGTTTTGCATTCATTCATATAGATTCCATTATATACGTTTTACTTAATTAGCTATTATGTTTCTCTAACTTTTCAAATGTTGAATGTATAACTAAATCTAATTTCTCTTTTCCTATCTTTACATTATAAATATTTTATATTAAAAATTGTCGCCGGTTCTGTTGCCTGTGAAATAAAAAATGTATTTGTTTCTACGGAAAATAAGGATCTACCTGCATCAAATCGTCTTTAAATTAAGTGCCGGCAGAAGAATTATCGTTGAACTTTTAAAAGGTAAGCTTAAACATTATTCAATTCTTAAATGCAGCGATGAGTTTTGAGGTCTTCTGTAATTTATTGATGCCTATCGCATCTAAAGAGTCCTCCACAGACAAAAGGGCGGTTTTAAGCTAGCTTAACATTTTAAAATAGCTGAAATTTTGGATAGAAAAGGAAAATAATATTTACCATACTTGAACCATAAAAGCAACCATAATGGATAGTATAATATAGTAATATATATATTTTAACCCCGCATAACTTGGCAATCTGAGCTCAAGGAAAAATGAATCATTGTAATCAGACCAGTGAGAGCGGAAGAGTTGCTTGGACAAACACACGCACAAACACAGAGACTGTACTTTATATATGAATATATGAGATATAGAAATTACATATATATATATATATATATATATATTGTCATCCACAAACAGACTGTTTCACAGCTCATCAGTGTGGCTAGACGTCCGGTTGCCTCTAGCTAGGATCGAAACCCGACTGAATTTGCGTCAATTGGAACTTCTACCACTAAGCCGTTGGCGCACGGCAGGGATGAAGGTGAATTTTAGCGTGTTTATTTTTAGATTTAGATAAACACACAGTGACTGACAGTGACTCAATTCTGCCGAAGAGTCATGTAATATTAGCTTAAATAGTCACTGTTTACAAACTCAAACCTCAAACCAAAGAGCTCAACCGAAATTCATTTTTCAGGAGCCAATATATATATATATATATATATGATGACTATATTGGTTTTGATTCTAATCGGAAAGACAGACATTCGAATATTGTTCTAGATCGTAGTCGGTGGGGTCTCAGTTTCTCTTTGTTCGTGTTTTTTGTAAAATCTGTCTGAATCTATTTTCTATACAAATCCAAACATTGTTTCTGAAGCGTTGTCCTTCGAACATTTCCCAATTAGGACTCTTCTAGTTTCTATTTTTGTTATTCCTCAAACAACTACTGATATAAACTTATACGTACTATTTATTACCATAGACTTCCATAATACATTTTTTTCAGTATCTCTGTAATGTTTTCAGTTTAAAGGTGAAAAGCAAATTTTCATATCTCTGCTATATATCCAGGCATAACATTCATAAAAACAAAAAGCAAAACATAAAAATAAAAAATAACCGAAAAAAGTTCTTTAAAAGAATTTGCGTAACTTACAAGTAATCATTTATGATTTCTATTTTACCGATGCAAAAATAACGCAATAAGACTTTGTTTAATTGTATGCACATTGAAAGATTGCTTTTCTTTCAGAATTACCTTTTGATTTATTTGTCGATTATACAGGGTGTCCATAAAGTTCGTGTGCACTTTTAAAAAATTATAACATTATTTGTATTTGCGATAGAAATAATCTGTAAAAAATGTTATAAAATTTGATGTACCTAGTTTTAAGTATAGCTGAAATAACTAATGTGATTTCAGGCATTACTGTAAATCAGTTGGCAAATGTTTTCCGTGAACTGCAAAATCGTATTACCCTTTGTATTGCTAATGATGGAGGACATGTGGAAACTTAATTAAAATTTCAATGAAACCATAAAAAAATATAGATTTACTTCTTTCTATTCTTTTTACAAATTATTTCTACATTTCTATTTTTAATTATTATTTTACAAATAAAGTTATAATTTTTTTAAAGTTCACACGAATTTATGGACACCCTGTATAATACGAAAATGATCGAACTGAGAAATACTTTATAAAATTTAAAGGTCAAACCAGAAACCCGAGGTAAGTGATATTTTAACAATATATATTTCACTTTTGTTTAAAGAAATGGATATAGTTTTTATACATTTGTTTTTAGAAATAACATTCTCCACATAGTGGCCACAATTCGGAATACATTTTTGTTGAAGATTTCTGTTTTACATCACTAGGATTCCAGGTTTCCCAGTGACTTTCTTTTAAGGGCTAAACCTGCTAAAAAGATATTGAATCAAAAAATTAATGACGTTTTATTTTAAAATAGTCTTTTTCCAACCTTTGTTTATGCATGTCTACCAGCCTTGTCAAATACAGTCATTGAAACGGATATATCGAGTGATTTGTTTTCGTCTCATTGAGTACAAATTGTTAAATGAGTTCTTCGTGAGGGGACGCAACCTTGTATCTTTGAGGTAAACTGTGTTAAACCCTGATGAAAAGTTTAATGAAAAATAGCCTAACGCAATGAGACACGCATGCAGAAAACTGATATGAGAGTTTGTGCTCAAACACTCGAGAGTGCTAATATATCCTCGTTCAAAGCGAATCTTTGCCGCTTATTTTTCCACTAGCCCACAAGGAATAATTACCAAAAAGGAAATGAAAACGTTAAAATTTCATTCTGTATGAGTAAATCGATTCATGGAAAGTAATCATCCATATATATATATATATATATATATATATATATATATATATATATATATATATATATATATATATATATGTACAATACATATATGTGTTTATATATATATTTCTTTGTATATGTATTATTGTATGTCTATATATATATATATATGTATATATATGTATTTATATAGATTATAAATTTACTAATTTACTTTTTATATATATGCATATACATATACATATATATATATATACATAAAAATAAAATATATAACAATATATATGTGTGTGTATATATATATATATATTTGTAAGTTTCTCTCTCTCTACATATATATGTATATATATATATTATAAATTTACTAATTTAGTTTATTTATATTTATATACATATATATATATATATATATATATACACACAAATGCATATACACACAATATATACGTGTATATATATTTTTTTGTATGTCTGTATATATATATATATATATATATATATATATATATATATATATATATATATACATGTGTGTGTGTGTGTGTTCTTGTGTGTGTATTATAAATTTACTAATTTGAAAATATGTTTCCATAGCTACACAGAAATTACCATGTTTCAAAATCAGAAACTAAACTTTAAATTTAATTATATAATTACATTTAATATCGTTATCTCTGGTTCATTTTCAATCGATTTCTCGAATAACTTATTTTCATATTTACTTGGTTTATATGAACAATCTTATATTATTTGATGTCAAGGTTACGGGAAATTTAAATCTTTATTAATAAACGTGGTAGTTTATTCGTTTCCATCGACAACTTCCGTATCATATCTAAGTTTAAGTTAGGGTAGGGCTGCCTATTCAATAAATGATGACATCCGTTTTTCGTACATCGTCTGGTTTGTCTTCTATTTTTTGAAATCTTTATTTTGCTGTTTAATGTCAAATTTTATAGACAACATTTTTCTCAAAAGTTTCCTTTGAATATGCATTTGTCGTTTTGTTTAATATTTAAAATCTATTCCCTGATCATCCCTAATTTTAATAAATAGTAGTCTATACGTTTATTAAAACAAATAAATAAATTAGAATTAATCTATTATTTAAAAATTATTATTCAAAGATCAAGTTGAAATATGTATGTTTCATTTTACATATTTTTTATCATATTTAATTATTATTTAAGAAAAATCTTTGACAGTATTTGTGTATTTAGGCAGCAACTTCTCTTTTAGGCATGTCCGTCTGAATAAATTACAGACAGTGTGTCTGCTAATTTTTAACATAATCCGTTCATACCCACGAATAACCTTTAATACACGGAACGTTATACGCGAGTATGAACGGATTTTGTTAAAAATTAGCAGACATAATGCCTGTAATTTATTCAGACATATATATATATATATATATGTGTGTGTGTGTGTGTGTGTGTTTCTGTGTATGCGTGTATATCTTTGACTTTCTGCTCGTGTGAGTAGTGAGATATTTAGAAATCTGCTAATTTTTAACAAAATCCGTTCATACTCGCGTATAACTTTCCGTGTATTTAAAAATCTGCCTTTCCTTCCTTATACTTTTAATTTTAATCGTGATGCACCAAATGCATTTTTCACTAACCTTTCATGAGACTTGGTACAATACGCTGTCTCAAATTGTACTAAAGATTGCAGTGTCTTATTTGTGGTATCTCTTCACCGTTGTCTATGATGTTCCTCTCCAACGAAGCTTATCGTATTCCAAAGTATTTTGTCTGTGCTTACGATCCTAATGATGTACTCTGTGATTGGAAGCGGCCGGCGATCTAATAATGACCATATTCAATGTTGCCGCTAAACGCAAATGATCGAACAAGAACAGGTACTTTCAGTGCAATATTAAATTAATCAAGGTATATACAGTAAAGTTAAAGTGGAAATTAAGGAACGTGATCAAGAAAAGAATACTCGAAAGAAATGTAAAAGAGAACAATTTAGAGAATACAAAAGAAAAGAAAAGAAGACCGGGGGGTATAACAAATAATCCAGCTAAGTGTCGGTATTCAACAACGTCGTATAGATCTGTTTAATACTTACTGAGACCTGAGATAAAGAAAGTCGAATTACTTCCTTTGCGTGCAGCATCCTTTTACATCGTGACGGTTAATCAATTCTCCCATCACTGATGCTCTGTTTTATTTGATATAAACGTGTGCCTGATATTGGAACAGGGCACTTTATCATAAAGAAAGTTGATGTGTTGAAGGTTAATAAGAAAAGATCATTTGCTGACATTATTGAAAAAGATAGATTACTGCTAAAAATAAAGGCAGTGGTTACACTTACAAATTTGATGTCAACTTGTATATTAAGTGAAACCGAAATTTAATTAAAAAATGCCAAATGGTCTCTAGAAATAAGATTGATTTTTTTTAAATTAATAAATGTATTTAAATCATATCTGGATACATATTCGTTGCTGTTATCACAACTTTTCGGTTGATGTGCCCTCATGCCTTTCTCCGGTAATTGTCGATCAGGCTTATAAAACTAAATAATTAACCTGAAAACACAAGTCATGTTTTTCAATCCTTTGACGTCAGGCATGGCAATAAAGCGAGTAAGACGCAAGGGGGAGGTTACAGAGTGTGAAATGATGTAACAATGAGAAAAAACATTCTTAAGTAGAAAGAACTATAAAAGAACAGGATTTAAGAAGACAAAGTATAACGATCGATATTGCAATTGTTAAATCGAGGAAACAATAGGGTTGCCCAACAGAACAAATCCATGAAAATACTTCATAAATCAAAAAATCATGGGGAGGCTACGCTACGGAGGTATAAATGTAACTGTTGCCAATAAGCCAGGTCAAGACCGATAATATTACATACTCTTAGCCAGAGTCTCAAAATATGGAACAAAAGAACCAGGTGTGACTGCAATACATATGTATATATATATATCTATATAAGTGTGTGTGTATGTGTTTGTTGTGTGTGTGAGAAAGAGAGAGAGATTTTTCTAAGAATTTATATATACACACACACAAACACACACACACACACACACACACACACACACACACACACATATATATATATATATATATATATATTTGAAATGGATTAAGTCCAAGAATTATTTATATATTTTCTGTTTATAAGATATTTTATAGATATAATTTATATAAGTAAATGCTCTATTATTAATTAAAACTAAATTATATCCATAAAAAAGTTTTAAACATAATATATATATATATATATATATATATATATATATAAGTAACGAAAATCTTGGTAATCCTTATGGATAATCCCAAGTTGGATGAAATCATGAGAGCTCAAGTTAATGTCAGAGCGAATAATTTAATTAAAAAAAAAAACACCACTTTAAGACACCATTAGTTATAATTTATTTCACCAGAGAATTTTATTTTTCTCTGGATCATCACACTTCACTTTCCAAGGTGAAAAGAAAAAAGAGTTTAAAAACTTAAATTTAAAAATTTAAATCAAATTCATTTTTTCTTGTCAACTTAGAAAGTGAAATCTGAAGATCCAGAGAAAAATAAACTAAACTGATGGAGCCTTAAAGTGGTTTATTTTTCTTTAAATTAATATATATGCATGCGTATATATATATATATATATATATATATATATATATATATATATATATATATATATATATATATATATATATATATACGCATGCATATATATAATAGGCTGCTGAGTATACCATATACGGAAAATGGGAGCAGCAAAGAAGATTTAAGAATAAAGTAAAGAAAAGATACTTATATGCAGAATCGGGAAGAGACATTTGAATTTCTAGCATCACATAATTAGACGAGTGTACTTGGAGTATTTGACACTGACCGTACGTTTCTAAGTCAGCTGGGACCGAAGAAAGCAGCGAATAACCTACTTAACGAGATTGTATTAATTTTCCGTACAATCTGGACTAGCAAACATGAGAGATAAAACAACCTTACTCAGAGCTGAAAAACACATGGAGTTTGGACAGCCATTATCATCCACGTCCTGAAATGACACGTTATATAATAGAAGACTTGTAATTATGGGGTAAAACTAAACGTGGTATAACGTGATTTGGACACCTTGAGGTGGTGTAATGGTTAGCAAACTGGTCTCCCTAGAACAACTTGCGACTGAGTAGTGAGTTCGATCCTCACTAGGTGCCCCCTACTTTCGGCCTTGTGCCACATATAAGCTACGCTCGGGAAATCACTATTACGTGATTTATATGGAAAAAGTAAAAATTAAAAATCATAGAAGAATTATATTACTGTGGTAAAATACACGTTGCAGCAATGGATAGAACAGAAAATAGGATATTTGAAGAAGACATGGGAGAAGCAGAATCAGACCAAAGATAGGACCAGATCAGTGCGGGTTCGTCAAAATCACCGGAACATGGAATGCGATATTTATGCTTAGAATGTTATCAGGAAGAACAATATACTGAGGACGTGTATCAGTGTTTAACCGAGTACGCGTTCGATAATTTAGGCAACAATGACCTGTTAATTCTGCTCAGCAACTTAAATATTTCTTGGAAGGATATTAGCATAATCAATAATTTATACTGAACGGAAACTGCATGCATATGAACAGAAAATGAGTTCAGCAGATGTAAAAAAATAGAAAGGGGTGTATGACAATGATGTGTCTTCTCACCGGATTTATTCAATTTATACAGCGGAACAATTTTAAGAAAATAATTAAGTAAGAAATTTAAAAGGCCTACAATGATGGCGGCCACAATTTTAGCAACATACGGTATGCAGATGATACAGTATTGATGTCAAACACGGAAAGGAAACTACAAAAAAGCTCCAACGGGTGTTAGTGAAGGAAAGGGATAAGAACGGACTAATTATAAACTATAACAAAACAGGATACATGGTTTTCAACAAAACGATGAGCTCAAGAAACGATGTGCATATCGGGGACATAAAATCAAGCAAAATGTAATTATCTGGGAAATGTTCTAACAGACGACGGAAAGTGCGACACTGAGATTCGAAGGCGTATTGGAATGGTCAAAGATGCATTCGAAAAGATAAGCAGAGTATTATGAGACATGAACTATTCGTCAGAAACAAAGGAAATTGTATTGGACTAATTCCAAGGAGGATGAAATCCTGAGAGCTCAATGTTAAGTCAGAGCGAATAATTTATTTTAAAGAAAAAAAGACAACTTTAAGGCTCCATTAGTTATAATTTATTTCACCAGAGAATTTCATTTTTGTCTGGATCTTCAGACTTCACTTTTGAAGAATAAACAAAGAAAATTGTATTGAATTGTTCCATGATATCTATTCTCCAGTATGGCCGGAAATACTGAACAATCACCTCAGAGATGAAGAAGAGACAAAAGAAATGTAGTTCTACAGAAGGATTTGAGCAAAGACGAGGTTTTTGAGAAAATAGAAACAAAAAGGAAGCTTATACTTACCATCAGAAAAAGACAGTTGAAATGCCTGAGACGCATAATGAGGAAGGAGGGCTTGAACATTTGGATACCTCCAGGACAGATTGAGAGAAAAGAGGTCAGAGTCAATCAGCGCGTAACATTCTTGTTGAGTTTGATTATAATGGATGATAAAACAGTGTTTAGGTCAAATAACAAAAGAGATAAAACTTATTAAGAGCTAAAAGGGACAAGAAGATATAGAGGGCCATGATCGCTTACCTCCTGAACGGGCACAACACACAAAGGAAGAAAAAGAACAGGAAAAAAACATGGCTGATCAGCACACAAACATGGTAATTTTATGTTAAATTAATAAATGGAAAATACTTAATTATGCTAATGGTAACATTAGTAACTTCCAGCAAACATTATTCAGTCATTGACAAAACGGTTAGTGTTACTATAGTTTGAGACTTTTACTGAAAGTCTTTTTCAGGTAATTTGTCTCCTCAAGTTCAGTCAAGACCATCGTTATTTCTAGTACAGCTGTGAATTTAAAATGTATGTTTTATATATATATATATATATATATATATATATATATATATATATATATATATATATATATATATATATATATATATCCTACACGAGTAAAAATGAACGGGAAAAGAATTGGAAAATGCAACTGGAGTCTTTAAAAATATTCATTTAAGGTAACATTATTGACTTCACAGTTCTTTGCCATGATAAGTCATACATATTGCATAGTCACCCGTCTCCCCATCTATATTTAAATACTGAAATTCATAGAACTGTGATATTCATAAAGCTACCCTAAATAAATATACTTAAATATTTCAGTTGCTTTTCATATTCTTTTCCCGATGGATAATTATATACATTATGAATATTTACATACTTTGTATTGAATATAAAATATCCCTATACATATGTGCGACTGTTTGTATGATATAAATGCTAAATGTATTGGGAAATTAGTTTATGAACGTTTCGACATATAATGTCTTCATAACAGTACTATTCAAGAGCCTTTACTGATGATACGTTTATATGACCAGGTTGTCTTGTGCCCCATGGCACAAATGTCATGCAGAAAGAATCCCGCACAGATTCTTATTGTAAGAACCATGGTAATATTGAAATCATACTTATGATTCTTTTATTTCCTTCAATCGCCATTTTCTATTTACAATCCTGGAATTTGCTTGGCTGCAGATCAAACGAATACCATTGCCTTTCCGTGATGGATGCTTTATTCCAATAATTCTTTCTTTCTTTCTGTTTTGGTCATTTGGAATAACTACAATTCGTTTCATTAGTCACTGCTATAGAATTCTAGACAACCAAGCTAAACATCGCCTGTTATTAATTTGATTTCATTATTCAGAGGGAATTAGCCACCTCTGTTCTGCGTGATGTTATTTCTTAACTTTTCGCTACAGCTTGAAAACTTTTTCGCAGGCTACATTTTTTTAGGAATGTATGTGGCACACGGATTCCTGTTCTCAACCACGGCGCGATTTCAACATCAAATTGATTATATCCAACTTTAAATTGAATATTTGTTATAATGACATCTTAAAGAAAGCAAAGGTCAATTTAAGACGTCGAATGTCAGCTTGGTAATAATGCTTTATCTATCGGTAGGTTGTTGATATATCAACGCTCAAGGAAATGACCAATCCTGTCCAGTGTTCATTTTCTTTGTTAGGCGCTTTATTCATAGCCTTGAGAAATTTCCTCATGGCAAGGTATTAATTTAATATTGAATACAATAGGTTCGCCTTGACAAAGAGATTAATTTTTGACAGACTAATCTTATTTTTATAAAAGCAATCTTATTTTAAACAATTAAATTAAATTCTCAATTCTTAGCCATTTTTCAATGTGAAGTTTACAAGTTAGTTTTAAAGCTGGCATTTCTAAATTTGAAATATATTAGTCCAATATGTACCAGTGTTTTCTCATTCTGAACTCAAATATCTCTAGTATATTTCAGTATCTACGTTTTTATTTTGCCGATTTTGGTGAAAAATCTTAATGACACATTGTTGTCTGTTGACCATATAAATTCGTTATTTTATTATCACCGCTCTCACTATGCGTGTAAAGTTTTTAAAGATAATTCCTTATACATAGGCGATAATGACGTTTTATGATTGACTTAGCAGAAGGATTCTTACAGTAAGCTGCCGTTACTTTCTACGGTACACTCAGTCGTTCGTACTATTGAATCAATAGCTGGGGAGAGAAGAGTAACTCGACTGAAATTCGGTCTCGGCTAACAGATTTCTCATTCCGAGCCTTTATCCACCAAATCACAATCATACTTAAATAATAGCATAGTGTTCTCAAGCGGTCACTACTGGCCAGGATCACTTGTGTTTAACTTTGGTGATCGAAGGAAAAGCGACGTTTCAACATTAAATAGATATAAGAATTCAGGATAGAAATTGTTTAATATTTCTCATGAAAGGCCCGGCTTACATATTAATTTTGTAGTTGTAAAATAATTTAATATATGTTCAGCGTAGCAGAGCGAATAACGGTTTACTTAGTGACAGTTTTGATTATTCTAATATCCTTCAAGAAATATTAATGTTGCTGAGCAGAATTAACAGATCATTGTTGCCTAAATTATCTTGAAAAGTGACGTATGGATTTGTTTTTCATCAGTGGAAAAAGTGGTCTTTCGGTTTATTCTCGTATATTACACCAGAATGCAGACAAGTATATATATATATATATATATATATATATATATATATATATATATATATATATGAGGTGAACATTGAAGTCAACACTCAGAGCCGACAGTCTGTTTCATGCAGGATGCAATCGCCATGCCGCCTGAATATTGCGTCTAGCATGAAACAGCCAGTCGCCTCTGAGTATTGACTTCAATGTTCACTTTTATATTTATATTTACATGCGCTTTATCTCTGATATTGGGCGCTTTATCCCGTAAATGTAGCACACCTGAAAACTATATTTCTTGTTTCACACTATTTGCAATTATTGGACAAACTCTAGTTTGCCTGACGATCGCAAATAACGTGAAGCTCAGTGTCGCAAACTTACATCACTCAAACTATATATATGTGTGTGTGTGTGTGTGTGTGTGTCAGAAATATATATATATATGTGTGTGTGTGTGTGTGTATGTGTGTCAGAAATATATATATGTGTGTGTGTGTGTATGTGTGTCAGAAATATATATATGTGTGTGTGTGTGTGTGTGTGTGTGTGTGTGTGTGTGTGTGTGTGTGTGTGTGTGTGTGTGTGTGTGTGTGTGTGTGTCAGAAATATTAAAATAAGGAATTATCATTATTATATGGCTTCCTAATCAGCCGGAGATATGCGTATTGATAATTAGAATTCAGATTTTTCTACGTCTTTCATTTTACTCGAGAGAAGTAAGCATCTATCTTTTCTCTAATCTCCCTATATGCTTAAAAGCAGGGTTTAGCGTGCTCACTAGTTTAGGGTGGGAGCCAAACCGAGAAACGGAAGAAATTTTGTTCAAAGCCGTCATGAAGACGACAAGAACCCCCCCCCCCAAGAAGAAAATTAATAGAAAAGTGTGAGTATGTGGGGGGGGGGGCGGCTTCTAAAATAAGCTATATTTGTCTTTATCATGACGAGACTAGGCATTAAAAATTTTTTTTTTCTTTTCCGCCAGTCCTGTCAAGCTAACATCATAATACATTCCGAGGCTCCTGTCGCTTTTCGGGAAAACATTCAACATACACATATATATTTTCGAGTAACGTAAAACTCTTTTAATTTAAACGATATAAAAGCTGAATGCAGTCATGGTCAAAAGACACATTATTCAACGCCTATTCTTGAAAATAAGGCAGGGCCTCTTTTTGGAAACAACGTAGGGTCTAGCAGATTACGCAAAGGCCTTCGATAAAGTGCGCCACCAAGATCTGTTAGAACTTTCTAGCAACCTTACCATATAGGGGAAGCTATTAGAATAATCAATAATCTCTACTGGCACCAGACTGCATGAATACGGATAGAAAATTTGTTCAGCAGGTATATAAAAATAGAAAAGATTGTAAAACAAGTATGTGTGTTCTGACCGGGCTTTTTAAACATATACAGTGAGGCATTTCGGAGAGAACTAGAAGTCATACAAGAATTCATTATTCGGGGCTATAATGTTAACGGCATAAGGTATAAAAATGAAACAGTATTGACAGTAGATACAGAAGAAAGAAAGGTAGAGGAACTCCTGCATGAATGAAAGCGAGAAGAAGGATTAAATATAAACTGTAAGGAAACAGAATGAAAATGATGGAGCCCAAAGTGCGAATTGAAAATCGGAGATACCTAAATCAAACAAAGCCGGAAATGTAAATATCTTGGTAGTGGTTTAACATAGTATGGAAAGTGTGGCACTGAAATCCGAAGACATATTGGGATAGCCAAGGAAGCATTACAAAAACTAAGCAGGCTACTAAGAAATAGGGAAAATTCGCTAGAAACAAGGAAGAGAGTAATAAACAGCTATTTAATATCTATCCTCTTACATGGATGTGAGTGCTGGAGAATCTCGTCAAAGATGAAGCAGAGTCTTCAAGCAATAGAAATATCGCTCTACAGAAGCATGCTGAGGATACCGTGAACAGAGCATATGAGTAACAACGATGTTCTAGAAAAAAAATGGAAACAAAAGAAAATTAACATCAGGATAGTTGAGGTTTTTAGGATATCTAATGAGAAAGGAGGGTTTGGTAAATCTGATACTCCCAGGGCAGGTAGAGGGCAAGAAGAACAAAGGAAATATCGACTAGCATAGTGAGCTTGAGTAAATCGATCATGGAACAGGGCTAAGGTAAGAGAAATATATAGTTTATTAAGAGCTACATAAGACAGGTGGTTGTGGAGATCCATGATCGCCTATGGACACGGCACATAAAGAAGACCATCGGCCTGCGCGCATAGTGGCCAAATATGTATTAATACAGTAAACCAATAAACATGATATTCATGGCACACATACAATTGGTCATCTCATGACCGTCATACGTTAGGATCATTGTATTCTGTGTATTTTGCAACTAAGAAAATACGTGTATCAGTTAACAAGTCAATCTCGAAGGCCTGTATAGTAATATATAAAAGTATAGCTTTCCCAAAGACAGGGTAAGTGAACGCAGCAGACGAAGCAAAACTTTGAGCATTAATTTCAGCTTCGATAAACGTTCTCTAAATACCGAGCGTGTTTTCCTCATCTTTAATACATTTTGTTGTCTTTACGCAGGATCATTTTAATCGGTATCACACCACGCAAGATAGTCACTAAGACACATGGGGTTACAGGGTGTGGAAGAATTAGGAACAGAATCATTAATAATGAGCGGGAAGGGGAAAGAGAAATCAGGCGTACATTAGATAGCGATTGGCATAGCATTAAGATTTTAGCAGATTAAATTTTGCTGGAAAGCATGGCACCAGAAGGAAGTTCCACAACAGAGAAGTGCGAGAAAAGAAGCTGCTAGCATAGAATTTACAGTGAGATTAAGCTAACCAGGTCAACTGTAAATTGATGAAATCTTGACGCCAGACTATTAATGCGCTTAACATTATTTACATTTTTCGGACTATTGTCCTCATCTTTGACGCCATATTTATTATGCTCCCGCCTTCTTCGAGTGGTTGGAATGTCGAACTGAGTCCTTTATTTCGCTCACTGGGATAGACTGTTCGATTTCCACGTGCCATGTTTAATGGATGTCAGTTATCAGTTATCTCCCCTGGAAAGAAATATAAAGGAGAGACAGGCCGCCCCCTTAAGGTGAGGCTTCAAGAACACCAGAGGGTGGTAACACGAGGTTGAGATCATAAACAAGGAACACTATTGGAAAATTCGTAAACGTAAGTAATCAGCACATATGCTAGGCCATAAAAATCTCTTGAGCCGACCATGCATAGAAATGAATACAATATGGGAACCAGTAATAAGGAGTGCCAGAGAAAGCGATAATAACAACAAAGTTGAAATATGAGCCCTGGTAAAAACATTAAATGATAACAGCAAAAAATTGGGCACTGGTAAAAATGGTTGTTGAAGACATTAGGTTTGTAATAGCCAGAAATTCATACACAGATGTCCTCAGGATCTAGTGACAGGACCCTAAGTGTGTGAGTTCAATACACGGTTAAGGAAGTGGAGAAATTTCAGAGGGAAAAATTAACAGGATAACTAACATCCATTAAACATGGCACGTGGAACTAGTACAGTCTACCCCAGTGAGCGAAATAAATGGTTCAATTCGACATTCCAACCACCTGAAGAAGGGCGGAGCTTACAACGGCCGAAACGTTGTAATACATAGGGCGACAAAGATAGGAACAGTAGTCCGAATAATGTAAATAATGTACATACTACCTCATCTCAGAAATATAGACAGATAATTGGCTTAAATTTTTAAAAACGTCTAGGCACCATAGTCAATAGCGCACCGGACAATTGCCTTAAAGTTATTTATAGAAAAGACACAGAGAGGTAAAATTATGGCGGTTGAAAAATGACTGAAGGCCAGCCGCCAGATTAGGACCCAATAATACTGTTGATTTCTCTTTGGATTTTATCAAGGAGCTTAATGTAAATAGCAGGGGCACTGGACCATATGTGACAGGAATATTCCAAGCATCGACGAGCGGTAGACTTATAGATAGAATTTCATTATTTGTAAATCATTTCTTTATTTATGATCCACTGAAATGGTGCATTGTATTTCTTATTAACAAGATTTTATCACTGTTTGTCTTTTTTTACATTATTTATACTGAATGTTAAACAACTACATAATCTCTCTCACTCTCTCTCTCTCTCTCTCTCTCTCACACACACACACACACACACACTCACTAACACTATCTTCTTCATCGGGATATGGACGATTATGACACTACACGATTTCCTCTTTTGCTCTTACCAATTGTTTTTCGTACATCTACTTTTATATAACATGTCACTTCAGGACGAGAACGTTCATGGATCTCCCCACGTTCCTGTCCTCTGTAGCTCTTATTAATATTCGGTATTTTTTGTTATCCCTCTTAATCAGTGTTCTGTTATTTACATAAGACCATTATGTATTATAAAGCGTTATTTGCTCCCTCACTTTTAGCTTCAGTATCTCCTGTGAGTGTAAAATTTACTAAGCCCCCTTTCCGCATTATATACACTAGAAATATCAATGATCTGTTTGTCATGCGAAGCACTAGTTTAATTTTCTTTCCATTTTATCTAAGCATATTCACTAACTGTTTTTATGTTTGTAATTCTTTTTACCGACATCTGCTTCCAGATTAAGTAAGACACGATGTGAAATAGGAGACAAATCATACAACACATTAAGATAGCATAAGATGTCTTCCACAAACTAAGAATACTATTATGAAATAGGAAACTTTCTTATAATTCCCAAAAAGTAAGAACTTTCTATTGTTTAATCGAATGGTTGCGAATTTCTTCAGAGATGAAGTATAGGCATTACGCAACAAATATATGCTTTCTAATTGTCGATTTTAAGAATTCATATAGAAAATATCTAAATAGGATAAAATTTTATGAAAAGGTCACTATAAGACACTGATACTTACAATTAGAAGAATCCAGTTGTAATTCTGCGAGAAATATTACGGGAAATGGGCTTGGATATGTTAACTGTAAAGGTTGAATAAGTTCGGTAAAATACATCCTTGTCTTACGACCTATTCTATTTTTATGTATTTACTGAATTTTGTAACCTATCTTCTTTCAGTATAAGTATTGGATTATTCTATCTTTCCCAAATAAATCAAGGACACCGAACAGCTCAAGCAGTTCTTTATGACGTAATTTATTAAACGCTTTAGCATTACCTATGAATTTCCTTTCATTTAATATTCCAAAAACATATGTAACTTATGTCAGAGGGTATCCCCCAGACGAGGCTCTGACGAAGGGCAGAGTCTCGTTTCAGGAAACTGACTCCGTTTTTACGTGGTCTATACGGAATTTTTCCCCGAGCCTACGGGCTTGGATACCCCACTTTAAACTCGGCCTTGTGCGACAGCTTGCTGCGTGGGGCAGCGGGTAAATAATCATACGTCATTTATCAATTATACGTATTCATTCATTTTCATAGGTATATATTCTTCTAGCACTTGTATTATTCTTTCTGTTATCATTCTGTGCAAATATATTGTATTCTCTTTTCAGTGTCTTTAACAAAAATTCATTGTTCTTGTCCTATTTCCTTAATTGCTGGTGTTCCCAGGTTCACCCTGACCCGGGGTGGTAGCACCTGTTGGGGTCCCAGCTATGGGAAAATAGTGAACTTCCAGGTCTTTTCCAGCACATTGAAACAATGATGTTGCCAACTACACTTTTTTGAAACAATGATTTTGCCAGCTATACGTTTTTGAAATAATGATGTTGCCAGTTATACGTTTTTGAAACAATATGATGTTGCCAGCTATACGTTTTTGAAACAATGATGTTGCCAGTTTTTGAAACAATGATGTTTCCAGTTTTTGAAAAAATGATGTTGCCAGTTTTTTAAACAATGATGTTGCCAGTTTTTTAAACAATGATGTTGCCAGCTATACGTTTTTGAAACAATGCTGTTGCCAGTTTTTGAAACAATGATGTTGCCAGTTTTTGAAAAAATTATGTTGCCAGTTTTTGAAACAATGGCGTTGCCAGTTTTTGAAACAATGATGTTGCCAGCTATACGTTTTTGAAACAATGATGTTGCCAGCTATACGTTTTTGATATATATAGTAAATACTGGATCTGGCATTAAATAACCCATAGTGGTTGATATGCGATAAAACCCCAAACAACCAACCAATTGTCCTATTTCCCGTCTAATTCTGCTGCACTCTCCATTTATCAGAATTCGAAAAACAGGTTTTTTGTGTGATGCATTCGTCTGACTGTCCGATGGAGTTTTCATTCATTTGCAGATTGTTGGCGTCTTATGCATCGCAATGGAAATTCATCTACTTAGATCTTCCACCATATCAGCTTTGTTGTATATTTTATTTATTACGTCTCTACTTTTGCCAAATCCCGAAATCACCTAAAGTTGCTATTAAAATTCCACCTGTTTCTGTGCTTCCATCCTCTTCAATTTGGCCAGTGCTGATTTCAATTCAGACTTTTTTTAGTTGTGGTCTTTCGATACGTTTTTGTATTTCAGGTTTGCCTCTTCCGTCGTGGAAACGTTCTCCGATGTCTTCGGTACTCCTTTGAAGCATTTTGCGTCCTGGGTATGACGATAAACTCCATCCAGCAGCAAGTCCACTGATCAGGAGATTTTGCGGAGCTTGGGACAACCTTTTAATCGCTGTTGTTCCAAAGTCCACCCTGGCCCGGAGTGGTAGCACCTGTTAGGGTTCCAACTATGGGAAAATTGTTAACCCCACCAAACTCGGATTAAAACACAATAAATGTATAAAAATACATTTTTAAATTAAAAATACCAGCAATATATCCCCATATTAAAAAATTACCATCGTTATATTTTTTGAAAAATAAAAATATTACTAGCAATATATTCTTTTATAAAAGAAATTACTGATGCCCCTAAGAAAACTGAATGTCGACATTAAATGACGCATATGGGGTTTATATGCCGCTACAAAATATTTACTTCCGCTTTTTAATTTAATGAATCCAGCCAGTGGAGTGATCTAATCATATGTTTTGTATAATTTCGTGTTCAGGACTGAATTTTATCACGGAGATAACATATTTGAACCCTCATAATAATAATAATAAAAAAGCATATACATCGGAAATGAAGAAGTTGATCAGGGAAAAACATGTTTTTCAATTTGAAATGTTGGTCTATAATATATACTTTTATTGTAGCATTGAAAACTGTTCCGTATAATTTGACATATAAGTCAATAGCGGATGTTGTGTATAGTTTGACATTTCAATTAAGTGGATAGCCGATTCTTTCTCTTGAACCGTAACTATAATGCGCAGTTCTAACATTGGGCCACGATGTCATGGAAAGAAACGTCTTTCGCCTCTCATACGCATTGACCTTTCTAAATGTTTTGCCGCTAAATTTAACGTAAATTTCCCATTAGTTGAAATTTCTAGCCAGTTTATATCGAATGAAATGATGTGTTTATATTGTTTCCATTCGCAGTAGAAGATTATATATAAATTTTTCTATACAAGTACAATGTAACGAAAATTAATGTTAAAGTGAGAAAATAATTACGTCTTTAATGGACAAAAATGATGTTTAAATTGATACAACTTCACATGCGCCTGGAAGAGCGTGGATGATGAAATTTTAAACTTTGAAATTTAATTGTTTTTAATGTTTTTGGATATGTAGTGTAGCGATTTACATTTATGTTCTTTTTTGTTTTTAATGGTTTAATCATTTTCTGATATTGTTATAATCGGCGCAAAGCCAAGGGAAAATCAAACCTGGGCGCAGATTTACTGTGGATGATCTAGCGATTAAAAATTTTGTCTTAGTAAATTGTTTTCTCTTTTAATTAATGTATGATTTTTTAAATCTGAATTATGGTGAAATTCATTACGGTGAACACCTAATTCATTGAGTCTATTGTTTTATGAAATATGCCTTTTGTGTTCATATCTTCTTTTATTTAAATTCCTCCAGGTTTCACCTGTGTATTCCTTGTGGCAATTTTAACAGGTGATAGAGGAAATTGTTTCGTAACACAGCATTAATATATTTAGAGAAAAAAAAGATTTTCGAGAAAGAAAAAATATAAACAAAAATAAATTCCACTGTTTCACGGCTATTTCACTACAGCGGCGGCGTAAAACAGTAGTAGATATTAATTCTACTTTGTCGACCGACACAACTGATGCTGTGAACAACAGATACATCTATGACATCGACATTCTACTGAGCTGATAGCGAAAAAAAAAAGCTTTTTTGTTGTCTGTCTTTAACATAGGCAGAAAAGAAGCAGACTTAAATGTGTTTAATATTTATGCAAACAAATAACAAAACATTATAATTTGTTTTCCTTGATACCGTTCCGAATCTGCCGACACATTTGGCCAGGAAAAATGTAAGATTTAGTTATCGCGTATATTAAGCTCTCCAATTATTTAGGTTTAACCAAGGAAAAATAAGATAGCTTAAATGGATAATTCATCTATTTCTTCTTCTATGTGCTGTGTCCCTTAAGGAAGTTGGCAATCATATCTCTCCACAACTTCCTGCTCTTTGTAGCTCTCAATAAATTTTGTCTTTTCCACATCTCCCCATAATCCTGATTCCCCATTAGTTCCATGAAATTCACTAGGTAGATTATGCCTTGATTTCTTCTGTCTCTCTTACTTTCGTTCTGTCCTGTGAGTATCAAATATTCCAAGCAATCTTTCTTCATTACGTACCCTAGAAATTCCAATTGTTGCTTCCTGATTTTAAGTATAAGCATCCTTTTTATTTCCATTTTCTCTAGAACATTGTCGTTGCTTATATGATCGGTCCATGTTTATTGCTCAGCATCTTTCTGTAGAACCACATTTCTGTTACTTCAGGTAGCTTATTCACGTGTGAGGAGACTGTTCACCATTCACTGCAATATGAAGACAGATATTACATAACAGTTAAGTAATTTTTTTTTCTAAGGAAATGATTCTGTTTTTTATATTTCGCTTAGCTTTTGAAAGGCATCATTCGCTATATTAATGCTGCTTCGGATTTCGGTGGCATACTTTATGTTCTCTGTTTAAAATCTTCCCAGACATTTAAAATCTTCCCAGGCGTTAAATTTTTCGATATCTTCAAATGTATAATTTGCATGTTGGGCTTATCTGTTTTTTTTTCCTCGTAACCATGCATTCCGTCACCTTGCAATTGATGTTTAGTTCTTACTTTTCAATTTCCTTCTCAACCTTCTGTGGAGGTTCTTGTATTTACATTTCTGTGTCTCTGTCTGCCATTAATATTCTTTCACCTGCATCTTTTATGTTGGTAAAATTGTGAATCCCAATAATTGGAGACTTTTAAGCAATTGCAAATTTCCTAAATCGTTCTATAGGCTGAATAGGTCTGGTGGGAAGATACACCCTTGTATTATATCGTTTCCACTTTTTGTATATTTATTGTACACATTTTCTTTAATTCATTGTGCCACAAATCTTCAGTATGGTACATCTTTTGCCGTTCGAAATCATTACAGCAGTGATATTCATTGATACTAACATGTTATTCAGCTCTTTACGGTGAGGTTCCCCAAGATTAAACCCTTCTTTTCTCCTATTAGATAAACAGTATTTTATAGAATACTTATTGGACAATGATAATTGAATAACAAAGTAATATATATATATATATATATATATATATATATATATATATATATATATATATATATATATATATAACCTGCAAACTTTGCTTGGAGGAAAAAATAGCTATCATTACCTTCCCAGATGAAAATAAATTATTAAATAAAAGATCCGAGCTAATCTCAAAATGTAGACATGAAAACAAATTTTTATTACGTAACTTAAAATAGAAAAATAAATAAATATATAAACAAACAACAATAAAATAAGCAAAATAAATTACTCCAAACAAATCATAAAACCACACCTGTTAGAATATACGAAACAAAATCAAAACAAAAGAACGGACGAAAGTTATAACTGTTATACAAATAAAAATAATAATAAAAAAAAAAAAAAAACATTAATAAAAGATAATATACTACGTTACTTAAAAACCGAAAGCCAAAAAGATATAGTGTAACAAATAAATAACAACAAGTATAATAAATCGATCTAAATACATCCAAATATATAAATAAACTAACAACGGATTACGATAAACTAGCCGTTTAAAAAACAAAACAAAACAAAAACAAATAAAGATAACCAACCTAAATAGATAAATTAAAAACTGTTCCCACCTAAATAATAGTCAGAAAAAACCACAAATTCAACAAACAGATTTAATCAATGACAAATAAACAAATATATAAGATAAAA
>OZ038490.1:100220832-100290832 GCA_964036315.1 Acanthosepion esculentum | reverse complement strand
GCACTGCGAATCTGTTCAGCAAAATATTTAGATGACGAATTTAGTTATATCGAGGATACCTTCTCCAGCCTTTCGTATCCGAGACAACTAATACTCGGCGCTAAACATAAAGCCTTGAAAATTCACAGAGTTCGTCCATCAGTACATAACAACATACCGACTACTACTACTACATCAAAGGTGGAGAGAGGCACACTTTCAGCTGCCCCTGATAATCCTATTGGCCGCATCTTTCTACCGAATAACCCTCTGACCGAACACATCTCCAACAATCTAAACGCGCGAAAAATTAAAACCACTACATTACCCACTAAAACTATACGTAATATATTGTATAATACCAGCAGACAGCATATTACATCCGATGCTTGTGTCTATCAGGTGCCTTGTAGAGACTGCAACTTGAGTTATGTAGGCGAGACAGGTAGATCATTGAAATCTCGCATTTCCGAACATAAACGTGATATTCGCCTCGGTAATCTAAGCAGTGCTTTAGTTGTACACATAGCCAAATCTGATCACAATTTTGATTTCGACTCTGTGAAGATTTTAAAATATATCCAGAATAAAAACCTTAGGCAGATTTACGAGGCTGGCATGATAGCCACCTCACACACAATAAATACCCGACAAGGTTTCTTTCATATATCAAGCTGTCTAGCAAGATTAATGCTTGACAAACGTACCGATAAGCTATAGTTTTAAATAAGTCCCCCCACCTTCCACTTAGGATACAATCTTTTCCCTGTGAGCAGGTTTTCGTAGTGCCGCCCACGCGACTCCAGCGTATCCGACTCCAAGAAAGAATACTCTGACTTTAGAATTTCAGTTTTTCTGTTTCTGACCAGTCCTGTATATATCGTCTCTTCATCTAACTTAAATCTAATATAAATATGTCTCCATTAACCATGTCCTGAAGAAGGTATATTTGACCGAAACGTCTGACGTCGATAGAATAACAAAAACAAAAACAAAATACAAACAGTAAACTCACATATTCGGATTTTGTTTTGTCTTTTCCACATTTTCATCATATATATATATATATATATATATATATATATATATATATATATATATATATATATAAAGACATCTAGTCTTAACGTGTGCTGTATTTATGGGATAAAGTGCTGAATATCAGAGATAGATCGTGTGTAAATATAAAAGTGAACATTGAAGTCAACACTTAGAGGCGACAGTCTGTTTCATGCTAGACGCAATGATCAGGCCTGACGATTGAGCCTAGCATGAAACAGACTGTCGCCTCTAAGTGTTGACTTCAATGTTAACTTATATATATATATATATATATATATATATATATATATATATATATATATATATATATATATATTGGACGCAATCGTATATATATATATGTGCATATATATAGAATGAAAATTCGCTTGAGGATTAAAGAGATCTTGATATTTAATTCAATTTAATTTTAATAATTATATTGCAGATTTTGGCTCCTGTTTTTGAAATATGAGAACTCTTAAGCAGCGAAGGAATCTTATTTTTTTTTAAATAATGATATATATATATATATATATATATATATATATATATATATATATATATATGTATGTATGGATCATTCCTTCCAGAGACATTAAAGACTAATGACAAGGTACTGCGATTAAGCCTTTCCGTTAAATTCTCTTGATATCGTATAATCTTTTTCTTTTCCCGACATATTGTATAAAATAATTGTCCGAAATTCCAAGCGTTTTCGGCTATTCTTTTAGCCATTATCAAGGGTGTTTTTTTTTTATTATTTTAAATTGAATGTATGAGATTTTATGTATGTATCTAGATTTATAGATTTTTTTAATTTCCATACTCCTACATGCCTATCAAGATGATTCAGTTAACTTTCCTCTGAACATAGTTCAATTAAGAATTCAAGAATTTAAACACACAGTGAACCCTATTACACTCCGTCAACAAGATGCTCGGAGACAATACAAATATATCCTAAACGTCATGTAAAAAGGCAAAAAATAATCTTTGATAACAAAGAAAAAGTCAAGAATCTAAAACATCAAATAGGAACATAATATGCTGACCGTATTTTTTAAAAAAAATAGAAAACTCCTATAACGTTCATACACAGACACATTCGGACAATTTTTGCATATATTATGTCCGTAATACAGAAATGTATACGAAATTAGGACAAAATTAATAAAAAATCTAATTGCAGTACCCTATCAGTCGTCCTTAATGAAACGTAAACATATATATATATATATATATATATATATATATATATATATATATATATATATATATATATATATATATGAAAGTTTCATTAAAAACGACAGACAAGGTACTACGGTTAAGTTTTTTATTTAATTTTCCTTGTGTACGAACAAGAGATTTCTTTACTGGACAAATTAAGAGCTGTCCAAATGTTTTATTTTTCCGAGCGCTTTCGGATATATTTTTAGCCATTATCAAGGATGATTTGATTTTTCAGCTTCACTAATATTTTGTTATTATTGTTTCTTAAGGTTATGAGACCGTCGTCCCTGTAGAGTCCTGTATTATTTTTATCTATTATTTTACTTATTTTTATATATTATTTTTCGTGTAGTAAATATATACCTATAAGTTCGCAGGTCAATGCACTGCCAAAAATTCCCATTGTAATGTCAACGATCACTTCTTTCTTTATCCATGCGTCTTTATTGTCGAATAATAGTGTTTAATGATATCGAATTCGGTTGTGTATATTCGTATTTGTTCTTGAGCTAAGGTGATGACTTTCTCTGGCATGGGTTCTGTTATTGTTGTGAGACCGATACTTCTCTACATCATGGACTCTCCCAGTACTATATTATTATGTGTATCATGGGTAGTAGAACCAGTAATGTGCAGCCGCGTACGATACCAATATTGAACACCACTGGATAGTAAGCTCTGCTTACACTATTCTTTGTAACTTTTCTGTTGAATATATCTTTCTTACCTCTAATCCGTGTCCGTGTTTTCCTCTCGTGGCCCCTACTTCGGGTCCACATCTGTTATATAAGGGTAGAATTATTTAATGTCTAGTTGTATAAATTGACAATTATATTTGTTTTTTTATGTTGTGGAACTTTCTGCGGTTGTATTTTGTGTTTTTCCATTGATTTACTCTTAACTGCTTTCTTAGCTTTGAATTGGTTCTTTCTAGTATCGTTGTACTTATTTTACGTATTTCGCTTTTGGTTGGGCTTATGAGTCTGGATGTTGGGTTGGTTTGGTAAGTTTCTTTTTGGTATTTTAGTGTGATAAATGCTTGCGCCTTACCAATGCAACTTATTCGGTCGTCTACGTCTAATTTTGGGTCGATTTTTTTAGCTTCATTTTTTATATCGTGTTCTATAATTTTAGGTGCATATTTGTATGTTTTAGTTATGTTGTCCTGGAGTAGGTTTATTTCATGTAAATTGGGGATTATTTCATGTAAATTGCTAAAGTGTTTGTTTAATTATATCTTCTTTTAGTTTTTTTTTTTTTGAAGGCGTCTTGTTTTTTTATGAAATTTTAGCTTTCTTCCTACGTTAGTTAAAACTATCTCGAATTCGTCTAGTTGTTTTTGTTGCAGAGATACTTTTTCTGGTTTTAAAGCCTTATTCTTTTTTGAGTGTGGTATTATTGTTAATTTCCTGGTTTAAAAAGAAATGAGTTTTCCATCTTATTTTTTTATAAAGCTTTCTGTGTTTTCAATTAATTTTACATTGGGGTGAGTATTATTTTTTTTGTCCGCATGAAGTGAAAAAAAACTGATTATATTTGTTTCCAACTCTTGAACGAGCAACATAATGTTGTCCATGGGAAAAGCATAGTTCTTCAAGGTGCATACCAGCAGCTGAGAGGGTCTTTCCTTTCGATTTATTTATGTATATTGCAAATCTAAATTTCACTAGAAAAAGGCACTATCTTGAAAGTAATTGTTACATTAGTTGTGATCAAATGTATTCTTCGTATAAAAAGAGATTATCCACATCGTGACAAAACGCTTGCTTCATAAATGTGTGGCATCATTTTCTTAAATGCAAGATTGCTCCTTTACAGATTCTTGGTGGATATATATTTCTTAATAACTGTACTGGAGCACCAATTTCGAGATTAAATTTGCGAGGACGTAGTAAAGATGGATGAATTAGTTCAAATGCTCATCAACAAAATTCACTGTCTTTGAAGGATCTACAAATATATTAATGTACTGATGATAGAGACACCCTCTGGCGAGGATTTTCTATAGTACAAAGATAATGGAGGTCACAGTAATATATTTGGGATATTTGCTGCCTATTGATGAAAGGTATAAGCAACCATCATTGTCCACAGGAGCTCCTGATTTTGCTAGGAATAATAATTTAGGGAGACATTCTTCAAACATTTAATCATTAGGTAGAACAACTCTTTGTTTTCAATTTTATGGTTTTGAGATGTCGAAATCTGGAAGGTTTCATGAATGGTCAAATTTCACCATCTTTTGTTCCTTTAGTTAAAGGACTTGCCTGAAATCTCCTGATATACAAGGTTAGTGACTGTATGTAGTTTATACGGTGCAACATAATATTATCAGATGGTGTTTTCATATTAGCAATCCTATCTGACAACTTGAACTACAGCGGTTCCTATGTATTTCTAAAGTATATCTTTGTCTGACCAATTTTCCTAGTAATGAAGTTGTCACTTATTAACCTATTCTTAGGCGTCAGAGTGAAAAATAAAGATTGAATAAACTTCATAAATGCTGTTAAAATTGGTGCACATTCGGTGTTGCAAAAATTCTTATATCAACTTAATAATGAAGTTGTATGGATCAGCTTCGGACTCGTTTCTATTTGTGATGTTATATTTGATTTCTAAAATTGGCACAGAGAATAATACCGAAAACCAATAAAAAATCATAGCGAAGAATAAAATGGTACTTCGCATGAATATATATTTTCTGATCAGTTTCAGTTAATTTTAATGCATTCACTTTATTATCATCACAGAATAACCCCGAACTGAAATAACTTCAAGAGCTGCCTAAATATCGGTAGCTGCCGCAGAACTTAGAACAATCTGGAAAGTCAGAAAGATCTGCTTGAAATCAAACTCCTGTGTGTAGTTGATTACTCAGTCTTTCTGTCCGCGTGCGCATCTAGAAAACAGCGAATAATGAAACCTTTAGAAATAAGGACCATTCTCTCTAGACAGCATTACAAATGAAGTGCTGCCTGATATCACCATATAAAAAGAGAACAACTGGAAGCTCTCATAATCCCCCCCCCAAAAAAAATGAAACCTGAAATATGGGTACATCATAATATCAAAAAATCATTCCACTACCATCCTGCAACATGCCATCTTACGCACAATGATGAAGAATCAGCACAGGGAAAATTGAGTGACAATCTCATTGACTGGTCTGGAAGAACATTCACTGAGATTCAGACCTTGACTCGCAAGCGAAACTTACAAAGGGAGCCGGTTTCGGTGTTTCATTTACACAAAGACTCTACAGATTCACCGGATCATAGGTTTTATATGGGTCATGATCCTGTACATTTAAACTTATGTGATGTTATTGCATACTGTAAGATGATATTTTCATACGTTTGTCTTACTACTATGTCTCTCTAGCACCCTCAATATCTCTTTTATCGGCTTGTAAAATCTCATTTAATTAAGACAATAAAGAGCTACCTCCTAAACTATAAATTGTTCTTCGGTCTTTCTGATATCACAAAAATCGGAAGTCCAAGGAATCTTGACTCCGCATTAAAAAACTGATGGAGAAAATCCATGACACATTCCACTCATATCCATTTAGATTGTGAGAAAGACAAAAACAGAAAACAAAAAACAAACAAAAACTTTCCCGGCAACGGCGACGACATGGGATTCAGCAATCATCTAGAGGTCATCACTTTCGAGATAATGTGTACAAACATCATAAGAACGAACTCTACACTTCGGGTCGGGCTAAAACTAGATTGACTAAGAATAACACATGCATCTTGCTGGCAATTTACCGTTTTCATAGAGCGTGCGATTCCTCATAAATGTCAGAATGGAACGCTTAAAGACGCTAGAACGATTCTAGAAGCAAGAAAAAAAAGAAAATGCTGAAGAAACCTTATATATAAGTGCTATGGAGATACCCCCAGGTGTAAAAGTCTGAAAATGAGAATGTGAAGAGAATTCCAAGGTAAATAATTTCAGTCATGCCTTTGTTTTTTAAGGATCATTTTTTGAACGGGGTGGTTGCGAAAATAACTTCGCTAATCATTTTGTTCGGATGCAATTCCAAGCATTCGTGGAATGATGCAGGTGTATATACCCAGTGGCACGAGGAAACAACATTAGGTGTGATCACGCCTACTTTATTAAGGGAAGAATGATAGATTTTAATTCAACTGGTTAACGACCACGAGGCGTTTCGTTGACGTTCGTGTCAATGTCGCTGCTCGCGTTTTTATGATAGGAAAACAGTTCATTTAAGTTTAGAAACTTATATTTTATTGTTCCATTCCTGTTCTCTTAGAGAAATCTTTAAGTCATGTCTTGTCACCCAAAACGTCCGCATATATATATATATATATATATATATATATATATATATATATATATATATATATATATATATATATAATGAACTCTCCCGTCGGTTTCGACGTATGAGGATCTGACAGCTTTGTTGATTCAGTTGTGCTATAAACCTAAGTGGCATTTAAGACCCGCTAGTGATTTACAAAGGAGGCCACAAATGGAGCAAGAGTGAGGACTGTGAGATGGGATCACTGTTAGATTGACTGACCTTTTAGTTCTTGCTCTCTATTCTTGAAGATGATTGAGACAAGGATATTGAAAACTGATGACTCCACTAAAACACGTTGATCTCCATTCTACGCGCTCCAGGGCTAAGCCCTCAAGGGTTTATGTAGTATATTGACAGCTGACAAGTTGGATAAGAACGAATCAAGGTAAACCGCCAGAAAACGCACGCAAGTGATTTGATTAATGTGGTGATTATATATATATAAGCAGATACCCCAATCACGACGGGAGTGCAACCAGTAAGCAAGGGGCTTCAGAGAGTGTAAGTAAGGGAAAATACTGGGTATAGGGGGGGGTGAGGAAAGGATAAAAAGGACAATAGAAGATGATTAAAAAAGAACAGGGATCAAAGCAACAGAAAATGTCAACTGACATTACATTAAATGTTTTGAAGTTTATAGTTATCATGAAAGGAAGTAAGAGGAAGGGAGTTCCACCATCGGGAAGCAGAAGCCCTTGGCATAGAAGAGACTGTTACATTTATTTATTTAGCAAAGGAATCATATTTTTTAAAAATATTATAATATATTATGTAATATTTTTTAAAAATATGATTCCTTCGCTACATAAGAGTTCTCATGTTTCAAAAGCGAGAGCCGAGACCCGTAATATAATTTTTGAAATTAAGTTGAATTAAGGTGTCTGGTCTCGCTTCCTCGTCGAGCGAGAATTTGAGAATAAGCTATCTTGTGGTTTGCGCGTGTTTATAAGTATGGTCTCTTGCAACATTAGTTACTATGGAAACGGCTAGGGTCGGCTATATTGGTTAGGTAGTATAGAGTTAAGAATTAATTTTTATCTACAGACCAGTCCTCCTTGAAACGTTTATGTCAGGTTATATTGGGGTGCCTATTTTAAGTCTGATAGTAGCGGTCGACGTCTAGTTGGTCAAAAAGGCATTTTTATGGACTTGCGGCAGGTCGTTAAATGTCGAGACGAATCTGTTTCATCATTATCTGTCTATTAACCTGTTTATTTATTTGTTTATTCAAATGGCTATCTTCTTTTACAAACGTGTTGAAATGGATTAGAATTTTTTTGGACACTCCACAAAGGGGTTTTCTATCTAATGGTTGGGCTGAACTTTTAAGGCTTTTATTAAACTATAGAATTTATTTGTTTATTTATTTGTTTATTTAATTATTTTTTTTATTAATTATTTAATGCGAAAATTTGTTGATGTCGGCAAAAACCGTTAACTCTTGTCTATGGTTTAATAACTTTTCATTATTTAGAAACTTAATGATGTGTCATTTTTTATGAAGGCATAAAAAGCATGGGTCGTCCCAGGTTTTACAAGTTCTTGTTCTATTTATTATTTTCCATTTTACTTTCGGTGTTTTAGTCGGTTCTTTTAAATGCCAGTAGTATTGGGATAGAGATGTCTGATTTCTATTTTGGATATTGTTGAAGGAGCTCTTGTGTTGTCTCCATCTAATTTTAAATTTATTCTTCGTTGACTCAATGTATATCCTGTCAGTGTTAGGACTCTCAATGGATGAGATGGTGCATTGGTATACCGCGGATTTAGTGAGGCATTTATTTTCTAACGGGCAGTCATTAGGGTTTCTACAATCTCTTAATTTTTCATTATTTTTGTCTAATTGCAGTTTAGGAGTTTTATTGACACTGTTTTGGCATGCGTGTTTTTCTAAGATTCTATTATTATGCTTTTTTTATTATTCTTTCTAGGTTTTCAGTGCAGCTGTAACTTAATTTTAAGGTGTTTCTGTTAAAGATTTCGCTCAGTTTGCTATTTGTGGGGAAGTGATTTCCAATTAAAGTTAGGAACTTATGCCCAAGTTTAGTACTGACCATTTGGTTGAACGGATGGTTATACCATATGATCTTTCTTTACCTGTTTTTCTTACTATTGTTACTATTGTTTATATAGCTTATGTCACCGCCTTTGTATCCGCTATTTTTCAGGGCTGTGTTATAAAAATTACTTTGTTTTTGGAATATTTCCTTATTTGCAGATTTCATGCTTATTCTTTCTCTATTGGTGTGGGTATATGCTTAATTATAGATTGAGCGTGGTTTGAATTAGGGTGCACATACAAGAGGTTAGTGTAAGGTTTTCTGTAGGGTGCGTAATTGTTGTTTATTAAATCTAGATTTACGTCGAGGAAGTTTACCCTTTTCAATTTAGTGTTTACTATAGTTTTTAGATCTAGTTTTCCAAATTCACTATAAATTGTCTTTCTAATCTTATCTGTTTTAAAATTTGTGGAGCTCCTCACTACCATGAGCCCGTCATCTCGGTATAGCCCGATGTCCTTAATGTCTAATTCACTGTGCGTGGTTAGGTTGTACAGTAAATAGACCGACAAGGTCCGAAGATTCTACAGAGTCCAGAGATCCCATGGTGATGTCAAAATTGTCAGTAGTGTTTTTAATCCACTGCTCCCCATTATGGATGAGGACAGATCTCTTGGCACTGAGGATTATGTTGGTTTCTTCCTTAGATAAGTCAGAATATACTGTAGCAAACTCCAGAGCAGTTGTGAAGAGGTCCTTCGATATAGACTGGTAGTAATCCACAATATCGAACTGAATTAGGGTGCAATCAGGCTTATTGTCGATGTTGGTAAACCAGTTGATGAATTCTTTGGTATTCATCCAGAGTGTTAATTCGAGTCGTTTTTTAATTTGGCTGATGATCCTTTCTAGGATTTTTTTGCTGATCTTTCCTATGTCGGGTCTAGTTGGGTTAATCATTCTGCTAGTGGGGTTTTCCTCAAAATCTTGTTTATGGAGCTTAAGCGTGACGCAGCATTCCTTTTCAGCCAGTTTTCCAACTCTATCATTTATTTTAGCGAAGGAATCATATTTATTTTAATTTTTGCGAAGGAATCATATTTTTAAAAAATATTATAATATAAGCTCTACTTCTGTATGGAGCAATGTCTTTTTAAAAATAAAAGCAAAAATACTAAGGAACTCCGGATTATTTACCTAACGTGTTCTTTCCTATTTTTCTGCATACCCGCATACATACATACATATATATATATATATATATATATATATATATATATATATATATATATATATATATATATATATATATATATATACAACAGTATACAAATATACATTTATAAATACATAAATATAAATATATATATATTTATATATATATATATATATATATATATATATATATATATATATATATATATATATAGGAAATAGAGCAAACCCGAAATTTCTGGGGTTTTCAGGCTGGATTCCACTCTTGCCTGGCTTATATTGCCGATCAATTGATGCCAGTTTTGATATCTGGCCATAACCTGCGGACAACCTCATCGACAGCGTCCCTCATGTTCATGTGAAGACGTACCTTCCCGACCTTGAACCATGAACTCATCTACCAATGAGGAGATAGGAATTTGCCGGTTTCCGACATTGGTATAAAGTTACATCATAGAGAAGCACGGAGAAACTCCAAGCCACAGAAGCAAGAAGGCGAGACAGAATAATATCATACACTTGCAACGGGCACAGACGCCGGGGAAACCATGTTGGTAGCAGCAAGCCTTTAGCTTGCCGTTGAGATGGGCTCTGACGATTAATTCAAGTACATCAAGTACCACTTTCTGCAGCTCTTCACCTCACTGCCAATCAGTTAGTGATACTTCATACAGCTGTACAAAGCTATTTCGAGGCTTCTCTTACACTGTCGGGCTCATATTCACCCACCTGACAGAGCCTCAAATAACGATAAGCTCCGGCTTTCCTTGAGCTTAGCTGTCATTTTCTTCCACGTAATGAGAGTATGGTACCAGAATTAACCCTCTGGAAGGAAGAAAGAGCATTTGTTCCTTAGTCCTCACTCTCTTTGCTGTGTCTTCTGCACCCCGTAATATGAGTTCCATGGATGTAATGAAACGAAGTGGTGAAAGCACACAACCCCGTCATAGTCCGAGCCACTTGATTGCGTAGTTACATACGATAAACTGCATAAATGCTGCTCTGAAATATTTCGTAATCATTTCCCCAACTTTACTAGGGAAATTGAGAAATTCGCGGTTTATTCAAATTTACTCACGAAGAACTGGTACATATGTATTCGCGAGATCAAGCCAAATCACATGAAGCTTACTTTTATTTTGTTTGGCTGATAGAATTGAGTTTCAAATCATTGAGACAGCCAGGAAAGCTAGGCATAACAGCCTTCTGCACAGCTGTATATATGTAATGGTTACCTAGAAGGAAGTCAGTCAGACGACTAGCAATATTTTACCCGCTAAATTCAAGAGGGCAGAAATTTCAATGCCTTTTGCATTCTTTTCCTTAGTTGTCCAAATGTATTCCACCAGGCACCATTCTTGTGATACAATACCTTGTTCGCATGCGTGCTGTAGGAGGAGGGTGAGTTACTTGGGGACGTTTGGACAATGCTTATATAACTTGTAGGATATTCCATTTATTTCAGGTGCACTAGATGTGCAGACAAATTTCAGAGTTTTAGTCAGATTTTGTCCGTAGTCATTAAACCAGACTTATGGATTATAGGAGGGATTTGAACATCTTTCCAAGCATCACAATGCGTCATCCTCGGGCAGTTCTCGAGTTCCTCCGGCGGTACATCGAGGTTATTGCTGTTATTCTCAGTGAACATATTTGCAGTAAAATCGTATGGATTATTGTAAAATGATCTCCGAGTCTGTCCTTTTTCTTTGGACGTTGTTCTCTGCTCTAGTGACCTCTAAGATCCTTTCTTTAATATAATTAAGCAGTTCTTTAAGGCCTTCCCTTTTATAAATTGGAACTTTATTTGAGCCGGCGCTTCACAACTCTCTTCTCTACTCTTAATTTACACTTATGTATCTGTCGTCAATTTCGTCGCTTCTCTTCTTTAATTTCCCGCCTTACAGTTCCTGCACCAAAGCACTCAAGACAAAATTCTTGCATAACATTACATAAAATCTGATCTTCTGGCTAATGGCGCTATTTAGATGGTTCGTAAGTATTAAACAGAATATTCCTGATCGAGATGGATCAAGTAACTCTCTGTTTGCCTTTGGGCCACCGGATTGCATATCTCTAGGGTGCTGACGCTCAGCAATAGGATTCTGAACACTGTGAGTGTAATCCGGAAACATAATCCAATCATTCGACTTACATTCTTCAATAGGGGAATTAAGTTACCTGCACCAGCGTGCATTATGGATACGCAAACCTCGATGGCTGTATAATTTCCTGCCGCAATCACACGTTGTAGACGGTTACAATTCCATGGTGACTTATTCTGCTTTCCTGCTACAGACAACCGGAAGGAATTTTTCGTATATTGCGCTAGTCATTTCTTGTTTTTCCAGGATGCCACCCAAAATTTTCGGCGGTCAATTCGATTACTGAGGTGTTACTTCGTCTTTCCGAAGACTAACCTTATTTTCTAGAAAGCCTTTTTATTCAATTTTCTACATACAACGAGTGAATACACACACACACATCCGCACCCATATATATATATATATATATATATATATATATATATATATATATATATATATATATATATATATATATATGAGGATATAAACTAAATAATTAGACATTAGGTACGTTAGAGTGCTTACACAGGTAAGCGAGAGAATATTTACTTAATTTTATATAAAGTATTAACAAAACAGTGTTCAATGTGTTTAGACAGAGCTAAGATGTACATATAAATAAATATACATATATCTACGTTCGTAGTGTAACATAAAGTTACGAAAATTTAAGTTGCACAACGAACGTAGATATAACTATATTTATTAATACACATACATACACACACAGAGGCATATATATATATATATATATATATATATATATATATATATATATATATATATATATATATATATATATATATATATATATATATATATATATATATATATATCACAGAAATAAATTGTGAAGCTTGATATTACCTGACACATTAAAAACGGGAGAAGCAACCGGTTTCGTTCCCGCTCTTCAGGTTTCCAACGGGAGATTTAATTTAAATTAAAAACACAGAAAATGTACAATTAAAAAAGAAATGTGGAGGAGAAAAAAATTATGAAGAAAAGGAGCTAGAGGTACATGACAGCGAGTCCCAACAAACAATCAACAGAACATATATATATATATATATATATATATATATATATATATATATATATATATATATATATATATATATATATATATATATATATATAAACAATTAGACGTATTATGTCTATTTATTTTAGTTTTAATCTTTTTAAGTTCACGAGATAATTCCTTGGTGACTGTAGAAAATTGTTTGAGACAAATACAAAATTTTACTTTAAAATAATTTTTATTTTCCCAAGTACGTTCAAACTTATCTTCAGGGCTTGCATATCTATGGATGTGTTATGCGTTAATACAGTAAATTAAAAAAAATTTGTACCTCTGTGCATGGAAAGTAATTTATATGAGTTTTTCAATAATTTTTTTGAAAGAAAAAAATTTTGTAAAAAAAAATTATTTGAAATAAATTTTCGAATTTTTCTTAATAAATTTCCTGCAGGCACCAAGAAAGTATTGGAAATGAAAACATTAAGACTAAAATAAATATAATAAGTCTATATATATATATATATATATATATATATATATATATATATATATATATATATATATATATATATATATATATATATGTATATATGGGGCGAGATGGGTAAACTTCGGTGGGACACCCTATGTATGGAAACAGGACTCTGCACCATGTCACACAAACGGATGAACTGAAGGCAAGTATTATGGCAGAATTCACCAATGGTCCCGAAGAGCTTTCGATGAGTCTGAAGTCGTCTGAAGGTAGTGGTTGAAGCTAATGGAGATATTATTGAAGAAATTTACTCTTTACTATTTCAAAATATTTTCGTATAATTTTGGTAAATATATCTTTTAAAATGACATATCAGTGTTATTTTAATTTTTGAATAATTTAGACGTCAATTTATACATCGCACTCTCTCTCTCTCTCTCTCTCCCTATATATATATATATATATATATATATATATATATATATATATATATATATATATATATATATATACGCATATATACATATATATATATATATATATATATGTATATTTCTATATATATATATATATATGAGTGTGTATGTATTATACAATAGAGATTTGTTTTTCGCTTATTTCATTTTATTTAAATTCTATTCCAAATTCAATGAATTTCTACCAGTCTATGAGTAAACATTTGCCACAGAACATGCTAAAAAACGGTGAAATACTTCAGAAATAATAAAAAAAATAAGATACTCCTCTATCCAAAAAAAGTCTTTATCTTTATTTCGGTGACAGCTTTTTATTCGTTCTTTCGCTTTCTGAATGATAACATGTTAAGCCAAAATAAGATCATTGGTGATGCAAATTTCCTAGCGGAAGTGATAACAGCTCGTACATTATCGTGAATAATGCGTGGTCATGTTCGACACGTGTTGAACAAACATGTACGAAATACAGACGATTACACACGGAAATGACCGCGCATTGAGCATGCGCAGAGTGGTTAGAAAGAGAAGAAGGTCTTGAGCCAATATTTTGCCTTCTCTCTATGAATGCTAATAGTTTAATTCGTCTTTATTTTCTTGTTTTGAAATCTTTTGTGCCCTCCGTGTAATTTATGCAGAGAAAGAAACATTCAAGTAGCGTAATTCTTCTGCCTTTTGTCCAACTGAAGAAAAAACAATTTAAGAAAAAAAAAGAAATGACAACGAGAAAATCAGAATGTCTGCCAAAGCTTTGTAATTGTAAATATACTTGAATTTATGTTCTTTCTCTTTATATCTCTCCTTATTTGTAACTTTCTGTTTTATATCTCTATATTTTAGTCACTTTTCTATACATCCTCCTCTATTTCGTCGTAGAATAACATTTTATTTTAGAATAGTTCGGTGCATAGAAATTCCAAAAGTGTTGACATGTAAGATTATCTACTTTGTCCCGTAGTTGTTGACAAGTAGAATTACACCTTATATGATGTTTGTGTTCAGATCTTCAGATATACGTGTACCTTCTCATTCTCTCACTTATCTTATTTCCGGATTCATTGCGCGCCAATTTTTTCATTTAATGGTTATAAAGACGGGGATCTGCTTCATATGTTAGAAAGGAAGTAAGGAATGCAGAACATGTTTTTCAACTGCATCCCTTCTTTTGACACGCTCTACTTCTAGATTTTCTCACCATTCTCCGCACTTACGCCTTTCTCTACCGAGATAGATTTCATTCTGTCTCTCCCTAGATGTCTTTAGAGATTTCTCTCCCCAGATGTATTTCAATCTTTCTCTCCCTAGATTGCTTTCAATCTTTCCCTCCCCAGATGTCTTTAGATCTTTTTCTCGCTAGATGTATTTCAATCTTTCTCTCCCTAGATTGCTTTCAATATTTCCTTCCCTAGATTGCTTTCAATCTTTGTCTCCACAGATGTCTTTAGATCTTTCTCTCCCTTGATGTATTTCAATCTTTCTCTCCCTAGATTACTTTCAATCTTTCTCTCCCTGGATGTCTTTAGATCTTTCTCTCCCTGGATGTATTTCAATCTTTCTCTCCCTAGATTCTATTCGATCTTTCTATCCCTAGATTGCTTTCAATCTTTCTCTCCCCAGATGTCTTTAGATCTTTCTCTCCCTAGATGTCTTTAGATTGTTCTCTCCATAGATGTATTTCAGTCTTTCTCTCCCTAAATTGCTTTCAATATTTCTCTCCGTAGATATATGTCGATCTTTCTCTCATTAGAATTATCTCGATCTCTCATTAGAAGTCTCTCGATCTCTTTCAATATTTCTCTCCAGGGATACCTTTCAATCTTTCTTTCTCTAGATGTCTTTACATCTTTCTCTCTCAAGATGTATTTCAATCTTTCTCTCCATAAACAGCTTCCTGGCTTTCTCTCCCTAAATAGCTTTCATTTATTCTTTCCCTGAAGAGCTTCAGTTTCTCTCCCTAGATAGCTTTAAGCCTTTCTCTCCCTAGAGATTGCTTTCAGTATTTTTCTCAGCGTCTCTTGATATGCAATCGGCATACATGTTTCTCTAAACCTTTATTTCGTTTCCATCTTTTCCCCAGTTAACCCTCCCCCTCTCTCTCTCTCTCTCTCTCTCATACACACATACACGCACTCTCTCTTTCTCTCGATATGCAGGCTCATGTTATTTTTCCATTGTTTTTTTTTTATCTGTTTTCTGGGCGTTTTCAACATCTTCAAATGCCTCGTTTTATCAATTTTTCCCCGTGTCTCACTTTTCCTAAACTCTTCTTCATCCTATTAATATTTAATTAATATATTTCCCACTCTAAAGAATCGGTTACTTTACTGATACTACTAAGATCCTATAAAATCTTTCAATCCTATCATTTTAATTGTTCCATATTGAATCAATTGCTACATCTTCTGCTATAAAAGTTGTTTCACTGTGTCATGCTAAAGACATTTTCACGTCAGAATATATCTCACATATTTATATAAGTCTACTATTCGTCTATACATTTAATATTGCTGTTATATATTTTATGGTACTTCTACTATGTATTTAGAATGTTTGATAAAAGGCAAAGAACAATGTAGAATTTTATTCGACCTGGCCTGGCATCTCGGCTTTCGTCAGTCTTTACCATCGTAACATAGCTCTGCTGTGAATTTTTATAAATAATTTCATGACAATTGTTCTGAAAAGCTTTGTTCCTTATGGCCTTAGTCGTTACGAATTTAAGAGCAGTACTAGATTTACAGACACTTCACCTTTTTTAACAGTTCAAACGACCTGATTTAACCGTAAGTTCTATGTTAACAGATTTTTCTCACCTATTTCTCGATCGTGGAAATCTCTGCCAGCCTATTCATTTCCAGTCAACTTTGATCTTCAAAAATATAAATGCAATATCTATATATAATAATGTTTTCCTTTTCTCATACTCTTTTACACTCAGTATTTTTTTTGTTTTAGTTACTTTATTGCTTTGCTCGAGGTCAGATCCTTAAAAATATTTTTGTAATAGAATTGATTAACTGTTGAACAATCAGAAAATATTTTATCTGCTATACATGTGTACAAAATACATGTGTCAGCATAATTAAATTATTTCCTTCAATACCCGTCCCCAGCAAGGGGATTATTTGATGAAGAAAACCTATTTTTCCACGGCGTGATTATATTTCTCCAGGAAAGCTGCTGCCTTATTAATCGTACATTAAATAATTTTACATCGGCGTTAGACGGTACTTGTATGTGTTACAAAAGCGTACCTCTTTTCGCTTCCTCTTTCTAGAATTCGCAATTTCCAGTGTTGCCGTCTTCCTCTTCCGGAGTTGACGTGTTTCCTAATAACAGATCTTATAGGTAGCAGCAACAAATTGAGTGTACTATACTATAGCTATGCTAATCTGGTTGTGAATTACTTTGTGTTATGAGTGTTTTTCAACATTAAACCAATAAGCTACCATCGAGATTTTGGTTAAACCTGGGTTGAAATGTGAGTATATATCGGTCAGACCTCCAGATCACAATCGCACCTATGTAAGTGTTTTCTACCGCCAACAAATAGGGGCAACGGTTAAGGTTTTTAGAGATGTCCGTAATCAAAGCAAAGGAATAAATATTCCTAGAGTATTATATCAGTAACAATCCTAAAGCAGAGACATATCTCCGATATCGAGTAATTTATTGATAAGAAACGTCCAAAAACAGATATTACACATTGATCCTTAAAACAAAACGGCGAATATGTGTTCGATATATATTTACTACTCATATTCACGATTGTCGGACGGTACATAAAAACTGCAACATTTCTCAAGACGTGTAAATAGGGGGCAGCGACAGAAATGGCTTTGTCCCCGTAACAACATTCTGGCTGACATGTAGGCTTGTTTTTCTAGATTTAGTGCTTTCTATATCACAGGTAGCGATGAGTCTGAAGGCAGAAAGACAGTTCTTTAAATAGAACTAGTAGTGTCTTTGCTATCAACTGAAGAGACATGTAAGCCTGCTCTCGGAATCCATTCAGATAAGTGTCATTTACGGAAGCAAAACCACTATAATAATAATAATATAGAATAATAATATAGCACATCGCCTTCTCCACTGCCAATATAATTAATATTTATCATTCCCTTTTTCTGTTTCTATAGTTGTATTCACGGGCAAAATTTACACAGAATGTACACGTCGGTTTATCTAAGTAGTATCTTCACTTTAATAATACTATATACTTTACTTACACTTCATCTACGTCGATTTGTGTGCTTATCTCTTTACAATGTTTGAAAAAAAAATGGAATTAATGTTTGTCATTCGTTTCTTCCCTCTCTATCGTCGTATACTTAAAGAAGGTTACAATCAGACAAATGTGGTACTCGAGTGAAAGGAACAGCAACACAGGTTTAGATGAAGAAAGAGAGGTTTATTGTAAAAGAGAATACACTACTGAAAGACAGGGAATCAGGTAGCAGGCTAGTAATTGCCAAAGCAAGGATATTTACCTGACACTACGCGTGGCAGGAGGTGGCACAAGGCTGTTTTTAATGCGGGGTGAAAACCGAGATCGTAGGCTCGGGCAAAAATTCCCCGTAGACAACGTATACACGGGGTCGGGTAAGCCGTCTAACACCCCAGACGAGACTCTGCCCTTCGGCATAGCCTCGTCTAGGTTCGTCTCTGCCTGAAGGCAGAGAGTTCGACTAGCACAGCTAGAGACGAATCTCCAACTAATTTCCGGAGCAAAGATATTTGTCAACCGCCCCATGCGGTCAGATGTAGCATAAACTCGACTTTAACGTTGGGTATCCGAGACCGTCGGCTCGGGGAATAATTTCCCGTAGTTACAGGAAAAAAAGGGGTCGGGTAACTGTCTACCACCCTAGACGAGACTCTGCCCTTCGGCATAGCCTCTTCTGGGTTCCTCTCTGCCCGAAGGCAAAGAGTTCGACTAGCTCACCTGGAGACGAATCTCCTATTGCCGAAGAAAGTCGGCAGGTATATCCTGTGCACACTCTATCTATCTACTGATATAGTAATTCCACATATGCGATAAGGAGTGTGAGACATTTCATAACAACATATACACTGCCTTAAACTGTATTGTATATACAGTTAACTAACTCCGAATCCCTCTAACAATAGCGATACATCTAAACTTTTATTCTCATTAAGGTTTTCTGTTAAGGTTTTCTGTGATAATGTTTCCGCTAATCCTCAACATTTAAGATTTCGGACAATAAATTAGTTGCATAGTTATTTTCTTCTAATCTTAAGCACATATTCTGTTTTTTGATTTTAAATATTCCTAGTGATGACGCCAGATTTTAAATCTCTGCTGTTATAAATATGATGTCATGGACAGTAAAATTAGTCGGTTCAAATCAATATCCCTTAAAATTTCTAAAATAAAATTATGAGTCGGAGATTATTTTTGGAAATATAGTTCCCCCAACGAAGAGAACAACAAATTCAACATTGATCCTAATGGAAACTTTCATTTTATTTTCTCATATGTCTAGATTAAAGGAATATGGAACATGTTTTGAACACATATCAGAGCTTCATAACGAAAGCCTTAATATCCGATCCATAAAATATATAAGAAAAATTAAATCACCATATTGCTTCTAAGAGTCAGCCTATGATACGTCTCTTAACAATAGATATTGGGGATTAAATAAATTAGATAATCAGAAATTAAGTATTTTCGTTGTCACTTTCTTAGTGTATTTTTTGTGTTTTTTTAAGCATATCACCCCAAGCAAGGCTGGGAGCCACTAGCACGCAAGTAGTTACAGAAGGTTTGGAGGAAGAGCAGATAGGAGTGGTAAAGGAGAGGATGTGGAGAAAGATAGTGGATCGATCACGGCAAGGAGGTTACAGAAGATTTGGAGCGAGAGTAGATAGGAATGAAAGGTGAAAGGACGTGGAGAAGGGATGTGGATAGGTCAAGGCAACTGGAGATGTCGATTGACGTTACACTTAAATAGTTGGAGATTATATTTTCAGGGAAACAGGAATAAGGAAGGGAGTTCCACAGGCGAGATATGCGAGACAAGACAGAAGTAATGTTCTCGCTAACATTTCTTGGTTGATATTTATCAATTCCTTGCTGGCACAAGCCAGAAAGACACACTTTCTATACTTTCGGCAAAAATTTAATGAAAATCTCCAGTTCAACATTGTATAGATAATGTTGTGTCAGAATGATTTTATTAGAATAAATCATTGCAAATGAGTCTACAATTGAAATTGCATTAGAAAACATTTTACGAAATAAAACTATTAAACAAAACTAAAAAAACATTTTCTCTGACAAGATATTGATACAACTGGCAAGGATTAATATAGGAAGGATATCCGATGTATTTATATAAATATTTTGCATACAAAGGAAATGAACTGATAGGAACTTTTACGTCTTTTTTTCCGAAAGTGTAGCTCTCTCCATGAAGTAAGCGATAGTTATCATCAAAATAATCCTTTTGCTAATTACTGTGAAAATCCTGATGCATGAAAAATATAGAGTAGACATTTACACGAGTTGGCATTCAATGTTTTTTTTTATCTCTTTGACTGATTGGTAGTCAACACTAAAGCGTCCTACCTTTCATCTATAGCTGTAAGGATGAGGAGACGGATTCTTGCTTTTTCCTAGGGTAAACCTGCGAATTTAAATGCTAAGAACCTGGCCAGAAACTGAACTCTGCTCAGCGATTTCATTTTCTGGGCCCATATCCATTGCTCTATACGCACAACCTATCAATTTCTAAGAATTAATCTAATAGTAATTAAGGGAAAGACATAAAAATAATAATATTTGTAAGTATTCAAATGAACGATTAATAATCATTATCGTCATGGGACGAACGATATCGTTGTTGTGATATATATTTCTTTATTTCCTAGGAAAATCTCCCGAGTTAAAAAGCAATAATAAGAAGATATTAAGGGTTCCATATTAGAATGCCCGAAGTTTCGATAATTGTCGAAGGCAGATGCATTTAAGTCAATGAAAAGGTCAGTTCAAAAACTTCTACATTTTGTCAATATATTTTAAGCCTATGACCTGAAATTTCCGCACAGCGAGCAAAGACTTGGCTATTTTGGAACGGGGGTATCACTTACTTATCGATTAGTTGTGCCATATGTTTAGATTTTTTTAAGAATGGCGGGATATTGTGTATTTGGGGAATGCAGTTGATTATCCGGTTTAATGATAGTTGGAAGTATTTAGAAAACGTTAAGAGGCAGGACGGAATAAGTGTGATTTGGCATAGGAAATGAATGCAGTGAAAAATGTATAAAACAATGAAATAAAAAAATTGGTAGCAGGAGACTGATACACAAACACTCCTGATGAGTGAAATAGATATGAAAAATGGTAAAATAAGAGAAGGTAGGACGAGACAAAAGAGTGAAAGAAATAACACAGGTGGAAGTTAAAGAATAATTTTAAACTAAATTTAATATAAAAGAATTTAAATAATAAATCAATAATAGGATAACATGAAATTTAACATTTAAATAAGAAAGGAATTATGAAAAAAAGTAGACAAATAATAAGTAATACGAAGTTAAAAGAATTTGAAATAAGAAATAAGGAATTAAAAGAAAAAAATGAATTAAAATTAAGAATAATTGGGAAATTAAGAAATAAATAAGTAAAATGAAATGAATAAAAAAATCAAGAAAGGAATTATGAAAAAAAGTAGACAAATAATAAGTAATACGAAGTAAAGTTAAAAATTTGAAATAAGAAATAAGGAATTAAAAGAAAAAAATGAATTAAAAATAAGAATAATTGGGAAATTAAGAAATAAATAAGTAAAATGAAATGAATAAAAAAATCCCAATATAATAAAGAATTATAAAGAGAACAAGAAGAAATCGGAGACATCTTCAAATTAAGTGAATTGAAAGAATCAAATGGATACAGTAAATAAAACTATAAATGAACTTAGATGAAAAGATGTAATGCATGAAAAAAATATAGGAAAAAATATATGAAATGACAAAACATAAATGTCGAATATATAACACGAAAATGATGCAATGTATAAATATATATAAATTCAGAAAAATAATTCTATTGTCCCCTGATAAAGATAAAATTACAAAAATAATAAAAGAAGCATATAGGTCAGTTGTATCATTTTTCTTGTATAGACAGAAAGGGGTTGAGAGAGCGAAAGAGAAATGTAAATTGAGTTAAACAAATGAAAAAGAAAAGTAAAGAAATCATATAACTTGAATTGGACGCGAATTTCTAATGGTTTAAACAGAGTTGGCCGTCTACAGTTAATTAAATAAATTAACAAGAAACTGACTAATTATTAAATCCACCAGGGGCTCCAAACTTTTCATTGATAGTAATGGAAATATTATCCATTTCCCTACAAGGAAACATTTGGCATCACTGCAATCGTTTAACATCTATGGAATCTTTCTCTTACAAAAATCTTTCAGGGAAAAGGTTTCTCAAGTTCAGCAACCCTTATAGCTCTTTCCAGTATTGAAGTGGTTTCCTTTTCTCTGTTTCTAAAAGTCTCTTCCCGATCTCTATGCCAATTAATACATAAGAAAATGATCTTTTGTTTTGTACGACACAGCAGAAAAAAATAATGTATCTACTCTATAAGCTCTTACCAAATCCGTGTCGAGTAAGCGATTATAAATTTAAATATTTTTTCGAATAATCTTGTCCAAATAATAATGGAGATGACGAATTTAAAATTACCAGAAAGAAATACAGGTAATTATTAGGACTTTGAATAAGTTCGCGCTAATTTTTCATGAAAAGTAATTATGTTTTATTAACAAAAAATTGTATGAAACCTGTCACTGAAAGTATTGTCCATCGCTAGCCACTACCTTTTCCCATATTTCTGGCAGTGTTTGAATTCTACTTCGGAAAAACGACACGTCTTTTGGGGCTAGCCACGAGTCGACCCATGTTTTTAGCATCTTCATAAGATTAAGCCAGGCGATGTGCCATCGATCGGAACAAGTGATAATTCGACGTGGCAATGTCTGGTGAATACGGCGGATTGGGGAAGACTTCCCATTTAAGCGTTTCCAAGTAATTTTTCACCCCTTTTGCAACATGTAGCCTAGCCTTGTCATCTTACAAAAATCACTTTTTCGTGTCTCTAGACGTATAGCGGCCGTAATTATTTCCAATGCTCGGGTCAAACGCATCAATTGCAGTCGATCGCGATCTCCTGGGATGGTTTCGGTCGGTTTCATAAGAGCTGGAAGGGCAAAAATGTTCTGAAATGCTAAAGGCTACAAATGTATTCAAAATAAGATGAATATACGTGGTGTTCGGGCTAAATTTGAAAGTTTTCTTTAAGGAAAGCAAAGTCAATATGTAAGCCAAAAAATAATTATATTGGAAAAAAATAATAACGTGCCATAGAGTTTATCATAGTCAAAATACAATTCACTCGAAGAAGACACTCTCAACATCTACCACGGCCTTGATCCGAATCCAGAATCTGGCATATGAGGCCTTCATTGTGTCCATAAGGAGAGCTTCAAACGACTCCTTAGTTCTGTCGATCATCGGGGACTGATTGTTACAGGCAGTGTGGTTAGTGTCTTTCTCAAACTCATCCCACAATTAATGATCCGTGGGATTACAAACAGGAGAGTTACAAAGAGCAAATGTTGGGGCTTGTGAAATCGTAAAAATTAACATCTGACGCTTCCTGAAGGTGTAGCAGGGAACTGAATCTTGTTGCCACACATAGGGTCTTCCACTAGACAACCTTTCCAAACACGACTTGACTACGGTGTTCAGCAACTCAAGATAGCAATCCGAATTGAACCTGAGATTCTGTTCAAAAATTTGTGGTGGCATGGCATCACACTCTCGGGAGAAAATTTCATTAAAAAAATCACATCTGTCTATATTTCTGAGATGTGGTATTATGTACATTATTTACATTATTCAGACAATTGTCCTCATCTTTGTCGTCATATTTATTACAACGTTCCGGCCCTTCAGTATCTGTCTATATTTCTGAAATGGGGTATTATGTACATTATTTATATTATTCGGACTATTGTCCTCCTCTTTGTCGCCATATTTATTACAGCGTTTAGGCCGTTGTACGCTCCGGCCTTCTTTAGGTGGTTGGAATGTCGAACTGAACCCTTTATTTCTTTTAAACCACCCGAAGAAGGCTGGAGCGTACAACGGCCGAAACGTTGTAATAAATATGGCGGCAAAAATGATGACAATAGCCCGAATAATGTAAATAATGAAAAAAATCACAGTTTGGGGAAACGTCTAAACTTCATAATACGAGGAATATTATAACGATTTTAAGCAAGACATTTGTAATTCTGGATGTTGTGCTGCTGGTCCTGACAAAATTATTATCATCAGAGAACCAGATTGTACTGGGTTCAATGGTATATTTCACCTTGTTTGGGATTTCTTTGCTTTTGTCAGACGGTTTTCTTGAGTGTTTTTTGTATGTTGACCATTATAGGTCTTGTATGGCTCGTACTGTAGGACATCATTCAAGGCCTGTTTCATGGTGAAAATTGTAAGATCCATTTCTCGCACCAAAACTTACATTCCCTTGACTGAGTCTTCCGTCACTTTCTTTCGCATTTCACCAAGGCAATGAGAACGTCTACTGTGTTCTTTCCTTCAAGGCACGACCTCGTACACTTCGCTTCAGCTCTCCATTTCAATTCTTATTGTTTTCACGTTATTCAAAGAGCACTGGACAGCTGTCAGGATTGCAGCATTTTGAGGCACGGCAAGAATAAGCATGATGTACGTTACCCTTTTCCTATATGCAGGTAACTTCCACTCGTCCATGTCATTAACTGTAACATCTCTAAAACTGCAGTGATTAGGTTTCAGAATGCCGTTTGCTGTTTACAGATATTCTAAACCAGTTTGAAAAAATAAAAAAAACTTTAAACGTTGTCAAATTTAGCCCAACCACCCAAAAATGTTTTTTACAAGAAAGGGAAAATTCGAATGAAAATATATAAGGAGAAAAAAATTATATCGGGATGGATAACAAACATTATAAACATAACATGAAGAGTGAAAAGGTTTTAATTAAAATGAAAAATGGGAAAGGAAAGAAAAATATAAAAGGAGAGGATTGGTTGGTTGAAAGAGTTTGTTTAGCCGTATTTATTTAATGCTGGGATCTAAATATTTTGAAAGCAATTGCATGCCTTCAACTACAGATAAAATATAATTTTGGTAATCTCCCTACCAATATGTATTATTGGTCAATTTTTTATGTGAACGTGGGCTGCTGATATATTTACAATAAAAATGTATTGCTGGAATTCTTAATATCAGCATATATTTCATTGCTTTTTTTGGGGGGCTTCACTATTTGCCGATAGATTGGAACCTAACTTTTGCTACGAACCCGGTTCAGAGCGGAGCTGGGAACAACAGTAATTAAGCGGTTGTTCCACGCTCCTCAAAACTTGTAATTTCCCAATCAGAGATCTTGCTACCGAGTGTAGTTTATCGTCATACACAGGACTAAAAAAACAGAGGAAGAATGTAAATATAACAAGAAGATGAGGCTAAGAAGCATAGATGAAGTTAAAAAAAAGATTGCTATGAAAATTACTGATATTGTCCAAATGTCAAAAGAAGTGATTAAGTGTACAAAAAAGAAGAATTGACGAAAAGTTTACAAGAAGAAAACTAAGCACATGTATAAAAAATGAAAGAAAGTAAGACAATGAAATGTTTGGAAAAGTAAGAAGCAAAGAAGAAGACTATAAAACTTAAATGATGATTGAAATTTTTTAAAAAGCAAGGGAAAGAATATTTAGAAAGTATAAAAGGAAAACAAATAAAATATCAGAAAATAAATTGATACAATGAATTAGAGAAATATAATAGAAAAAAATAAAATGTTTATAATCTGAGACATTAAAAAAGAAATAGATCAGAGACAAATACAAAGAAAAATTAAACGAAAATTCATGAATAATGAAAGTAAAAAAAAAAACTGAGAAGAGAGAAAAAGCGAATACGGGCAAAAGTAAACCTATGAAATTATTCAATATACAATAAAAGTAAAAATGAAAATTTCAAGGAAAGAAGTACAACTTTCAAACATAAAAATTTCAAGCAAGGCAAATAAAATATTCATAATAAAAGAAAAAGAAATAAAAAGAACTGAAATGAAGATAGCATTACAATTAAATGGGCTCTAAAATAAATTAATCCGTAAAATAAATTATAATATAAAGAAATTCTTCAAGAAACTAAATGAAAACATCCATTAATGATAGACAGAATCACATCCGGAAAGAAGAAAACAATAACTTCAATAAATAAATAGATACATTTAAAAAAATAATTCGATAAAAATAATTAGTAAGACAGAATATTCAAGAAGTAAATAATGAATGAAAGAAAGAAGAGGAAAATGTAATCTCATAACGAAAAGCATCTTTTTAAAAAAATGAAAATTATAAGAATGCAAATCTTGCAATAAAATACATAAAAAAACAACTAGAAATCATAAATGATAATGATAAAAGGAAGTCAGTAAGTTACTAAGAAAATTGAAAACATGGAAAAAAAAGAATCATCGAAAAACCTTCAGGAAACAAAGAAAAGACTAAGAGAAAATTCAGAATGAACCCGACACATGAAGAATCGCTTCAAAGGAAAAGATAGAACGGACATTTTTTTTCAAGAAAGTAAATGAAAAGGAAGAAAATCATTATAAGAAACACAGAAAGATCTGCGACAAGAAAGAAAATAATTTGAAGAAAGAAATATAACTGCCAGTGTATTGAAAAAAGTTATTATAAAAAGGGCTTCGAATTTATACAGTCATTCGAGGGTGAAATTAATCTCATGGTAGAACATTTTCTGATTGAAGGAGGCAGAGCTAAGTGTCATGCGCAGAGATAGACCAACTCGTATGAATGACAGAAAATACATGTGACGTTGTACATATTCTATGCACTATGTAAAAATCGGACAGATCTGAGTCTGACAGAATTTCAAGCCGTGAAAAATCCTCAAATGTTGTATTCTAATTTTCTATGAAGTAAAATGTCAATAAAAACATGCATTAGGTTCCCTTCTCTATCGACCTATCTGTTTCAGACAGACAGTTCCAAGCATGACAGGATTATTGATACTCGTAAACATTTCTAATTGCATATTAAGGATTTAAGAATTGAATAATTACATTTTACAAAAACAAAGGAAGTAATGATATTTATTCATAAAATTTAAATTCAGATTCTTGTTTAAATTCAGAAAGGAAAATATGCAGAAATATTACATATTAATATTTTTTTCAAAGATATACTGCCTGTTAAGATATGAACATGTATAAAGTTTCCAATATAACCGCTAATTATGTTATCTCATTCGCTTCAATCACGCAACATTAGACAGAGAAAGTTAAGCAAGTAGCCAGTATCCTGAACCTTTGATATTTTTTATAGAAAATGTATCTACTGATATAAATATTCTTCAAGATAAATACTATTAAAAACGACAGAAAATATATGTCTATTTATTTTAAATATCGTCTGTTCGGACTTATGAATAATCCCTCCCAGAGAAGAAAGATATTACGTCGAGAAATGTTCAAAGTCCATTTCAGAATGAAAAATTAAAAATAATATAGACCATGCTTTCGATTTTCTGAAGTCATAATCGAGGTAGAAATACATGTGAATTTAACACCATTTTATAAAAGGTGCCACGTACCTATTTTTATAGATTAGTCATCATTGGTTAAACGTTAGAAGTCAGGTGACAAACGTCCGTGAAGTGCATTTTTTAATCTAAAGTCGTAAAACCAGTGAGTGTGGCGACGTAATATATGTATATATATATCCATCTCATGAAGTTAAGAGCAGTCGATCTTAACTTTTATTCTAACTTAATTTCAATAAAAACAAAATAAATAGAATAACATATGTATTTTTTCCGCAGTAATTTTATAATTTTAAACATAATTGAAATTAGTTTCTAAAATGGGTAATTTTTTATTTTAATTTAAAATTTTATCGTATAATTAAATACTTATTAGTTAGAATAAATTATATTTTAGTATAACCCCAACTTTAAAGGATTTAATAGTTATTACCTTATTTCGTTGTCAAATTTTATGAATTCTGGTATACTTGTATTTTGATTGGTAATTTCAGCTTATGTAACAGCGTTTCCCCTTGCGAGGAGTGGTTAATTATTTTGAATCGTTTAAAAGACTTTATTCTGTATTCAAAATCATCACTTGATAAGACACTTGATAAGGTGTTGAAACAAAATGGGTATTTTTGTAGAGAATTTATAACATATTTATGTTATAATATTCAAATAAATAATTATATATATATATATATATATATATATATATATATATATATATATATATATATATATATATATATTTGAATGGATTTTTTATTATTAATCCGACAGATTTTTATCACTTTATAAACTTAATTTTTAGTGGATACATGCATTCAAATAGACGGTCCATTTATTTATTAAACATAATATATATTTAATTTCATATCCCGACCAGAATTTTCGAGAAATGTCATTAGGGAAAAATTTACGCTCCCTGGCATAATTCGAACCTGCGTCTATCCTTACAAAGACAGCTATCGTTAAATCAGTTTTGTGAAGTAAGGCCCGAATTTTAAAATTGTAATTGTAAATGTTTGATAAATCAACTAATTGAAAAAACGAATATTCACTATAATAACATTATATATATATATCTCTCTCTCTCTCTCTCTCTCTCTCTATATATATATATATATATATATATATATATATATATATATATATATATATATATATATATATTAAGGGTCATCATAAAAATATTATCATCTCATCCTCACCATGAAATAAAAGATTTCAGTCGATCTTCGATAAGTGGCCTCACAAAAATTCTATTCACATTGACATATGTTAAATCATAAAATATTATGTATATCATTTGTGATGATTTTACTATTAATAGCTTTCGTGGCATTAGTAGTAGTAGTAGTTGTTGTTTTATTTGTAGTAGTAACAATAGTAAATAAAAATATTAAAAGGTTTATCTCCCGTCTTCAAGTTTCACAGATGCATCCCTCGTCAGTTTAAAATAAATCTATTAAATTCAGTAAACTATTTAACTTATATAAATATATCTTATTTGCTAATGGTGCATCATAAATTGTTTATAATACATTCAATTCTTTCTTCAAATTCTGCTACAATTTTCAGAAAATGTCAAGCATTCGAACGTCAAAGAATTTTACTACGGTATTCAATCAATATATATTTCTGAAGGAGTTTTTTCCCCTCAGACAAGTCGTTACTACTTCCTGAAATAATACTTGTGATAATAAAAAATGGCTCAATTAAAATATTAAAAAATGATGAAAATACAGTGTGTAATGTGGAGTATCTATTAAATATATTCTTGGATGATGGCAGTGATTTTTCAGAGATAGATCAGAAGATTTTAAAAGAACATTGCGTTTATGACAGCTATTTATCAAGATTTTTCTTTCAATAAATTCTTATCTTTAATTTCACGAAGCTATTTCAAACATAGAGCCGTTTTCTTTCTATCTTTTGGAATGTCAGTTGATCACAGGAATCAAAACGTGCTCAATAATATACTTGATTTTCCTCGTTTTTTGACCGTTCTCGTTTTAGATTATATGAAAGTTTATTCATATTTATATATTTTGCGATATGTTTTTATTGCTTACCTGTGATATAATTAAAGGAAATATGTCTGTTATGTTATGCCGTGAAGTGAGACATTTTAAAAGCCCGTAATTGGTTTTCTAGTTCAGTAAGTACATAGAGGATTTTAGATCGTTGACTGGAAAATAGATTAAACAAACGAAGAAATTGGGTGATTCCTAATATTGACAAATAGAAATAATAAAGCTAATATAAAAATTAAAACAAAAAAGGCAGCTTATACTCAAAATCAGTAAGAGACGACGGAAATACCTTGGAGATATAATGATGAATGAGAGCCTTGTGAAGTTTACACTGACCGGGCATATCGATGGCAGAAGGGACTAGGAGATACTGCGAGTCACATAACTAAGAAACTGGAAAATGGATGTGAGATTAGGAGGGTCCTAATTTTGGTGAAGAGAAAAACGAAATGAATGCTGTGGAGCGCCATGATCACCAACGTCCTGAAAGGACACGGCTCGTAGATGGTGAACTTTAATCTTGATCTTCAAGATTTCAAAATTAAATTTTACTCTTTCACTTCAATGCTTCTTTTTATCACAGTAACATTAATTTTTCCCGTCCAGTATCCCCGTAGTTCTTACTGAAATTGTCGCCTCATATGGGTTGAAATTATTGGAAACATATTGATATATTATTGGAAACATATTGATATATTACTGCGAGCATCTACTGATAACGTGTGGTATAATTATCAATATCTCCGTTATGTCTTGCTGTGAAATAAGAAATGAAAAAACCCGAAATAAGTTTTACTATGTTCGGTGATGGTAGCAGGTACAGAAAAAAAATGCAAGATATTCTAGAAACAGTAGCTAAAAGGAAAGTCATAAGAAAACACTAAATATTAAATGTATGAGCAAAATATGCCTTATAAATTCTTAACATTAAATATTAAGAGACAGGAAAATTTTGTCGAAATCAGAGAAAATTGTACTCTTATAAATTGTCAGTCTTCCTTTGTGAAGAGGATTTTGGACGATTTCCTCAAAGATGGAGAAGAGAGATTCGCATCAAAGATGCGTTTCTACCGACTGATGTTGAAAATATCATTGATTGATCATGTGAGCACCCAATATAAGGCAATATACCAAAATTCAGAAACGTTTGCAAAAGAAGCCTTTTTTATCGTCAATACTCCGCCAGTACCCAACAAGGTGATGTAGACAAACCCCGTGCCTATCAGTGGTTGGCCTAGTGCAGGATTAAACGCGGAAACCGTTTTATTCTTGCTTCAAAGCACAGATACTGAAAAAAATGTTTGAATCCTAAATACAGATTCTAGGATAGATATCCAGAAAGAACTGGACACCATGCGTGATGTTGCACAGTGTTAGCATCCGCTGAATATGAAACACGGCATGATAGATTGGGTCAATGTTTTCTCGAAATTATGCAATTTTTACGGGAAGGACACACTAAGAAAACAGGTATGACCATCAACCAGACCTGGTTACTGTGATAGGACCTGTTACAATTTTATGGAACTTTACAATACACGAAGAATGAAAAATCAGATCTAATCGTCCAGCCATCGTGATGGAAGAGCACGAACACAGAATCTGATTTCTTATTGACATGACAGTCCCCGCACATTGTAATATATCTTTGAAGTTCTTCAAAATAACAATCAAAATACAAGGAGTTTGAAACGGAAAACTCAAAAATGTGACAAATGAGGACTTCAGTAATTCCAGTTGTTTTTAGAGCACTCGGATTGATTGGGAAAAAGGGTTTCAATAGACTCAATGAAATGATTCCTGGTAGCCCATGTCTTAAAGAAATGCAAAAGAATTTACACATAAGTACAGCTCACGTATTACGAAGAGATATCTCTATGTAAAACATGTGTGATACTATTTTTCTTCCTTTTTTTTTTTACAAAAATGATCAGAGAAAAATACCATAAAGCCATTTATGAACTTAGGTCTCTTGTTGGGACTCGGAAGGTAGAATGTATACAGCAGAAATCGACGGAAATAATAATAATAATAATAATAATAATAATAATAATAATGATAATGATGATCATGATGATGATCATGATGATGATGATGATCATCATCATCATCATCATCTTGATCATTATTATTATTATATACCAAAAAACAGATGCAAGAAAATAGAAAAATAATAATACTTCATATTTGATAAAAAAAACAAAAACACTACAAACGAAACAATTTTGGAACTAACTCCCATCAAAACAAATGTTGTTTTCCGTGGTATAGAAATTTATTGCCTATTTTATTAAGAAGAAATGAAGGTGTACTTTCCAATCAATATAAGAATCATTCATTCGTCAATATCGAAGGGAAGGGTCACAAGGTTCAATAGTGCCATAAAAAAATCCTGTATTTGAATCTTAGACAATTGAAACGGAAACTTAAAATTCTGTTCATGTCTAACTAGGATGGTTTTTGGATTATAGACTCTGAGCAATTCGCTTTCAGCTCCATTTGGGTACGAAAAGAAAAGCTATTCGACTGTAACTGTACTTTAATATGCACCATCTTTCATATTTGATATTTTCGTCTTGTAGACCATTGTTCGTAATACCTTCGTGTTAGAATTAAAGTCGCATCTTCCACTAAACTGCAATGAATATAAAAGAAGAATAACAACAAAAAAAAAAAGGCGGAGGATTCCTTGTAAAGTCATCGATTGAGTTGCAGAAGGAAAGATGGTAGAGGAACACTTGCAACAAACAGAAAAATAGAAATATAAGAGAAAATTAAAAAAAAAAGATTCATTGTCATGTCACCGATTGACAGGTGGAAACAATAGACAAACTTAAAACAAATAGAAAAAAATCCATGGCTTTTTCATATTATTTTACCCTCGTTGTGAACAAAAGTTTTCAAAATATAATTGACACATGACATCTCGATTGTAAGGTCTTAAGTCCCTTAACCAAACTTGCGCATTTATTCAGATTATACGTCATATTGTGAAAATATGATACCCTTTAGAAAACTTTGTTATGAAGAACTCTGTCAAATATTTATGAAAAAATAAGTTGCTTTTCGAGATATTAAACAAGAAATGTTTATAAATCGTCTCTATTGGTATCTCCGCTTGAATGATGTTTCCTCTTGGCAGTTCCTTTATTTTGCGACCTGAAGCGGCAATTGTAACAAAATAAAAACTTCCCTATGGTATAGAAGATGCCAATCCTCTAAGACTATCCCGAATATATATTTCAGTCCCAAATAACTAGAAGTTCCCTTTGGATAAGGATCGAATGATATATCTACGTTTTTCGAAATCTATGATGGCGAATTGCATAGCACTGGATCTTGTAGGAAACATCACTTGTTCAAGATTGAGAAATATTACATATTAAAGACTCTGCAGAGATTTCATAAGAATCGTTTCTACATACCTTCTGAGACAGATTATTCAAACTTGCCATCATTATGACAATTGCCATGAACTGATCATAATAATTCAAAATGTAGAATTGGTTTTAACATTTCAAATACCTCACTGTATGGAATTATAAAAAATATAGTATAGGAGATAATAAAACTGAACACAGAATAGCCAGTGCTATGGATAGTAATTTGCAACACTGTTAGATGCTTCAAAAAGACAACATTCACAGAAAAATCCCGGCCAAGTCCTAACATAGATCATCATATCTCGACCTTCATACGGCTGCCAGATTTGGCACCAAACTCGTTCAGTTGTAAACTCTCAGACGTATGCAATCGCTTTCTCAGATCGATGGTTAAAAATGGCTCCGAGCGACTGAAGGCTGCAAGTGTTAGTGAGGACTAACCTTCTTGGAAAATGGTGGACTTGCGCTTCATAATCACAAAGCACAAAACAAAATGACCGAAACCATATCACTTGAGTAATTAAGTAAGAATTAAATAAACAGCAGATGTACCTCGAATAAAAAAAATAATATCCTTAAATGAACTTGTTGATGTCCGACACTACATCAAACAAAAGGCTAGGAAGGAAATACATCTTGATATTGGGAAATGATATAACAGTAAATCACTGTATTTTCATGAAAAGAATTGTTTTAAGGGAAGGATTTATAACTTCCAACCGAATATAGCACTGGGTTCTTGGCCAATGAATGTTGAATGTTTCCTTAACAAAGGCTACAAATGTCATTACCATTAGTGATGAGGAGAAAAGATACTAGTTTTGATCCAAAACTTAGGACTAAGGAGTGAATAAAATCTTAACTCAAGTCGCATTGGTTACTCGTTCAATCAATGAAGAATGAATGTTTTCCATATAAGGGACCGCCTGGTATTATTATTATAATGATCTTAGGTAACATGTTTTTATTTAACTGACAAATCCACGCTGCATTGATATTCAATAAAATATCAGATAAGCTTACGACACACCGTGTTTTTCTAGGACAAACTCCTTTTGGAAAATTTATTCAGGTGATATAAGATTAAGTGTTTGTTTTTGAGCATGCGCGTGTTTTCATGTCCATGTGCTGAATATTAATAACATTTGATCATAAAAAACGAGATCCTGAAAGAAGGCGAAACGTATAATAAAAATTGAAAACCATCCCGGTTTGAGGCTAGGATGTGATAGCAAGCCTACAATTAGATCAAGAATTAATTTAATCTAGTTTTTACTTCAATGTTGACAAGTCAATTTTTGTTATGTACACTTGTCGGATATTTGAGTGATTTCCATCATATTGTCAACTTTCACACATCAGGTCCCTTTAAATCAATCTTTTTTATAGGTATTCGACAATCAGTCTTTCTTACCTTATACTTTCGTTATAATTGTTACTAAAAAATCATTAGACCATTTGTTGTATTATAACTTTTTAATGATAATAAATCTTTTCCATACTAACGGCATCATGGTCCGTATTTTATGTGCTCACAAACATACACACACACGCATACACACACCGCACACACACACGCACACACACACAAAAGGCACACACACTCACTCAGTCACACACACACACACGCATATATATATATATATATATATATATATATATATATATATATATATATAGAGAGAGAGAGAGAGAGAGAGAGAGAGAGAGAGAGAGAGAGAGGGGTGGGGAGCACAGTGTCGTAGAGGATAGTGAGTGAGGAATGAGAGAGCCGATTTCGAATTCCAGGCCAATCTATGACATTTCCTTACGTACCAACACCCTGGGAAAGATATTAATCCTCCTCTCCCTCCAAGTATGGGTAAATAGCAGGACAGACGGGTTTGTACAGATTTGAATGGCAACTGGTCTGGAAGGACAATGCAGAGTGTCATTTGAGGACATTGTGGCACGTAGTGTACCAGGTCTCTCTATTTGGCCCTTCAAAAAGTGTGGTTGGTTCTGCACCAAATCTTCACCACTGTGATCCAATCATATGTACTGGTGTCTGGGTGTCGGTTCGTAGGAACTGAGCAGTTTGACCCTCATACGTTGAATACAATAGGAGAGTCCACTATCTATCTCTCTCTCTCTCTCTCCCTATATATATATATATATATATATATATATATAAAGTCATGTAATGAAAATGTGATGTAATCCGTATAGCTAATTCGAAAGAGGATGTAATCTAGAGAGCTCAAGGTAAAACCAGAGCGATTGTTAATTTAATTTAAATTAAAAATAAACAGGCAGCCTTAAGGGTCGATCTATTATATTTTATTCCCCCAGCAGAGTGATTTTTCCTGGTTCCTCAGATCCCATTTCGAAGCATGTAAAATGGTTTAAAATTTACATATTATTATTATTGTTATTATACAAGCTTTTGAGGGGTAGTGTCAAGTTGATGTAAGGTGAAAGAGAGATGAGAGGGAAGGAGGACGACAGATATGGCCGGAATTAGAGAAGGATGGGAGACATAAGTATAATTCTAAATCTATTTTCATTACGATACTTAAGAGTAACGGAGGGGGCTAAAAAGTAGGCATTGACCTATTTAATAAGTTATCTTACAGGAAAAGAGACAAAGAGAAAAAAATGAAAAGATTTGATATAAGAAAGCAAGTGGGGAAGCAGGGAATAGGAGGGACAAGTGAGGAAAGAACAAAAGGAAGATTATATTAACATATATAGGCATGTTGCAGCCAATTTAATGAAAATACTGATTAATATAATTTACAGTTAACGCTTGACATTATCTTAAAGAATACTAACAAAATAAAATAAGAGAAAAGGAAAAAAATACGAATATAAAATAAAACAAAAATATTTATATTATTAACAACAAATATTTAGTATCTGTCTATATTTCTGAGATGAGGTATTATGTACACAATTTACATTATTCGGACTATTGTCCTCATCTTAGCCGCCATATTTATTACAACGTTACGGCCCTTCAGTATCTGTCTATATTTCTGAGATGAGGTATTATGTACATTATTTATATTATTCGGACTATTGTCCTCGTTTTGTCGCCATATTTATTACGAATTCTCGGCCTTTTAGTATCTGTGTATATTCCTGAGATGAGGTATTATGTACATTATTTACATTATTCGGACTATTGTCCTCATCTTAGCCGCCATATTTATTATAACATTTCGGCCCCTCAGTATCTGTCTATATTTCTGAGATGAGGTATTATGTACACAGTTTATATTATTCGGAATATTGTCCTCATCTTAGCCGCCATATTTATTATAACGTTTCGGCCGTTGTACGCTCCGGCCTTCTTCAGTGCCATGTGTCCTCATGGACACATAGCACAGTGGAAAAAGGCGTTGGTTAGATCCAGTAACAGCCCCCAATGAGGGTGAGTTAAATACCGGTTAAGGCTGTGGATAACTTGCAGTGCGGAATTAACAGGAGATAAATGATAACTGACATCCATTAAATATGGCACGTGAAACTAGATCAGTTTACCCTAGTGAGCGAAACAAAGGAATCAGTTCGACATTCCGACCATCCGAAGAAGCCCGGAGCGTACAACGGCCGTAACGTTGTTATAGAGATGGCGGCAAAGATGAGGACAATAGTCTGAATAATGTAAATAGTGAAGAAATATTTAAAAGTAAAAAGAAACAATATTTAAAATATAAAACTGAAAATTTAGAGCCACTTAAAATTTCAAATAGTGTCTGAAAAATATAATATCTAAAAGAAGAAATGTATTAATGTTTTCTTTTTTTCTGTAAAGAATTGAAATATCCAAATCTAATATAAATAATCCAAATCTAAGGTTCTTTTCACTGCTGTTGGTGGAAACACCTCCTTGATTGACCCTGTATTTTGGTGCGGAGCAGTACTGACGAAGCTTGGCCAAATTGCGGGTGCATCAGACTATCCCATCGTTAGAGGTACTGAATTCAAACATGTCCTTCATCCAAGGCTATAGGATCCACTTTCTCATGATATTTAACCCTATGTAAGTGAATGTAACTAACTCACCTGGAATTCGAACTCGACACTCCGATTCCTTAATCCAGGTCGCCATTCATTATACATCCCCGCCTCTTTCATATTTATACGTACCTTCTATTACGATATACGTTTTATTTCTAAATATATATAGGCTTACTTTTTAGAGGCCTTATCTACCTGGCGTCGGCAGCTACGTTAATTTTCCAAAGAAGCTAGAAGCCAATAGGGTTGAATTGTTTAGTCGAGATTTACATTCTTCTTGCTTTCAGCACCCAGTATTCCAAAAGGCATCCCATCTAAGTACCGACCAGAGTCAATAATTCTTAACTTTTTTGATTTACCGTGAAACGGTGACCGAAATGTGAAATTCCAGTAAAAATAGTTACATGAATTTCCTCTACAGATTTTGTTCAATTTATTTTGTACGTATCTGCAAATCGTTGCATGTATTTCTTTAGTCAATTCATGGTTATTGAATATTAATGTTTGCAGTATATAATACAATGCATAAGTTATCATTTCCAGCTTCCATGTTTGCAACCATTTTATATGATATCGGCTTGTAGAACGCTGAGGTTTTTCTAGTTGAGATGCTATTATGCCATGGAGGCAATATTGATTAGCAATGAGCGAACGTGTAAGCGCACGTGTGTATGTTGTCCGGGTGTAATGCCGTCAACTTACGCTTGATTTTTACATTAAGCCTCCTTAGTTTTAGCGTGGACGTGCCACATATGAACTGCTTTTGATATCTCTTTCATATGAATGAGAGCAGTCTCGTTTCCGCCTTTAGGTCATTTTCCCTTTCACTAAAAATGTAATCCAATCCTGTGCCAACGTTCATACTATGATGAATCGGGCATTTTGTTTCCGTGTCAACTGTAATTGATTTGAGCAAGAAACTTGTTTTACAGTGCGGAACCCGTAATGCTGGAATACATGTGTAGTTTATAGTGCAATAAATGACGGAGAGAGTTACCCTGCAGGTTGGGCTTATCTAAGCAGAGAGATGAAAGAGTAAATCTGATAAAACAGAATGAGTGTGACTTAGATTGTATTAAGGTATGGGAGATTTATTTTAATAAAAATAAGTACCTGTGTTTGGAATTGCTACAATGGTGGACACATGAATGCAAGCAGCGCCTGGTTCAAATGTAAAAATCTGAGATGACATAGCGTAGGACATTTTCAACGTACAATCCTAAACATAGATCATTTCATATAATAATAATAATAATAATAATAATAATAATAATAATAATAATAATAATAATAATAATAAAGGTTCCAATGGATACATTTATGGGATCTATGTTAATCCATACCTTAAAGAAATACAACAAATTATGCTCACAAGTACATCTCACACATTACAAAGAGCTTTAATGTTTGTGATATTAGGTCTTTTTTATATAAAAAAATGTCATTTCTGTCCTTAGGTCCCTGGTTAGGACCCGGAAGGAAATATATATAGAACATAAATCAAAGGAAATAATAATAATAATAATAATAATAATAATAATAATAATAATAATAACATGACAGAGTGAGCCAATATCTGCACTGGAAAATATGCAACTCCTATGGGAAGGAAACTGAAAGAAACTGGTACGAACACCACCCTGACCCGATTACGGAGATAGGACCTGTTACAATTCTATGGGACTACACAATACACACTGACATAACAATCAAAGCACACCGCCCAGACATTGTTATTAAAGAACACCAACAAAATAAGTGCCTCCTTATTGATATGGCAGCCCCTGCAGACTGCAATGTATCTTTGAAGATATTCGAAAAACTGTCAAAATACAAGGACCTTCAAATAGCAGTTGGAGCCCTTGGACTGGTTGGAAAAGATTCCAGTAGGCTGATTGAAGAGATACCTGGAAGTCCATGCCTCAAAAGGATACAAAAATGTTTCTGACACGTACAGCCCACACTTTACGAAGGGCTTTATCTATGTAATTATTAATTTTTCTTTGCAGTGGAATGTGTCAAGATGCCATTTCTAACCTTAGGTCCCTGGGCGGGACCAGGAAAGAAATGTGTAAACGCCAGATATCAAAGAAAATAATAATAATAATAATAATAATAATAATAATAATAATAATAATAATAATATTTTGTACAGGATGGACTTGTAATAAATTACATACAGAATTATTACTATCATTAGTGTTTTAATGATGTGAAATATTAGTACTGCTAAATGGCAGTTAATGTTGCCCAATTACCTTACAAATGAAGATGAGACTGGAGCCAAGAATGATATGGTTCTACAAATGTGGTTGAGGATACCATAGATGATGTGTGTCTGCAACAAGGAAGTTGTCCGTAAAATCCCACGAAAAACGGCACATATATCTCCAATCAGAAAGAGACTGTTGAAATTTCGGGGAGACATAATGAGGAAAGTATGCTTTGAAAAATTGACATTCACATGACAATAATAGGTAAACAGCGAGTAACTGATCTAACGAACTGCTTATATATAAATGGCAGACAGGGAAAGGGAACGGTTGTAAAAAGACAAACAAAATAATTAACGATAGGTCTTTGTGTAGGGTCATGCTGACGCATATCCGGGAGATATCAATTAGATAAGGAGGAAAGTTGGAGTTCTGCTGTGAAGATTGGGGTGGATTTCGGCATTTGAAACAGAAGTATATTAATTATATTGGTTCTTTAACCCACCTGGTATAAATTGATTGAATCAGATTCTAGGCGTGCTACTGGGATAATTGGTTCGGTGCTTCGTGCTAGAAAATTATTCTCGTCAAATTCTTTTACATTTATAAGTTTGTCATTTGTCCATGTATTGAGTATTGCTGTCACATATCGTCTGGCATTTCTGCTATGGATTTGAAGATTCCTGATAAAATTCCAAGAAGCATATACAATGTATACAGTCATGATCTGGCATCTCAGCTTCTCTTAATTTCTCATTTGTCGTAACGTAGCTTCCTTTACTGCAAATATTTTCATGGTAATTGCTCTATTGAGCTTCCCACTTTGGTAACTCGATATTCAGAAATTAACCGCCGTACTAGATTGGCATTTAGGTCTTATCATTTTTCTTTTGCAATTGCTATGTGTAATCGTAAATTTTATGCTAACATTTTCTTCTTTCGCCCTGCTCGATTGTGGAACGCTGTCCGGGCCTCTTGCTCCTGAGTTAATTTTGATCTTTAAAAGATTAATTGCAATGTTAGTCTTCAGCCTTCTAAATTTATGTTATGTTATCCTTCTGGTAGCGGAGAAGGCGACTTACCTCGTGTGGCAAAGCGAGCACGTCTATACATGGCGTGCAAAAGGAGTGAAGGAAAATATGGCCACCGTGACACCTTAATTTAAGAAAGACAAGGTCTCGAAGCTACGAGAATTCGCGAGAATGTGTGAGCATATACATATTTTTTTGCGAGATGAGCTGAGCATAAAAATCACGACGCGAAAGAGTATAGTTCAATTCATTTTTTGAAAGGGGTTCTGTTTTTACGAAGAGATTTTGTCAGTTAGAAAGAGATTACTTGGATCATTTTCACACAGTTCCTACCCCTTAATAATGTTTTCGTCTTCCATTATTGTTACATACTCAGTACTCACTTGCGTCGTAGTGGCTGTATTGCCTTACTTGTTATGAACGCATTAAAAATATTATCTGTATAAAATGAGTTTTGTTTCGAATACTTATAAAAATTGACAAAGGGATCTGATAAGTGATCGGTGACAGTATGATGAAATTATTCAAATATCCGACAAGTGTAAATAACAAAAATTGACTTGTCAACATTGACGTAAGAACGAGATTAAATTAATTCCTGATCTCATTGTAGGTTTGCTATCACATTTTTGGATTATTGAAAGGTTGGATGTGTTAAGATATACTCTTTTCTAATTTTACGAAAATGACAAAACATTTGGCATGACAGCATTAAGTGTTTTTACCCAAGCGTATACCACGGATATAAACAACGAACATTTCATGAGTGCACTGAAGATTATCCCGTGTGTATAATCTTGGAACAACTTATAAGTGCCAAGAATGGTATTTCCAAGATGACTCAAATTTAAGCGAGTAAGCTGGTATCTGAGTAAAATAAATTGTTTGTTATGCTAAAATTGAATTTATCGTTAATTTGCTTTAATTTCTTAGATCGCGAGACACTACAGCAAATGATGGCCATTTTTAAATTATTTTTTTTACCATATGTTTATTTATTTTTCTCTGTACTATTATTAATATTAGGCTTAACATATATAGTCAAATATAGCGCGAGATGTTATAATCAGGGTTATTTTTAACGATGAAATAGGATCCACAATAGAGAGGTACTATTTTAATTATGCTAAAAATACGCATTTTCAGTAACCAGTTGCATTATGCACAGAAATTGTTCTTCATGGGGGGGGGCAAATGTCATGCAAAAATATTCAGAGTTCACAGTATACAGGAAGTCATCTTATATCATTAAATTTGCTAGTTTAGTTTTTGTATGAATGAGTTTTTGTAATATGAATTATATATATATATATATATATATATATATATATATATATATATATATATATTTTTGTCATCCACAGACAGACTGTAACGAAAAATATAATAAATTGATCTAAATACATCCAAATATATAGATAAGCTAACAAGTGATACCGATAAACTAGCCGTTCAGAAAAAAACAAATAAAGATAATCAATCCAAATAAATAAATTAAAAACTGTTCCCGCCAAAATAATAGTCAGAACAAACCACAACAATCAACTCCATAATTCAACAAATAGCTTTATCTTCCCAAACAAAAACAAAACTGTTAAATAAGCTATATAAACAAATTTTTATTACTTTAATAATAACACCGATCAAAATAAAAATAATAAATAAATAAATAATAACACCGATCAAAAATAAAAATAAATAAAAACAAGCAAAATAATTTTACCCAAATAAATAAATAAACGACTTCCGATAAAATAGCCGCCATAATAGACTAAATAAGCTATATAAACAACTTTTACTACGTTAATAAAAACACCGATCATAATAAAAAAAAATTTAAAAAAGTAATAAAAAAAGAAATATAAATATAAAAAACAAAAATAAAATTAAATAAAAAAAAGCAAAATAATTTGACTCTAATGAATATAAATAAACAAATAAACGACTTCCGGTAAAATATCTGCCAAAAATGAATACCCACAATGCACCACTGACCCGTATATATAAATAGACGAGAAAAATAACAGCACTCGTGGACCGACCATTGCATCTAGCATGAAACAGATTGTCGCCTCTAAGAGTTGACTTCTATGTTCACTTTTATATTTAAACACGCTCTATCTCTGATATTGAGCACTTTATCCCATAAGTATAGCAAGATTTAAGATTATATTTCTTCATATATATATATATATATATATATATATATATATATATATATATTAAGTATACTATATATATATATATATTAATTATATTAAAGATATATATATGTGTATATTAAATATACTATACTATATATATATTAAATATATTAAAGATATATATATATTAAATATACTATATATATATTAAATATATTAAAGATATATATATTAAGTATATTAAAGATATAAATATATATTAAATACACTATATATATTAAATATATTAAATATATATATATATATTACAAATATTATATATATTAAATATATTAAAGATATATATATATATATTAAATATAATATATATATTAAATATATTAAAGATATATATATTAAGTATATTAAATATATATATATATATTAAATATACTATATATAAATATTAAATATATATATTAAATATATTAAAGATATATATTAAATATACTATATATATATATTAAATATATTAAAGATATATATTAAATATACTATACTATATATATATTAAATATATTAAAGATATATATGTATTAAATATACTATATACATATACCAAATATATTAAAGATATATATATATATATATATATTAAATAAACTATATATATATATATATATATATATATATATATATATATATATTAAATATATTAATGATACACTCCTGATCAAAAATTTAACACCACTTGAAATTTTTTTTAAAAAGTCTGTTATTAATGGATAAACATTAAACATTTCTTTCTTAAGGTTACTAATTTTATAATCTAAAACCTTATGTAGACAAAAACTTATAATCCGAATATTTTATTAAGAAATTGACATTTTTGTAAAATGAAGCATTTTACACTAGCTCAAAATTATAAGACCAGAGACAAAAATTCTATGAAATTGTACGAAAAGTGTACGAAAACATTCAACAACCAAATTTAATACTGAGTTCTACTTTCACTGGTTTTGATGACTTCAGAATTTCTTTAGGGCATGCTAGAAATTAGTGTTTCCATTAAGCCGAGAAGAATATTGCTCCAGCTTGTGAAGATAGCTTCACGAAGTTCATTTTTTGTTGAATATTGTTTGCCATTTCAATAAACATCTGTTGTCATCCATCCCCAAACATTTTCAATTGGGTTCAAGTCCGGTGAGCATGCAGGATGTCTCAAGAGATGGACCCTATTTTCTTGTAGAAATGTCAAAGTCCGCCATGCAGCGTCGATTGCAGCATTATCCCATTGGAATAACCATGCATCCCCAAACAACGATGGCCCTCCGTCATCAAAGTTGCTTTTTGTAGCATGCTAACATAGTTTAAACGCTGTCTGACGACCCTGCACCACCTGGAGCTTCATCGTCCCTGTGTAAGGCACACCATACCATTAGGGACCCTCCACACTATGACATTTGGAGAAAATTTCAGGAGGCATATTTCTGTTATGGCAATATCGTCGGATGCCATCAGTAGCATCTAGATTGAATGTTTTTTCTCATCAGAGAACAGGACTTTCTTCCACTTCTCAATGCCCCATGTTTGGTATTCACGACCAAACCTTAAACGGTTCACTTTGTGACGTGGAAGCAGCCGACGGATTTGTTTGCGCTTTTTATTTACCATGCCTTTTCGTCGTAAGTGTCGTCTGATAGTTACTGGACTGCAATCAGCATCTGTGGCTACTTTAATTTGATTAGAAGAAAGTCTATTAGCTTTCAATAACAACCCGTCTTATTCAATGCCGGAGAAATTTTTTGGGGCCTACCAGTAGACTTTTCGTTTCCATAATTCGCACTGTCCTTTAGAATGTTGCAAATCACAGTTTTACTGCGATTTACCTTAGCTGCGATCGCCCGCTGTGACAAACCTTGATTATGTAAATCTAGAATTCAAGCTCGCTCAACTTCGGTAATTGTGAATGCTTTAGGCATGGTGACACCTTTAAGCAGTCATTGCTAATCTTTAACTGAACTAAAAACATTGGAATTACCCTAGATCTAACAATTTATACCCCCTGGTCTTATAATTTTGATCAAGTGTAAAACGCCTCATTTTATAAAAATGTCCATTTCTGAATAAATTGATCGGATGATAACTTTTTGTCTACATAACCTTTTAGATTATAGAAATAGTAACCTTAAGTAAGAAAAAGTTTATAATGTATCCATGACAAACATCCTCTTACAAAAACTTTTCAGGTGGTCTTAAATTTTTGATCAGTAGTTTATGTATGTATATATATATATATATATATATATATATATATATATATATATATATATATATAAACATATTCAAGATATATATATAGAGAGATAAATATAGATATATATAGATATATATATATTAAATATACTATATATATTAAATATAATAAAGATATATATATATATATATATTAAATATATTTATATTATAAATATATAAATATCAAATATATTATATATTAAGTATATATTATTAATATTTAAATAAATACATTATATAAATGATATAAATAAAACAAAAAATAATTACATTCGCTTTATGTTATATATATGTTATAATATGTTTTGCTATATAGATATTTCTTCCTTGTAGATACTAAGTCGAAGTAATTTCGGACAATCTCTGTACAGATGAAACCGATTATTTGAAGCCTTACATTTGTTGTTTCACGAAATAATACAGAGAATACCATGGGAATAACATTTAAGCAAAGGGGATGTTTTAATTAGAATGAGAACTCGAGAGGAAATGCTGTTTACAATAATAGATATGGGTACAATAATATGCTGGGTAATTAACCTGATAATGCACGAGCTCTTAGATTCTTCTCGAGTCATTCACGAAGATCGTATCATCAATAAGGCAGGTTCTGTCCCGTAGGAACGAGAAAATTCTTAGCCAATCATGCAGCGTTTATTGATTATTAAGTTATTTTTGTCAACGACATGCAATGTGGTCTCCTCAGGTTAGGCGAGCACGTTGTGAGTGGTGGATGCTACTGTAAAAGGTCAAGTAATTCCGGTTTTCTTTCAACATGACGACAGAGAACAGCATTTTCTTTCAGCGGATTTTGGATACTTTGTTCTAGTGTTTCGTTTTTAATATAATATTACGACTTATGAAACTTTAGAAACTCGAACCAAATAGCGAAACATTTGATAAATGTCTGCTCTTTGCTCAAAGGATCCCACGCGGATTTCAGTTCTACTCTACACAGCTTGAGGCGCTTATTAACGCCTTGTATATATACTGACCATTTTAAAAAGATGTTCTTCCTTTCTTAGTTTTGTTTTGTGGTTATTATTCTGACATAATTCCACATTATTATTATCTTATATTTCCCACCCGTAATAGGATCCATTACTGACTTCTCGATTCTCCACAAGTTTTAAAGTTTATTCCTCTCTGGCTTTTAAACAAAGAAGAGTTCCTTGTTACCCATTGATGAAAGCTTTTTCTCCTGTCACGTTTTACAAAGGCTGTAATTTTATATTTGCGATGTTATTAACTTTTGGTTAGATTTTATTTCACATTAACTTTAGTTTTCATTGAACTAATCAAGACATTATTCTACGGCCATTAATAGACAATGCAGATGGAAAGTACAGTGTTCCTTATATATGACGGCTCTATATCTGTCTATCGATTGACTATATTTGCCAGTAAATGTCTAAAGAAAAAAAGCCCAACAGTGATAAATGACGATTGATAGCATATTGGTCAACTTGAAAGAAAGCTTCAATAGTTTGAATTTTGTTCAAATGTAGTGATGAGTTTTATTTTTATCACGATTTCTGCCAGTGGCTTCTCTGTCGTATCCTTTCGCCTTCTTTAGTTTTTAACCAAAATGTCTTCCCATTTTTCGAAATATTCCAACATCGTCATAAACACATCTACGCTTCTTTTGTCTACGACAGGAATGGAATAGATCTGTTTTTGTTGTTATTAGCTCGGTGTTCTTTTTTATTATTTTCTGTCTATTTCATTTCTTTCATAAAGTTAGCCTCAACATTTCCGTTAGACGAGTCAACAATGTTCTTTGGATTTTGACTGGATGTTTTATAATAAAAAAACGTGTGTTTTTTACGACATTAATTTTTGAACAGGAAGCATTTTGTTTATATTTTTATTTTATGAGGTGGTTATCTCAACACTCTCTAAACTCTCTCTCATGTTAAGTATAAATATCGTTTTTTTTTCCATTTTTTTAAACGTCCTCGTTACCCACATGTTCGATTCATGTATTCTCAGCAGCTTTCTGTACAATCATAGTTTTCTTGCTTCAAGTTTTTTTCGTCATCACTGAGGTGATTGTACAGCATTCACTGTTATATAAGCGATATTGCATAACAATTCTGCACTTTTTCCTTTGTTTCAAGAGTGATTTTCCTCTTCCGTAATTCTCTCCTTAGCTTTTCGAAAGCATTTGGAAGTACTCCGTACTTTGGTGTCACACATCTTGTCCCCAGTTAAACCACTTCCTAGACATCTATATCTCTGGCCTTGTTTGTTTTTAGGATCTCAATTTTTAATTTGCTGACAACCTTACAAACTGAAGGAGAGTTATGATTCCATGACATGAAGGCACACGGTACATGAAATACATAGTAATATATTCACTTACTGAAATTGCGATCAGAATCATACTTTTCTGTGAGATGAATGAAATATAATAATCAGTTTTACGTTTTGATCACCAAATTTAAACAACGCTGACCCTGGTCAGTACTCAGATTGTTGACTGCTGGAGGACATCAAATACTTTAAGCTTCCCGACAGGTCTTGCAAACGGACGATGGATACTACCTCATAAGGTATTATACTAATAGAATATGGGAAGGTGATTCTGGACTAACCGATCGCAGGAACTACCTAGAATAGGCTCAGAAGAAGAAAATATTCGATTTTTTCTATCTCAAAGATCCGACCACATTTTTCTCACCAAATTTCTAAGATATGACAACGTCATTCATGTGAAAGGACGAATAAATAATTCCGATATAGAACAATATTTCACTTGGGTTATTTTTTTTATCTAGTCTTGGACACACACCAGTAGATTCGATAGAAGAGCTTGATTATAACATCCCCTTACTGAAGCTTTATTTTTTAAGATTTAAACGATATGATTTGAGGTTCCGTTGGAGATTAGTGGATATGAACAATTGAAGCGTATATTATTCATACATGAATCGAATCCAAACATCTAATTGGCAACTCACAAATTCATGTGATTAATATTTGCCCCGATCCTTGATTATACGTCGGTTCCTGTAGTATGTGCCCAGAAATGAATCTGGAAGAACAAAAAAAGCATCAATGCTATGCCTGCATGCATATGATTGAACAGGCAAAAAGCAAAACATGGAGACAATTTGGAGTAAAATGCATACCAACTTATTTTGCGTAGAATGCTATAATTCTTGTAAAAATGTATTACATATACAAAAATTGTTTAATCCTGCATTTTCTAATTCTCAAATTTAAAATAACAATGTTTATAGTTATTGTGTAGAAAACAAAAAAGAAAGTAATTATAAAGACAAAACTTTAAAGATGATATGTTTTTTCCCCATATATGTAAAATCTTCCCGCCGTGTGTTGGTTAATACTTAATGTTTTACACAGTTAATGTAAAATATCCGAATTGAAAAAAAAAATACAGTAAAGAAATAAACATCTTAGCACTTTGCAAAAGCCGCTTGCATATTCACAAACAGAATTATAAAACATAACATAATATGCATTATTTTTTATCCTAGCTTTAATACTTTTACTATTTTAACAAATTTTAAATTAGTTTCGCTGGAAAAAATGTCTTCATGATGAGAAATTAAGGATTTATAAGTGAATATACTTCTGGGTATAAAGTAATGATTGCTGAACCATAGTAATACGCAGCTTAAAACACGTATTATAATTCAGGAAATACAATGTTGCTTAAAACTGTTGTGTTCTATCTAAGGGCCCGGGGGCCAAATCAAGGGGAAAGGTAATTTTCTTTCTTTTTTTCCAGCTTCGCAAGTTAGAGAAAAGATTATTTTTTCGCTGGAAAGACTCAACCAATAAGCGTATCAAATATATTCAGATATTACAGATCATCTACATTCAAACAAAACAACCCACCCTCAACAAAATTACAATACATTGCATCTAGACATGTTTCTCTTGTTAATATTTTGGACTCTCCCTTGGCACGTATTCTATTCCGTGACCTTTATCTTTGCATAGCAATCTGCTATGTCAACATAACGGAATAACATATTTGATTGCGAATATCTTTGAGTAAATGTCCATAGAATCACTCTGAAGATGGCTCATGTGAGCCGAAAGCTTAGATCAAAGAGCAGATAATAAAAAAAATTCCAAATGTTGGAAATTTTTTGTCTCTATTTTCATCCGAATTTATATTAACAATATGGAGTTTAGAACGGCTCAAGATTAAACATAAATAGACATTCATTTTCGGTTATATTTAAAATATATGATTAAATAATGATTTATGCACAATACACACACACACACATACACACAGGCACACACACACACACACACACACATATATCTACATATATATATATGTATGTATCGCCATCCACAGATAGAGTGTTTCTCTGTATCACAGCTCTTCAGTGTGGCTAGACGTCCGATTGATTCAAGCCGGGATCAAAACCCGACCGACTTGGCATCAGTCAGAGATCCTACCCAAGGCTTTCGCCACACAGCAAAGAGAAAGGGGCAATTAAACGTTTTTCTATATGGAATACGATAGTGGCCTGGAGAGCTCAATTGAGTTGAAGAGCAATGCGTTAACAGCAGTAGGATTCACTGTTTTTAAAATCACCCGTCATATATATATATATATATATATATATATATATATATATATATATATATATATATATATATATATATATATATATATATATATATATCTGTGTGTGTGTATATACAAACAACCCCAGTAGACAAAAAGAAGAAAATTAAATTAATTATTCACTATAAAAAATTGAAACTGCAAACCTCATCGTCAACAACAATAACACACCGACAAGATGCAAATTAGAGAGCCAATATTTTTTTACGGTTTAACATGTCACTTAAGATACTGTGTTCTTGATCAAACCAAATTGATAAAGAAATATATAGGATATACTAAAATATGCCTAACAAGAAAACTCATGTTATATCTCTTTGACCATAATTCAATTAACTCTCATTAAAATACACATGGAGAACTACCAAACGCCATCCGCAATATACACGTTGATAGTACAAATATAATAACCTTGTCCACATCTGAAAAGGCTAACAATAATGGAAGCATTGTTAATAAAAAGACAAGAAGCAGTAACATCAACTACGTACACGGCCACAATGTGCTGACTGTGTTTATATTAGAAAACATTCCTATAAATCTAGATACATACAAAATCAACCCATACATTAAAAGTAAATATCAAATCTTCCTTTATAATGCCGAAAAGTACAGCCGAAATCGTTAGGGCATTCATTGCATTCAGACAATTTTTACATATTTTATGTCAATAAAAAAAGAAAATTATAAGAACACAAAAAACATTAAATGAAAAATGAATCGGTTTACCTTGTCAGTCATTTTTAATGAAACATGTATAAAAAGGGGATTTCTGTCCCATTAGACCATCATATATATAAAGACTTTTTATGTTTAACATTCTTTTTATAGATACAAGTATTTAAGTAAATGCTCTGTTTATAATAAACTGTATTAAATAACATTTACCGGCCTGGATGTCCGAGAAATTTTCATAGAAAATATTCGGCTTCGAACCTGTATCGTATACGGAACCGTCATATAGCCTGACGTACCTTAACCTTTTCGGCCACTTATATATATATATATATATATATATATATATATATATATATATATATATATATATATATATATATATATATATATATATAAGCAGGAGGTCAGTTGATTCCGTTAACTTTGTTTCAAACTTACGATATGAGAAGAATAAGAAGTAAAGCAAATGCATGGTAAATGTATTGGCAGGGAGGTAATTACTTTTTTATCCAGGCACATATGCACTTAAGAAAAAACTCTGATATGTAAGCCAGGACTTAAGACTGTATTTCTGTTTTAAAAGTGTTTGTGAATCCGGAAATGTCATAATCGTTAATTTTTCCTGTTGGCAGAGGTTGCAATTATTGTGTAAGACTTGGCCTTTTTCAAAATTTTCCAGCTTATTAACAGATTACAGCCGTTTTCTTCTTCTCTTTTAATTTCCACACCTGGTTAGCTAGTTTGGTAGATTACCTAAGATTTACTAGCTTAAATAACGACCTATGATTGTATCATCTACATTTGAAAGCACCTTCTGTACATCCTATGTGCGATATATATATATATATATATATATATATATATATATATATATATATATATATATATGCACATTTCATTAAAAACGACTGACAAGGTGCTTTTATTTAGTTTTTTTATACAATTTCTCATGCGATCTAATAATGTTTTAGATGGCATGAGAAATTGTATAAAAACTAAATAAAATGTATGTATATATATATATATATATATATATATATATATATATATATATATATATATATATATATAGGGGAGGGATGACAATCTGCCATTGCTAGTCCAGTGTAAGAAATATCAATCTTTATATATCCTCCAGATATTCATATCTTTGATTTCCGAAGCCTAAAGATTAAGTTTATTCAAACACCGCATTCAGGAAATATCTGCCTTCAGTTGATCATGGGTGTTGGACTGTTTGAATATTTAAAGATCTTAATTAACTGAGTCCATTTTTGAAAATCTATTTTTTCTCGTAATGAGTCAGAATATTTTTCAAAGTCTTACCATATGACTCCCTTTATGCATATATAGCAAATACAATAAATAAGAAATTTAAATGTTATCATTACCTCCCTGTATCAAAAGAATCGAGAATGATATTCCTTCCTTCCTTCCTTCCTTCCTTCCTTCCTTTATTCCTTCCCTTCCCTTACCTTCCTTCCTTCTGCTAGTCACTGTACCGAAATCAATCTCCGAATCGAACTTAGTTCTCTTCGCCGAATATCTCTAATGGACGCCTACTTATAAAAGAAGTAACGCCATCTTTGCTCGCGAGTCCCAATGAATTACTGGCTTTATCAGACAATGATGAAAACAGACGCAGAGGTCAGTAAATTGTGCGACCCGTCCTATCGGCCAAGATCTGAGTGGTGCCAGATGTTGCACGGGCGAGTGTAATGTCTATGTTAACCAGAAGAATAGCCAGGCCTGGAGAAAGGGGTAGAAGTTTTCAAGAAGATTTACTGAGTATGCATAGAAAGGGGTGGCCTGATATATAAAATTAAAAGATTCCAGCCTTTAGTCGGGTTTACTAATTACTTTAGAAAGTAATTAGCGCCTTTATAATGAGCCGCCTCTCCTTAATCATCTTACCTGTAAATAGTTGGTGACTACAGATTCAAGTGTACTATGTAATTGTTTCCGAGGCACAGATTTACGTTCAACGAGCTGGACAAGCGTTTGGTAAAAGGAAAAAAAACTGGCTGCCGATAGGATTAAGAGAAATAAGTCTATAAATAAATGACCAGAGAAAAAGTTGGGAATATTAAAATGGTAATAAAAGTGGAACGGGATAAGACAAAATATACGCGGGCAGAAAGAAAGTGAAAAGAAAGAGGAAGAATAGGAAGTGAAGCCCAAGAAAATAACGTCGAATACAAAAGGGAAAAATGAATGAAAATAAAGACGAAAAGAAATGAGACTAAAAGACGAAAGGTCACAAGAAGGAGAAGAAACCAAAAAAAGATTGAAAGAAGGAAAGAATATAAAGAAACCGACAGGCCATAGATTTGAAAAAGAGGAACAATACAAGAACATAATGAAGAAAAAGGATAAATAGGAACCGTAATGGCAGAAAAAATAAAAGGATGTGTAGGGAAAATGAAAAGTAGAAAGAAAGAAACAAATAAACGAAAAACAATTAAGGGGAATGAAATAAAAAGAGCAGAGGAGGCAGTAGAATGAAAAAATAAGTAAGCAAAACAGAAAGAAAGAATGAAGGGAAATAAAATATAATAAGGAGAAGTGTAATTAGAAAGAACAATAAACGATCAAAATAAGAAGGAAGAAAGAAAGAAAAAACGAAAGATGGGAAATGAAATAGAGAAACTGAGGAGGCAGTAGAAAGATAAATAAAAAATAAATAAGTAAAATGGAAAGAAATTACGAACGAAAGGAAGAAAGATGTTAATAAAAGTAGAAAAAGCAGAGGATGCAGCGGAAGGAAATAGTAAGTAGGCAAAATGGAAATTAATGAATAAGAATGAAAGAAAGTTAGAAAGAAAGAAATCATGAACTGAAGAGAAAGTTATGGGAAAATAAAATAGAAAGACAGGGAGGGAATAGAAAGAACTGTAAGTAAGCTGAATGAAACAAAAGAAAGAAAGAAAATAGTAAGCAAGAAAGAAAATAGAAGGAAAGAAAGAAAATAGTAAGCAAGAAAGAAAATAGAAGGAATGAAAGAAAATAGTAAGAAAGAAAGAAAATAGAAAGAAAGGAAACAGAAAGAAAGAAAATAGAAAGACATGAAATAGAAAGAAAGAAAATAGAAAGACATGAAATAGAAAGAAACAAAGTAATTAGAAAGAAAGAAAATAGAAAGAAAACAATAGAAAGAAAGAAAGAAAATAGAAAGAAAGAAAGTAAATAGAAATAAAACAGAAAGGAAGAAAGGAAATAGAAAGAAAGTAAATAGAAAGAAAGTAAGAAAATAGAAAGAAAGAAAATAGTAAGAAATAAAGAAAAAAAATAGAAAGAAAGAGAGAAAATAAAAAAGAAAGATAGAAAATAGAAATAGAGAAATTGTAGGAAAGAAAGAAAATAGAAAGAAAGCAACAAATAGTAAGAAAGAAAATAGAAAGAGAAAATAAAAAGAAAGAAAAAATAGGAAGAAAGAAAATAGAAACAAAGAAACAAAATAGAAAGAAAATTATGTGAAATAATGTAGAAAAAGCATAAGAGGCAAAATAAAGAAAATAAGAGAGCAAAATATAAAGAAAGAAAGAGCGAAAGAAGAAAGAAAGAATGATTGTAAATAACTTAGAAAAAAAGTTAGAACAATATTAAGCAATATGGGTAAAAAAAGAAACAAAAAAGAATGAAGTGAAATCTCGTATAAAGAGCAGAAACAGTTGAAAGAACTATTAGTAAACAAAATGGAATCTAAGAAAATGAAGAAAATAGAACAAGAACCGGAATAACAAGAACGTCATCACCAAAATCTATAAAATTACTGAAATTGTCAAATGGACCATGTAAAGGATAGTCACAGCTGAAAAGTGGATTAAAAACCTACTCCCATTTTTTACCTTTACAAGAGTCAAAGAATAAACTGAGTATTTTTGTTATAAGTGAATCTAAACTCTACCCAATACTCACTTTCAAACCTTGACAGATTTCAAAATCTTTTTTGTGGAAGATGAATTATATTCCAAACTTCACCAACTTTCACAAATGAAACATTACAAACATATTGCTACTTTTTTCTTCTTGTCCTGTATATTGACTCGTGAGTATAGACACCTCAACGTGAAAATGATCATATCCTGCCTTAGTGATTAGGTTAGTTAAACAAACCCTTTTCGGTCTTTTGGGTGGGTAAACGCGTGGTGTCCATTCTCTCCTTACTTTATATGGGAAAAAGGCGCCCTGTCCTGCGGATTCCCTCCTTGCGGCATTATCTTTCTCATTGTAAAGAGAAAGTGTGGCTTGTGTATTATCGATACCATGGTTGCGACGACTATGTAATGCGTATGTAAACTCCACATAAAAATGACCTATCCTAGAGGGAGGTTAGGTAAATAATATGTTTTCAGGACATTTTGAAGCGAGAAGCGTAAATAGAATGTTTGTACATTTCCAGAAAGGTCCTTTCCCCAGTCTAAAACTCTCTCTCACGTGGTGGTTAGTGTCATTATCTTGCACCTTGAGGCGTTTGCCAAAAGGGAAATGCCTTTGTTTACTGGGATATCTTTGTTTACGTAGCATCCTCACTTTAAACTCGGCATTAGACCACATTCTTTTCGAGTGGACATGCGAGTAAATACCATTACTACTTCCAGAAATGTACATATGCAAATAAAACTTTGAAACACAAATATCAACCTCGGTATTTTCTTTTTCGACATAAATAGGTCCGTAGCAAAATACATAAATAAAACAGGAATAAAAACGATATTAACTCTGACTATAATGTTTCCTGACTGGCACAATATCCTTTAATGTGAAAGTGCAAACGAGGCAAAAACAGTTAGTACCATTTTAGCACAGAATGCTTTTAGAGACGTGAAGGGCGAATTTTTTTCTCGTGCATGATAAACATTTCTGTACCTGCTAGGTGTAAATAACGACGAGACATCAGCAGCGCATGAATTTTGCGCGCATCCACAAACCCTGCATAATTATCTGTAGAAACCGAAGAATTTGGCCGTTGCACAAAGCCACATCCTAGTTAAATTAACATGCCAACCGTTCCATCAGTCAACGCACTCTGGAGTGTGTAATGTATTCCATTATTAATTTCGTATTCGGCAACTAATAAGGAAGCAAGTATTTACATAAAGGAAACGGTTAATTCGCAAGGCCTAGATCAGATATGTCATGTTTCCAACTCAAACAGGCAGACGATTGAGTTCATATATTTAGAAGACCGCATAAAGCCAGGACTCGAAATTGGCAGCAGAGGGGTTTCACAACTGGTCGTGGATTTATAATCTTGTACGATATTATCAGCTGAAGCATACAAGAGTCACTAACGAACCTGGAATCAGCTACAGATGAATTATAGATATTCCTTCTCTCCATATTCCCTGTTCATCATGGATTGTTCTTGTCAGATCACGTTCATGGGCGACCCGAAAAGTGGTTCCATGACCACTATGTAGAATTTGTTTCGCCAGATTTATACCGCATCATCCATGTATACGGCTTATTGCAAATCTCTCTAAATTCTCTAGAGACAAACTAAGAAATACGTCCTTCTTTTTCAGTATCCGTCTATATTTCTGAGATGAGGTATTATGTACATCATTTACATCAAGGACACATGGCACAGTGGATAAAGGCGTTGGCTAGATCCAGTGACAGGACCCAAACAGTGTGTTTTCAATACCCGGTTAAGGCAGTGGAGAACTTTCAGAGGGAAATTAACAGGAGATAACAGATAACTGACATCCATTAAAGATGGCACGTGGAACCAGAACTGTCTACCCCAGTTAGCGAAATAAAGGATTCAGTTCGACATTACAACCACCTGAAAAAGGCCGAGGCGTACAACGGCCGAAACGTTGTAATAAATATGGCGACAAAGATGAAGACACTATCCGAATAATGTAAATAATAGCCTTTTTCAGTTCTGGAAAATACCTTGCAATCATTCTGGTACACTGCATACTTAGTACCGCATTACATAGCCGCCATTATTCAGTCAGAATGTGCAAGTGATTAGTTGAATGTCTCTAAACTTTTAGCATTTCAATTTAAACAATGCCTGGAAAAATTTTAAAAAATAATTTAAAGTGGGTAAATGTTGGAGTTTTTCGGTACCTTATGTACTAGAATATTTATTTGTAATAAATACAAAATTGTGACACAGGGCCAAAAAGTGGAGGGGTAAAGACTGGTCATCATTAACTATCTTATACCTAGCTAATCGGATTCGCGACCCTTTCATACATTACAATTTCCACATTTACCAAAAGAACTCGTCCGTCACCATTCAATACTCCATACACCATAATACCGCATCCTCACAAGTGGACCTACAAAACGCGCTCCATGCCATAAACATTTGGTGATAATAATAAATACTTAAAATTCTATCGTGAAAAAATGAGAGGGAAGGGGGATGAAACCAATAATCAACTAAAATATTAAACATAACAGATGTTAATAGGGCCCGTCCAACCCACAAAACAGAGAAGCCGCTGTATTCTTTTTCTCCCTATCTGAGTGTGGCAGGGGTGGAAGTGGACGAAAGGGTAGGTGTAGAAAGGGATGGTTGCGGAGGTGACGAATCTCAAGCGGTGTGGGTTGGTTTGTGTGGAGGAGTGGGAGTGGTGGAGGAAGTGGAATACGAGAAAGGGAAGTGGGGAGGATCCTATATGCTGGAGTATCTTCTTCCTCTTTTATTGGCGAAGCAGGGACGGATAGGCACCTGGTTTTTTCTCTGCTCCTCCCCACCCTACTTTTTCCAGTATGTTTCTTTATTTGTATCTCCTCTTTCTCTTCCTCCCCCAGGCTCCTTTTCAAGGAAGAGGACCGTGTTGGGGGCACTTCATCCACCTCCATATCATTGTCTGACATTTTTTGTTGCCTTTTTTGTTGTTTTGTTATCTGCTGGACTCTTTGGTGCCTGTTGCTTTTGTTGCTGTTGTTGCTGCTTCTTCAGCTGTTCTTCCAGCTTCTTCTTGGGTAGCTGCTTTCCAGGCTTTCTGGATTCTATATTCGTAGACTATGGTGAACATGATCAACAAATGTTACGAGCCCAGATTACGACTGTATTTTGACGGAATTGTGGAAAATGAAATTCCTAGACTACCTTAGGATACAAAAACTTCATGACATCATTCTTTGCCAAGATGACCAGAAAGAAAATGATTATTTTATGGAAAGAAATGCGACCATGTTCGCCGAATTAATACAATGCCTGGATGAATTTAATAATGAGAGAAGCCAGTGACGACGGATGCCAAGCTTTAAGAAATTTGCGTGAACATTACTTTTCAAAAGGCAAGCTGAAAATTATTGCTTTATATACAGAACTAACCTCGTTAAGGAGACGAGAAAATGAATCTGTAACAGATTATATTATACGAGCTGAGAATGTCACAAATGCCTTAAACATGGCAGGTGAGACTATCTCAGATGCGATGCTAATAGCCATGGTTTTAAAGGGATTACCAGCAACATTCAAACCATTCACGAAAGTCATAACTCAAAAAGAAAAATTAACTTTCACCGAGTTTAAAATTGCGTTACGTAGTTATGAAGAAACTGAAAAAATGTGTACTCTCTCGTAATGCAACTGAGAACGTCATTTAAAAAATTCAGAAAACGAGTCCCTCAAACCTACCAGATTAGTAATTATGATATTAAAAACAAGGGGCCTAAAAACAACTATTACAATAACAACAACAACAACAACAGGAACAATAATAATAGAAAATCAATTATCATCTATTCTCGTTGTGGAAGAGCCGGGCATGTAGGTGCGAAATGTAAATTTCATACAAGGAGGGATTTTTGTAAAAATGTAAAAGCTTTTTCGCGTGAGCAAACATATGCTTTTTCGTTCGGATTGGATACTATACCCAATAGTTATAATTCTTACCTAGTCGAGACGGGTGCGACAAATCATGTAATTACAAATGAAACAAAATTTATTAATTTTGACACCAACTTCGAGCCAGATTCCCACTTTATTGAGTTGGCTGACGGTACCAGAGCTAATAATTTACTTTTAAAAAGAGGCGATGCCTGTATTTCTTTATACGATACTAAAGAAAATATTTGTAAATGTTTATTAAAAAGGGCTTTATATATCCCTAAATTTAAACAAAATATGTTCTCGGTTCAGTCTGCTGTTAGAACTGGTGTTAAATTTAATTTACACCGAGACAATTCAATGTTAATATACCCAGACGGAACTAAATTTAATATACAACAAAATGAACTTTTTTATTATTTGAAAAGTATTAAATCTGTGAAAACAGCCACCCACGACTTAAGGATTGGCATAACATATTAGGCCACTGTAATAATTCGGATGTTAAAAGATTGCAAGAACACGCCACTGGAATGAAATTTACATCTCCAAAGGGCTTACAACATTGTGACACATGTATTAAAGGGAAAATTACGAAATATAGAAATAGGAGTCAAATCCCCAAATCAACATCTTGTTCAGAGTTTATTGCGACTTAGTGGGTCCAATTTCACCAATGGGTATTGGCACCTATTCATATGTATTAAACTTTGTTGACGAATATTCAGGACTTATTATGATACATTTTCTTAAAAACAAATCTGATACCCTACAAGCTACAAGAATGAATTTATCTGATTTTACACCTTATGGAAAAGTGAAAATAATTAGAACAGATAATGGAGGAGAATTTACTTCTAATGATTACGAAAACCTCCTAACAAATGAAAGCATTAAACCTGTCCTGAAATGCCCGCAACAGAACGGAATCGTTGAACGTAGTTGGCGGAATCTTTTCTAAATGGATAGATGTTTGCTAACAGAATCTATGTTACCCAAAAATCTGTGGGTCTATGCATTAAATATAGCCGCATATATAAGAAATCGTTGCTATAATAGTAATATTAAAAAGATTGGTGCATCCAGTTCAAACTCCAACTGAGGTCGTTGAGTTCACTTTCAGAAAAATACGCCCGACAAATGTAGCAATCTAAGTGTAAATATCAGTTCAAACTGTGTTCTCTGCTATTGTTTGGCAACCAGCCTAGGAGAAGTATAAATCTGTGTTATTCGATTGTATATGTTGTTAACAAACCTATCTCATAAGAAACCTCTTGGTGCGGAATCATTTGCTGCAATAACAAGCTGGATGAGAATGCAATACTTTACTCCATTTGGTAATCTACACATTCAGATGCACGCATACAAATGTTCAAAAAGGAAATATTATGAGTGAAAACACGAACGAAGGCTTTAATAAGAAAACACTGACTAAAGAAAGAAATATATTTGGTTAGCCAGAAAGCCCTGACTCACTTATGAAGTGTAAAAAAAAAAAAAAAAAAAAATTATGGACCAACACCAACATTTATTCTTCAAAATAACGCCATCATTCACGACGATCTTCAGCTAGCGATCGACCAGCATCCGAATCTGTCGCAGATACTAGTCCGAGGGCTTTGAATAAGAAAAGTAAACAAGCAACCTTCACTTCATCAAAAGTGTTGAATCATTGATCGCGGAGGAAGTGTGCCATTGTGCTTCGGGACTGAATGATGGATGTGGAAGAATCTCAACACCGTCCATCTGTTTGAAATTTTCCTTAGACAACTTGGCAGTGTATGGCCTAGCATTGTCTTACTGGAACAAAGCTCGACTTCGATTGATCAGAGAAAGATATGCCTTTAGTTTGTCGTACACGCAGGCTCGCTGTTGGCAATGGAGTTTAGCGTTGATGGAGCGAACGTGTGGAAACGCTGTACTCCTTAGAAATTCCACAAGACAGAAATCAACAGTTGTTGTTTCCGCTTCCTAAATTAGTCTGGATTTTCTGATCAACCTCGTATAAAGCAAAGGGAAAGAGAAAAGAGAAGAATTTATTGCAAATAAATCGGAGAGTACAAAAAGAAGATGAAACGAAAATGTAATTCAATAGCTATTTATTGAATAAAGAGTTTGCCTTCACTCGGAAAACTCGCTTCCCAATGCTATAAAACCCATTCTGCTCTGTTATATAATACTTAACTGAGTAGAGCGGATGAGTAGGATTTCTATCTTTTTGAAGGGAATTTTTATGAAAATAAATGCAACGGACCAGGTCGGAATTCGATATTAATTCAAGAACAAAAAAGAAGAATGAAGGGAAAATATCAGAAAGTTCAAAGCAAGGAAGGTCTTCTATTATATAAATGAAGTAAGAAACGAATAGAGAAAGTAAGAAGAAAGAAAAAGTCAGAAAAGCAAAATCAGCAAAGAATAATAATAAATTTATAAGGAAGATATAAATTAGGAAAAGTAAGTGAATTTGTTAGGTATAAAGACGTACATGTAGAAGATCACCATTAGAAGATGAAGGGTCGGATAACAAGTTGCAGAATAAATTTGTAAAAGAAAGGAAGAAACAAACAAACAAACTTTGGACGAAGCGAAAACGTCTATGGAAAATAAAGGAAACCGTATTTCTATTGTTAGAAGAAAAAAAAATTAATGAAGGAGAGATCTCTAGTGAAAAAGGATAGAAAATATTATGAGAAATAAAGGTAAAAGGAGAGAAAGGAAAGAAGAAAGAAAGCAGGTCTGAAAGACAGAGAGAAGGGGGAAAAAAAGAACCGTATACTTAATCGTTTGAGCCGTATATTCCTGAACAGTTTTAACCCTTATGCCTGAGCTCTTGAGTCAAAATTCACAAATAACTGGTATGTAATGTTTCAATGTAGATATAAAAATAGTTACAATCGTTTACCCAACATTCAACCGGTGGTTGGACATTAATAATTTTTTCTCTACCACTGTTCAGCCGGTGGTGGGTATTACGTAATTTTTCACTACCACCGATAAAGCAGTGTTCAGGGCTCAAAGTGTTAAAGAACGGAAAATGAAAAAAAAAAAAAAAACAACAAAAAGAAATTTGGAAGAGATGAAATACAAAAAAAAAAAAATAAAAAGTTACGTTTTGAAAAGTAATAAAACTGAAACAGAGGGAAAAAAATTAAAACAAGAGTGAAAATTAAATAAATTTATTTGAAGAAATTCAATAAAACTAGAAGAAATTAAGAAAAGAAAAAAGAATTTGAAAGAAAAAAACTTGCCGGAGAATAAATATAAGTTGCGAACGAAGCAATCCAAAAAGAATGAAAAAGATTTTTTTTTTCGGAAAAAAAAAAAGGAAAAAGAGAAAAATGTAAAGGGGAAAAATAGTAGAATATCGACAGCAAGAGAGAATCGAAATATATAAATGGCAAATGGAGCTTGTCGAGGCTTGAGATGCAGATAATTGACAGAACGTCAAAGAAAGTTCCGAAATATATCAGCCTCTCTTCTTCCGTTAATGGACATAGAAACATTTGTAGAAATAGCTCAACTAATGGACAGGCGAACTCTTAATAACCACAGTCAGATCATCGAAAATGGAAGTCTACAGAAGTCAGTACTGATATTTAAACCAAAGTTGAAATGGCTAAAAGCCGGTGTTTATCTCAAGTGTATATTCCTGAATTTTCAAGTACTCGGCTGATCACTAGGTGACTTCTGGTAGTTTTTGACATGCCTTCACATCGACTTGTTAGCGTAAGCTGAGTTTTATCAGACTCCATCTTGTAAATTTATCCGTTTAGCATAACAAGTAAAAGATGAACGGCAAAAATATATATGAAAAGGAAAAAAAATAAAAGATCACCTTTGCTGACTCTTTTATTTATACTTATTTTCTCTATCGTCATAAAATCGGTCAGTTCTATCTTATTAGCAGAAATATTCAACTTAAACGTCGTATATATTTTAGGCTTATTTAAGCTGACCATGAATCAAAACATGTCATCGTCTATGTTCCTGCCTCTCTGAATTCGTTCAACATTTTAACACAATTTCAAATGCGCCATAACTTGTGCCGCCTGAATTCTGTCCCAAATCTCTAATTATTTGAATTTATAATGCCTATTTCAAGCGACGTCTTAATGTTTTATTTATAATATATACGGGTCACAGCTTTATATTTAAATTGCTTTAGTCTTTTAAAATGTTTTGATATTCTCACATATTCTCTCACTTAGTTCTCTTCCTTTGCCCTTAGGCACTCCCATGTAATTCGTTTTACATTTTTCCTCTTCGTATTCACAGCAACTAATCTTATTCTTCCGCAGAAGTGTCCATATAGAATACTAAATTAAACACATGTAACTCAAAAGGAAAACCTTCTGTTTTGTCTTCATATCAGATATTTACTTGGTCGAGGTCAACTCATTTTGTAGTGTGTCTCGCCACATATCATCCCGGAGTAGACTTTATACTCAGAGACGCATTAGCATTATGGGATCCCCGGTGTATCTGAGGTGATCTTACAGAACCTAAGTGCGAATTAACACCGGTGGACCTGCTGAACCTGGTTTGAAGGTAAGGAAAAGTGCTGCGGAAGGCCCAGCCTAGCAGCAATGAGGTCAGTCTTTAAATGATCGCAAACAAGAATATGAACTCTATATATGACGATTGCATCTAGCATGAAACAGACTGTCGCCTCTAAGTGTTGACTTCTATATATATATATATATATATATATATATATATATATATATATATACGTCTCATTAAAGACAACTGATAGGGTACTGCAATTATATTTTTCATTTAATTCTTGAGTTCGTATAATTTTCTCTTTTACGAACATAATGTATGTAGAAATTGCCCGAATATATCTGTGCATAAACTTTATAGGTAACTTTATATATATGATGTCTGTCTGAATAGTAGGTGGACTGGGTTTGCTGTATAAGCTATGGGTGAGTGAGGAATAAGCGGATAGTATTATCATCTAACATGATATCTCGGGGGCATATAGCTGTAATCTTTGCTTTCTGCAACCATTGCCTTCTTTTTCACATGCGAGTTTGTTGGCAGAACAAATCGTAGCTGCTTCCCCGCGACAATGCACCTACTCACAACGCCCTCAGCAACCGGCAGCTCCTGGTCAAGGAGAACATCCCTATTCACATGATCTTGCACTGTGCGATTTATTCGTTTCCGCTACCTGAAGCGGATCATCAAAGGGAGCTGTTCCGAAGGCGTGGAGGCCCTAACAACGTAGATGAACCGCATCCAAATAAAGGCCTTTTATTAGTGCGTAGAAACGTAGCAGAGAAGGATGGGAAAGTGCATTAGATTCGAGGGGGATTACTTTGAAGGGGAAACCTTGTAGTTTACTGTTTGGAATTTAAATAAATTGTTTGTGTATCCAGTCCTGTTACATTTCCGACATATCATGTATATATAGAAAAAGGTACAGAATCGCATTCCATTCATTGTCAACGCACATGGTACAAGATGGATATCCAGCATGTAAGTTCAGTATTTTTTTTATTTATTTGAAACTTCCATGCGATTTGAAAGTAGAAGACCTGACAGGCTGCCGATGTTAACACCAAGGCACTGCACGTCAACAGCACTCATGGACACGTTAACTGCAGCCGGTAAAGAATTCGAAACATGGCAATGTTCAGTTTGTTTCATATGGTCGTTTAGATTCAGATAAGATGCATACGCCATTAGGCAATGATTCCCTATAACAAAAAACATTGTAGATGATCTTGGATCCATAATGGTGTTGGAAGTGCACACGTGGCATGTATTACGACATTGTTTTATATGAAAATTTTACTGACCTCTAAATACTCGTTGTATTGCTAATTTTGCCTATTTCCGAATTCTGTATAACCTAAATTTGGGTAATTCCAACAAGATTATTATTCATGTCATCGGATCTGATATGCGCAAAATTTGATTAATGAGCATGATGTAACTTCTCCAAAAATAATATCGCGAATCATCTATTCATCGAACAGTATTGAAAGTTCTATTCGCAAGCAAGGCCCTACACAGAAAAATAGCAGGGGTCTATGGACAACGATCGAAATGCCATGTTCGAACCTTAATTCAAATATCTTCCAATGAATTACAGAATCGATGCCAGGCCGTCATTGTGATTGCGACACGATTGCAAAATACGTATCTTTGATTCCTGTCACGTCAAGTTATAAGCAATAAGCATTTTGTTTAAGCTGGTTATAAATATATTCAAAAGCCTTAGCATAAAAATAAATCTATCTAAACCAAAATCTCTGTGATGATAGTTACTCGAATACACAGGCTCCATTCAAATCCAAGAGTGAAAAAGGGAAGTTATTTACATATTTCCAGTAGTTATTTGAACTTTTGTTTACTTGATTTTATAGAGAATAAACGCCGTCTGTATGATATATAGTTTTCACAAAATATTTGCTGCATTGCTTAAAATCCTGGTCTGGTTTGGTTTGATTTACGGCATATCAACCTCAATGTTTTATTTAATGCCAACAAGATTTTTACTGCTAGTAATTTTTTTTCCAAAACATTTTCTGGTAATATCTTTTTGATAAAATGCATTGTTGGTAATATTTTTCCCCAAAATGTATTGCTGTTAATAAATTTTTCAAAAATGTATTGCTGGTAATAATAGATTGCTAGTAATAATTTTTTCTTCAAAAATTTATTTCGAGTAGTGTTTTTTTTTTTGTTTACAAGAAACATATTGTTATTAAAATGTATTTTTGCATTTTCATATTGTTTTGACCCCTATTTGGGGTTAAGTATTCGCCCATTGCTGGAACCCTAACATGTGCTACCATCCCGGGTCAGAGTGGACGTAGGAAAACCAGCAATTAAGAGGCGGCTCCAAGCTCCTCAAAGCCTGCTGATTTTATTTTCAATACATTGTTGACACAGATTCAGTTGAATGGCAAAATAATGCAATTAAATGGACGTGGATTTGGGTTTAACGCATTAAACTAATGAGGCTCTAGTAATAAGGATAACGTTTTATCTTTTTCATATTTTATAATTGTACTTTTTAAATGATAACTCATGTCGTGTGCCTATTTAATATATTCTCGCATTCTATGTAAGGCTTATTAATTCGGTACTCCCAAACAAATATCGATTTGTACATGGCTCATTCTTTTGCATATTAAGATACGATAGCTTTGATATGTCAATGCAATATTTCCCAAGATATTTTCGACACAAATTTGTAGCTATTTCTATGAATATACATCAACGTGTTGCTGAATTTTGCATTGCATTAAAATAGACCACTGTCAGTTCGGATTTGTTGACTTCTTCGTGGTTCTTTTTTCAGTATCTTAAATTTGTCGGAAACGGAGAATTGACAACGTGCATAGCATCGTGTAAATCTGTGTTTATCTAAAGGGCATAGATCTTGGGAATATGCCAAATTAGAAAAATGGCCTCAGTTCAGCTTTCAATCGGATTCGCTGTCCCTTTCGCCACGAGCAGATTTGCATTTTCATTGGAGTAAAAATCGCTGAGTAACTCGCATACACAAAGGTTTTCTGTTTCCATGGATCATTCAACAGACAGTTTACAAAGTGGCAATTCGTTCAAGTGCAGAAACTGAGAAAAAAGAACTCTTATTAAATCACATAAAAGGCTATAGAGAATTCTCTCTAATCTCTGTGGATTCAGTTTTAAGTTCAATTAGTGAAAGCTGTCTTGAGTGAATATAACGATATACGATTTTGTTCGTTAAAGGAGTTGGACGTGACAGAAGTAATTTTTATTTAAGAAATCTTAGAGCACTTAGAGATTTTACATCTATGTAACTCAAATGAATCCTGACGAATTCAATTTGGTACGTTTCAGCGTAACCCATTTGGCGTGTCTGATTCGGCGTCAGAAAATAATCGGTCTATTCGGCGTCAGGCTGTTTTGACGTCACTGCCTTTGATCGAACCTATTGAAACACTTAAGGAGTAGTGTGTCTCTCTCTCTCTCTCTCTATATATATATATATATATATATATATGTATATGTAAATTGAACATTGAAGTCAACACTTAGAGGCGGCAAGCTGTTTCATGCTAGACGCAATGGTCGTGGCCTGACGATTGCTTCTAGCATGATACAGTCTGTCGTCTCTAAGTGTTGATTTCAATGTTTACTTTTCTATTTACACACGCTCTATCTCTCATATTGAGCATTTTATCCCATAAATATAGCACACTTTAAGAGTATACAGTATATTTCTTATATATATATACACATACATACATATATATATATATATATATATATATATATATATATATATATATTCATTTCGTAATTATGAAACACCGAACTTTCAATATGAATTTTTATTCATCCTACAGAATTAAGGATCCTACTAAAGCACTAATGAAATAATGCAAATTAAAAAATTAATTTCACTACTAAACGGGAGAAAAAGAGAGAAAGAGCGAATAAATCTTACTATAACTACGAAGTAATAATATGTCGCCTAATCGTCCCTCTGCCGAAAATTGTCTGTGTTGAATCAGCTACGCCGAATTGGCCACACCAAATCAGCGACTCTAAATTGGTTACACCGAAACGTCCCATTCCCGAAATAATTATGTATGGGATGAATGTGGGCTGGGTGTTGTGATTTATGTTTTGTTAATTAAGCTGAACGAGAGGTGAGTTCAAGCCCGATATAAGATGACTCCTTTGGCAGGATAAACGGGCCATCGCAACGTGGAATGAATCCTATTTGATATTTCACGCTTTTGCCATTTTCCAATGTCTAACAGCCATCAGGACACATCGAATAAGTCAGAATGAATATTTCAGCTATTTCTGGTCGTCCGTGACTCTTGGACAAATGTGTCACTTTTTTATTATGATATATGTTCTTCATACAGCCACAGTGATCATGCAAGAAGCAGCATCTAAAACAAACTAAATATTGGTCTAAGTTTCAACGCTACATCTAAGAATATTGATTTTAATTTTGAATTTATTTATCCTTAATTATGTGTCTCGTACAAAAAAAAACTATACCATTTCAAGTTAAATTTGGGACTAATCAAAATCATTTTGGGACTAAGCAAGTTCATAATAAAATAGCCAACTTCAAAATTAAATAGTCAAATTCAAATTGGAACATAGCAAATTTGGAATGGGATAGTCAAATTGAAAATAGGATGTAGCAAATTCAAAATGAAAGTGTCAAATTAAAAATGATATCAGCAAATTTGATTTGGGACTTAGCAAGTTGAAAATGGAGTAGTCGAATTCAAAATGGGACATAGCATATTCAAAATGGAATAGTTAAATTTGAATTGGGACGTAACAAATTCAAAATGGAATAGCCCAATTTAGATTGGGACATAGCAAATTCCAGATGGAATTGTCAAATTTAAATTTGGACGGAGCAAATTCAAAATGGAATAGTCAAACTTAAATTGGGACAAACAAATTCAAAATGGAATAGTTAAATTTAACTTGGGACATAGCAAATTCAAAATAGAATAGTCAAATATCCCATTCTGAACTTGGCTATTTCATTTTGAATTTGCTATGTCCATTCTGAGCATTATTTATTTTGAGTTAGCCATGTTCAGAATGGAACATAGCAATTTCATTTTGAATTTGCTACGTCCCATTCTGAAGTTGGTTATTTCATTTTTAATTTACTATGTACCATTCTGAACACATTTATTCATTTTGAGTTTGCTATGTCGCATTCTAAACATGGCTATTTCATTTTGAATTTGTACGCCCCATTCTGAAAATGGCTATTTCATTTTGAATTGGCTGCGTTCGATTCTGAACTTGGCTATTTCATTTGGAATTTGCTTATTCCCATTCTGAACTTGGCTATTTCATTTTGAATTTGCTTAGTCCCGAAATACCTTTAATTTGTCCCAAATCTAACTTGAAATTGTATAGTTTTACAAGAAGCAAGACCAAAAGGGCCATCTATTATTATTTTAATTCGTTTGAAATATCTTAAACACTGATTATGATGGTGTTAATAAATCAATACACCAATCAGGCGCCAAGATCAATATATTTTTTTACATTTATATACATTTTTCAAATTTCCATTTTATTAAAAATACAGTCGTGCTGATCAGTGCAATATTATAGCAGGTTATGTGAATATTTTGCAACTTCCGATAGCCATTTATTATTGGCGTCAAGATGATGGTCCAAGGAATTTCTTAGATTTTTTCATACATTTACAAGCAGCAGATCTGTTACCATTGACATATGTGCATATATATATATATATATATATATATATATATATAAATCAGATTTACGGAAAGTCTTTCCCATTTTATCCCAATCAAAACAGATAATTGTAAAACCTTCGAACACAATCCAAGTACAGATATTCAGAAATCAAGGGCAGAACGCTGCAATGGCTGATGAAAAACTGATGCTGCGAATGATTATTAACGCGTCAGTTTGAAATTTCTCTCCGAGGTCAAGCATTTCAGGATAGCGTCAGATGTTCTGTCAAGGTTTCAGTATAAGGGAATTTTACAAGAATTGAAGAATGCCTGTAGCAAGAAACGACATAAAAGAAGGTGTGTGAAATAAGAAGGAAAAAAAAGGAATAGTATTTATTTCTCCAAAAGACAAAAAATACTTAAAACGTTACAGAACTAAATAACATGGAGACGAGAAGTTATGTCGATAAAATGAAAGCGAAGTTTAAAAGAGAAAAGAAAGAAAAGAATCATAAAGGGTAGAAAGCACGACAAATATTTTGTGATGTCAGTTGATTAAACGAGTAAAACAAAATGACAGACGGATTATAAGAAAAAATAAGAGAAAGGAAGAAAAGATGACGTGGAGGACGAAGGAAAAGATAGGAAAGAAAAATTGAAAAATATCACAAGAAAAAAAGAAGAAATCTAGTTGCAGTAAGAAGCACCACCTGAGAATAGCAAAAGAAAGAAATGAATGATAGAAAAAGTAAAAATATACGGAAAGCAACAATGTCAGGTGTAATAAAAATAGAAAAGGTAAAAATTTTGGTTAGAATAAAGAAAGGAAAAGTAAAGAAAAATGAAAAAAAATAGAAAAGAAGAAAGAAAGATGGACATAAAGATGATGTAATTCATAAGAAAGAAAGAATATGAAAGTGGAAAGAAAAAGGATTACAGATGAGATACCTTTTTAGATGAAAGAAAGAAAGATATAAAAAGCTAGAAAAGAAGGAAATAAATGAGATTTATCAGACTAAATAAAGAAAGAAGAAAGAAAAAAGAAAAAGGAGAAAAGTGGAAAAGAAAGATAGAAACGAAGAATAAAAGAATGAAAATGGGATACTTGATTAGAAGAAAGCAAAAAATAAAAACGAAAACAAATAAATAAAGGAAAAGAACGCGAGAGAAGAAAATACAAAAAGGAAAAAAGGATGAAAGAGAGAAAGAAAAAAAGGAAGGAAGGACGAATTAACGGAAGAAAAAAGAGAGAAAAATGAAAACAAGAGCTGGTGCAAGAAAGACATATATATGACAGCATCAATAAAACATTAGATATTTGAATTGAAGAAGTACAAAATATAATAAATGTAATGAATGTTACATATAAAAAACAGAAAATATCCAAAGTAAGCAAGATAATAAAAAACTGCCAGTAAACTGAAGCAAAAAATAATAAATGAAATAAAATAAAGTACCAGATTAAGTAAGATGTGCCATTGAATTGGATAAAATAATAGTGAATATAAAAAAGAATTGAATTGAATGAAAAAAATAAAGGCAAGAAATTGAAATGAAAGTCACTTGGAAATGAATGAAAATTCAAGGGAAATACAGGAAAAGAAATAAATTAAAGTAAAATGAATGAAAATAAACACGAAATAATTGTAAAGAAAAAAGTCAAATAGAAAAAGAGAAACAAAGAATAAAAAAAGAATCGGGAATTGAAGAAAAATTTTAAAAAAACAAAAGGGCAGGAAAGAACAAAAACGAAGAATATATCAGGAATGAGGGAAAAAGGAAAAAAACAGGAATAAGAAAAACGAAAAAAAAAAAACAACAAAAAAGCAGGAATGAGGAAAAACAAAAAAAAAAAACGCAGAAATGGATATTAAAAAAATACAGAAAGGAAGAAAATTGAAAATGCAACCGAAACAGCCGGAATGAATAAAAACGAAAAAAAAAACAAAAAAATCAGGGAAGAAAAATGAAACGAACGAAACAAAAGTAAAGATTCGAGAGAAGTGACACTTAAAAATGAAAAAGAAAGAACGAAAGGAAGACCAAAACAAAGTAAAATATAATAATA
>OZ038490.1:100200832-100215832 GCA_964036315.1 Acanthosepion esculentum | reverse complement strand
ATGTGGTTAATTTCAGAGATATTCTGGAAAGGGTTTTAATAAATGGCAGAAATATAACATCGAATGAATACACGTATTTTGGTTGAAATCACTTATTATTGCTTTGTGTAATAATGTGTATTTCTATCGATATTCTGAATAAAAATGTCTTGATATTGTTTTGTTCAGAATAATTAATTTCTTATGTCTCAAAAATGTTTAACCAAAAGATTATCATATAATTGTCGATAATGTTATACTTTTGTCCCGTTCTTATTTACTTATTGATTTCTATTATTACTCTATTATTAGTATTATTTTTCTCGCCACTGTCAAATGGAGAAAAATGGCGTGGTCTGGGCACATTACAATGCACGACAGCCTGTGCAAGACCATCGTGCAAGGCACAGTTGAAGTGGACGTAGAAGAGGATGCCAACGCAAAATGTTATTGGACAATGATAACAATTCACAGGCATGACTGTGCAGGTGATGGCTGCCATTGATAGACCGTTGTGGAAGAGATTTAGTGCGGCTTTTGCATTCAGATCCGCCCTACAGTTAGAAAAGTCAAGGGGATAATGATGATGATGATGATGATTAATATTTAATATATATAAGAATATTTCTTAAAGTAGTACATTTAATGACGAAGAGTTTCCTCCGACATCCAGTGTACATTACAGGGTGCCCAGTAAAAAAAAAAAAACCGGCAAATTCATTCTTCCTGAAAATGCACCAGCTCTAATTGGTCCATCAGAATAGCCATTTAAAAACCTAGTTCTAAACGTTATGGATTACTGTATTTGGAGTGTACTGCTAACTCACTTGCAAAACGGTGGTCCTGACATCGTCGATATTCATTAGTTGAAGCGGCATTTAACTGACGCTTGGAGTGAAACTCCTCTTGACACTATCCACAATGCTACTGCCTCCTGGTTACCAGGCTTACAACTTTGTGTTGAGCTTTCAGGCAAATATTTCAAATATGTACGATGATTGTCCAGTTTGTGCATGAATCATGATAGCTAAATACATTTATTTCTGGAGTTACCACTTTTTTTTATTGGGCACCATGTACAAATATATATATATATATATATATATATATATATATATATATATATATAATATACACTTTGGATAGACGGAACTAGTCAGCCTGAGATAGTAATCTGTCTAAGAGAAGAAGAACTCTAAATTTAAAACACCGCTGCCTTGCGGCTATACCTAATCATGGGAAAAGCTTTGACAGTAGACCCTAGGGTCAAATCTGGAACCGGAGAACCTGTCCGATGTTATGCCCAACTTTGTTCTGGCAACTCCTGTAACGATGCTGGTGCCAATCTGTTTTGGGCTCAAACTATCCCACCTCGGACAACATCGGTGGCGTGTAGAAGGGAGATGTGCGGAATGGGAAAACACCGATCACACACGCCCTGGGGAATATATTACAAACTAACTTTAACGTGCCTATAAAACACGAGAAGCAAGTGTCTACTAATGGGAGGATTCTTAAAGTTCTTCTGTATGAGGAACTGCCCACCGGGTAACAGGCCACTAGGGCGATCTCATCTTTGTTTCAAGAACGTCTGCAAAAGTGAAATGAGGGCGATAGACATGGACTTCGATAGGTGAGAAAGTCTTCGCCAACGATTGCTCACGTTGGAGACAAGATTTACACCGAGAACTGTAGTGAGGAGAGACGAAACAGAGGCTTGCCGCTGGGTTGAAGCGTGCTCGAAGGAAACCAAAAAAAACAGTTAGGTCGAGAGAGAGCGTTTTCAAATGCAATAGAAACTGCGCAGCCAACATCAGCTGAGGATAACATTTGGGCGCATATCCATGGGATCTGGACACCGACAGATGCCACATAATATTTATATAATTATCTTCGTTAAAGGGTCCTATAGATTTAGTACCAGCTATACTAACACAAAACATTGCTCGAGTTTTTAGCATACAATCCTTTTGAAGGATCTAAATTCTAGCCCAACCATCAGGTTCATCTAATAGAAAATTCGTTTTTATTCAAGCCTATAAAAGTGCTGTTTACAAGAATTTACGCTTTACTCTTAAATGGAGCAGTCTAGTTTTTTTCGATACTGTAACGGGCTTCATATTCTGCGTATATCACAGAAGTTTACATTTCCAGCATCTGGATCTTCCCATAGGTTCTTGCTAATATCAATTTTGACCAATATTCACAACACTTTGTTCTGACATTCCTATATTACACATTTATATTCTGATGTTGACAAGCATTTTTGTTCCGTTGTTGACATCTGTTTTCTTTTTCGCACGCCTCAGAAACTTTACAGATTCTCTTTTGAAGTCATGTTTTTTTTACATAGACCTTAATTATCTTTATGTATTTGAAATTGAAAAGAGATTAAAAATAACATTAACTAATAATTGCATTCTATATTTATTTGCAAGATATCTATGAATTTCTAAATAACATCTGTAGCATAATATAATATCATTCTTAAAGAAACATATTCAGCCAAATTCCGAACAAGACGTAGTTCGAGAAAATACAGAAATATGGACAATTACTCGTCTCAGACATGAAATACTATATAGCGAAAAGTAGTACGAACCCGTTATCATAACCACATATCAAAATTAATATAAAAGACTCGAAAATCATACCATAAATGTCCTTCGGGACAGTAGCATAGTGGATATTTGAGTTAGTTATACCTGTGTTATGGTTATCCTTGGATCAGGTAGTGAAGCAGCAATGCAGGAAAAAGTAAGATTAACAGATGTCATATGGACACAATATCACAATAGTCAACAGATATCACATAACAGCCAATCAACTGTTACGTGATAATGAGTAGATATTATTTGCTAGAAACGTTGTGTCAATAATACGATCTTTATCAACCAAGATGAGAACAAGAGTTCGAAATAATACAAGTATATTTGCAATTACTCAGCTCAGATATCAAATAATAATAATAATAACATCCTTGTAAATATATTCCATAGAAACAGAGAAAGTTAAAATTGAATATTATAACCATCATATGGTTACTAGTAAATACTGAAAATCTTACTAGTATCCCAATTTTGTTGTGTTCGTTTACGTTTGTTTACCGGAATATCAACTCCTTATATTAAATGGTAAAATTTAAATTTTCTTGGGAGATGTAGTAAATAAAATAATTTGATGGTAATAATTTTTCTTACTGAAATGTATTGCTGGTAATGTTTATTTATTCATTTTTCTACAATAATTTATTGCTGCGAATTTTTTTATTATAAAAATATATTTTTACACTCTCATAGTGTTTAGACCTCAGTTTGGGGTTAACTATTTGCCAATAGCTGGGACCCTAACAGGTGTTACTACCTCTGGTCAGGGTGGACCTAGGAACAACAGCAATTAAGAGGTGGATTGACGTTCCTCAAAACCTCATGATCAGAGGTCTTGCTGCCGCTATGAACATCCTTGTGGAAATTAATTGAAACAACCGATTTAGTTTCCTTAGTTTCACCATACGGTAAGTTTTAGACCCAGTGCAGTGACAGGGTATAAGCGATTTCGATTTTTCCTCAGATTAGCTCATTTGCAGCGGTGAGGAGTAATATGAATCTATTTCCGGCATGTATGATGAAATTTGTTTGGCCTCATTAGTAATTACATCAGATTTTTATCACGCCCAGACACTATTGTCTCGACTGTCAATTAGTTAGTTGTGCTATGACAATTGTCTATAATGAACGTCCCTCCAATGAAGGGTAAGATAATTGTAACGCCACACTAACACACTGGCAACCCATACCAGTGAGTAAATCAAAGTACTATAGACTGAACCGGAAACGCTCTTGATTTCAATCCAATCGAGAATCTGTGTTTAGTCTGCAAGGAACGACTTCATGCAATGGACATACGATGTACTAACATGTACACTAGTTGAAGTTAAATTGGGAAATATGTAAAAAGTAAATAATAACGGAAATATTTGTTCTGTTTCAGATAATTTGCACAAGGCTGTGGTCTATCGTCAAATAAAGGAGGACAAATTTTATTGTAGAATACTGTATTGTATTATAATATTTACCTTATAGTGCCTCTTTGTCTGCCAACCTTTCAGTGATATTTAAACTCACACTAGTCATTTCAAAATGTCGCCAATGTAAAATGTTCGGGATAAGGGAGCCTAGTTAAACGCATGAAACTAATCTAATATCGATATAATCTTCCTTCACGTATGAAATGAAACTTCAAGTTTCTTGTATAATTTTTTTAATCATTTTACCCCAAGCAGAGTAAAAACGAGCTTAGGGAGTTAAAAAAGAAGATGAGAAGAAATAAAAACGTTATTAAGGGGAGAGAGAGAAAATGAACAGTAATTTAGAAAACAGAATATAACGAATGACACAGCATTTAAATGTTTGAAAATCAAAATTGTCTTAAAGTAAGAAGTCGAAAGAGATTTCGACAAGCAAAAAGTGCGAGATAAGAAATCGTTCACATAGAACTTACGGTTACATATAGCAATTGTAAATTCAAAATTATTAGAACTAGAAATTAAATTCATAAATCTAGATACCAAAGATTAAAAGCCGATCCGAACAATTATCGTGGAAATATTTCTAGAAAATACACAGAAAAACTACATTACGACAGTAGAAAAGTGACTGAAAGCTTAGATACGAGGTCCATACCGATAAAATTGTAGATTCTTCTTTGGTGCGTATCAAGATTTCATAAATACATATCAGATTTGTCAGAGCAGATACGACCGCAATATTCAATGCACTGGTGAATGGTAGACTTACAAATGTACAAGTTGTGCCCAGCGAGAATGATAGCGTAGCACACCACGGTGAAACCTCTATCCTAGTAGCAGATACCGCAGTGAATTCAATATAATATTTTCAGTTCCTGTCAGTGGAAAGTATTAGCATGAGAAGGAGGAATGATCCACCCTCCTGGAGGTTAGCATCAGCCATGCTGAAGAAAAGGGCAAAGACGATTATCTAAGAAGTGAGCGGTTTCGTTTTATAGCCTATCGTTGATAAGGCGTTGTATATTATTACTTTTTCAAACAAACGTTGGCACACATTTAAAAGTAAATTTTATATGCATATCTGAATATTGATTATTCAAAAAATTCCATTGGATTAGTTTCATCAGAATTTGCGGCCTTATATGAAAATCCTTTTAAAATAATCGATTTTAGTTTTTAGAACCTCTGATTTTCCAGCCGGTTCTTAATGAATTTGAAGTGGTAGTGAATATAAATTCCACATTTAGAGACAATAAAGTTAATGAACGTGTAATAGGAGCCTCTAGCGTTAAAGGCAAGGAAATATTCGTCATTTGCAGGCAGGCGTTAATTATAATCACAACTATAAGAACGTTTGCTATTTGCATATAATCTCCAATTTTGAATGGAAAATAATTTGCGTAATTACTGAGTGTGGCGTAGACAGTTGGAAGATGATGATAGGTGGAAATATAACCCCATAATTAATTAATATCCTTGCATACGTGGGAGAGCAATTGCTGTTCGACACATAATAGATTACACCCAAATGGGAAATAAAAGGAAAAGTTTCTGTATAACCGCATTTTAAATTAGATTTAGAACTGAGCTCAATTTAGTAGAGAAAATATATATTTTACAGTGAAGCCGTTACTAAATTTGAATCCTTGGAAGGTAGGTGTATTGCACTTTATTTATCTAGCCTCTTTATTAGCAGGAAGTCATTCCTTGTATTCTAATCACTTACGTATGAGTAAGACATCCTTTATAATGGAGGAAATTGAAAAATGTTTATGCAAAATTGCTTCTTTTAGTAATTAATTCCTTAAAAACGGAATTGATAACTGACTGTACGCAAAGAATGGATTCATCGTCACCAATGCTTAAGTTTAATATTTTCATTGAAATATAAAGACCATCAGTTTCATGGCCAAAACATACATATAGAAATAAGATAATTCTTTTTTTCTAATTTAGAAGCATTACAATATTTCTAAAATGTTCTTATCATTATTTGCTAAGCTTACGAAATAAAATAAAAATTCACTCACACACACATAGAGGCAACCAGACAGGTACAAACCTATATATGCTAACATAGACATATATATATATATATATATATATATATATATATATATGGTGGACTCTCCAGTCATATTCGACATATGACAGTCAAGCAGCTCAGTTCCTAGGAACCAAGAGCACAGACACCGGATTATAGTGGTGAAGGCTTAATTCAGAACCAACCTCACTTGAATACTAAGTGCCCCTAACGACCCTCCGCAGGTTTTGAATTCAGAGTTTTTCCTCCTCCTAAACAAGTTGTCACCCAAGACTATAGAAACCATGATTAATATCTTTCCCAAGGTTATTTTTACCTAAGTGAATGTAACAGATTCGATTGGAATTCGAACTTGGCTCTCCGATTCCTATCCACTATACTCCACCCTGCCTCCTAAGTCATCGAGGGCTTGAGCGTGATAGCCTTGTTCAAATTGTTGATCACGCTAGGTAACATGTACTTCTCAGCATGTGGGTGTTCAGCAAACGCAAATGTGCCTGATCGGGTATCCTCGAATCCGAGTGGCGATTATATATATATATATATATATATATATCTGTCTATATTTCTGAGATTAGGTAATATGTACACTATTTACATTGTTCGGACTATTGTCGCCATATTTATTAAGGTGGTTGCAATGTCGAACTGAACACTTTATTTCGTTCACTGTGGTAGACTGTTCTAGTTCCACGTGCAATGTTTTTTTAATGGATGTCAGTCATCAGTTATCTCCTGTTAACTCCCCTCTCCAAGTTCTCCACTGTCTTAACCGCGTATTGAACTCATGCTCTTGGAGGATTTTAAAAGTATTTTAGTAGAACTTGTAAAATACCAAAATGAACAGCGATTACAACTCCAAGAAAGACAAAACGAACAACAATTCCAATTCCAAAAAAGAATGGAAGAAAAGTGGCAAAAGCAATTACTACAAACGCAGAAGGATAATCAAGAAATACAAAGGCAAAATGAAGAAAGACAAATGCAACCCAGGAACTAATATTAAAGGTAGCGGGTAAAAAACAACAAAATATTGAAAAAGAGGCGACTTTTTCACAAGACGCAGTGTGGAATTCGATAGAAACTTTCAAATACTCTCTAGAAGAAGATAACAATTTCGGGGACTATTTTAGACGCCACGAAGACATCTTTAACATCGATTGTCAAAACTGGACAGAAGCAAAGAAGCTACGGCAGAAAATTAGGAAATGAAGAATACACAAAATTTGTGGATTACATTTTGCCAAAAAAGACGAACGAATTTGCGTTTGACGAAGCAGTTCCATGTCTTACAGAGCTGTTCATTCCAAAAACGTCACTCTTTCACAAGAGGTGGAAATGTCTTAACCTGGTAAAGGGCGAAAATGAGGACTATTCCACGTTTGCCGCAATCGTGAATAAACATTGCGACGACTTCAAGTTGGCAGAATTAACACCGGACAATTGCAAGTGTCTCATCTTTGTTCAAAGGTTAGTTTCAGCAAAAGATAGTGAAATGCGCAAAAGAATGCTTTCAAAACTACAAAATGAACCTGAACTAACACTACAACAACTATCAGAAGATTGCCAAAAATGCCTGAGTATAAAGAAAGACTCGAAAAACATTGAGGAGTCTGGAGTATCTCATATACGTAAATTAAATAAAAGTTTACGTTCTTCACCCTCCCCGGAAAGAAAACAAAAATTCTATAATAAGGGAAAAATGACAACATATAGGGCAAATTATGACGAAAATCTAAGCAAATATAAGCCCCCCCCCCACACACACACACACATCTGCATGTTATCGATGTGGAGGACTACACTGGAACAAGGATTACCGTTTTAAATATAAAAACTGTCTTGTGTGTGGAAAAATGGGGCACAAGGAATCCCAATGTAGGAATTGAAAAGCTACTAGTAAGATAAGAGCTACTAGGATGCATGGCGAAGATAAAATCAACATAAGGAAATATGTGGAACTTGAAATCTTAAATAAAAAGATAAAATTGCAACTAGACTCGGGTTCCGATCTAACGATAATTAACCTACAGACATGGAAAAAGCTTAACAGACCAACCATGTTACATACACAAAAAATTGCTAAGTCGGTGACAGGAAAGCGTATAAAGTTCGAAGGGGAAATAATCGTAAATGTTAAATTTGACGGGAAAACAAAAAAAAATCTCAGGATATACGTAATGAAAGATACAGAAAATCTAGTGGGTACAGACAGTATGAAAAAGTTCGACATGGGATTCACCTATCAGCTGGTCTTCTAAGGGTGCAGCTAGAAGTGAATTGAAAAAAAATGTCCAACCAGTATGTAAAAAGAAGCGAAACGGGCCATTTGCTACCACAGATGAAAACAGTAAAGAGTTATACAAGGCAGTAAAGGAACTATTTGTGACCTTCCGAGAGATAAGAAAAGAAGCGAAAAAGGATGAATTTATTCAGAGGACGAAGGAAAAAGTAAATAAAAACCGGTATACATCTACAGTGCTCGGGATAATGAGTTTATTTCAATAACAATATGGCTTATGAGGAACCAAATACAATAATTAACAGACAAGGAAACGTGATGTACACAAAAGGCGAAAAATTTACCCACGCAAAACATATTGACCAATTACAAAATAGACGGGTTGAAGAGCCAAGCTCGTCACCCGCAGAAAATGACGAGTAGATGGAGATCTTTGAAGTTGTTGGGATTCAAAGACCACAAGAAGACACAGAAATTGGAAGTAATAGCAGGAAGACAAAATTTACAGTGCCTCTAATTGTCGACTATAAAAAAGGAAACTATATTAACTCCCCCTAAAAGGGATTCAAGGAGAGGGGTGTTAAGGGGTCTCCCCTTTTCACACAAATGGACTCAACCGAAGTATACATATTCTACCACCAGTGAATACTCGGGATTACGTCAAGACAGTCGAGAAATCTGTATCAGAGTAGTATTAGAGCAGGGTAACACAAGAGTCACCGTCACAGCACGTAGGCGCAGTAAGGAGTCATACCGCGATACTTCAATACCAAGACTGTATATATATTATTGCTACTAACCCGCATTCCTGGATCTACTATCCCGTATTACCAGTTTGTATTATTACGTTAATACATTTATTTTCCTTATCTATTTTTGGCGTTTGTTATTCTTAATATCAGATTCATCCCGGAATCCACAACAATTACCATCTATCATTTATTTACCTTCCTGTTTTTCCTCACTTTCTCTCTCTTTCTCCTTATTTTTCTCTTTCTCTTTCTTTTTCTCCTTCTTTTTCTTTTTCTCTGTCTTTCTTTTTCTCTTTCTTTTTTTCGCTTTCTTTTTTCTCTTCTTTTTCTTTCTCCTTCTCTCTCTTTCTTTCTCTCTTTCTCTTTCTCTCTCTCTTCATTCTTATCAACAAATATAAAAGAAATCTAACTATTAATATAAAACAAATATTATCAATACTATCACAAAAAATAACGAAAATACTATTTACTATTTTTATATACTAAATATTAATATTATTAATTATAATAATTGGTGGTTTCCCGATGGTTTATAGTCATTCACACCAAATAAAATTCTGCACTGAACACCAACCCAATTTACTGCCTCATTTTTTTTCATTTCTAGAATATATTCAGCGCCTAGAGATTAAAGACAGGGTGCGATGGGTAACTTGTCGCCAATTTATATTTTTAATTTCGTGCATGTACTATGTTTTTGATTTTATCGACTGCATATTTTAGTAAGTTCAGTTAAGCACCGTCTGTGAGAGAAAAAAAGGAGCACCATGACGCAATTCACTCCACTAAAAATTTAAGAACGACATGCTGTATTGCTTGGTACACTAACCGGAAGCTCTAATGCTAACATTTCAGTGTTTGGGGGTCAATCGGAGGGGATTACAGACGACGTTGAAAGTGTTGAATGAGTCTGATATTGATTACCAAAGTGGTTGGAGTGATGGTGACGTTATACCTCCATTAATCTTCCTACAGTGTCTCAGACTCAACACGGAGACCTAAATTAAGTGCTTTGAGGAGATAATGCTGACCTGGATCAAGATGGTGGCTACTGGAATATCCTCTGACGGGCAACAGGACTCTGTGCCATGTCAACCAAGCAGGGGCACCTACTCATGGCTGTCAGACAATTTCTACGACCACATCACCCCTTACATCTGGCCACCTATCTTCCCAGACTCCAATTATGATTATTATGTGTGGGGCAGTGTTGAGCGAAAAACAAACAAAACATCTTGTAATAACAAAGATGAACTCAAGGAAAGGATTATGGCAGCATTCACCAACTTGCAGGAGTTGCAGGAGAATCCGAATTCGTCTTGAGGCCATGATTGAAGCCAATGGAGATTTTACTGAATAAATTTAATCTATAGTATTTTAAGATATTTTTGTGTAAATTGGTATCTGTTAAAATGAGATGTCCAGGTTAATTTCATTTTTGCGTAATTTAGACGAGGATTTATCTATGGCATCCTATACAGTTCTAACGCTCATGTTTAAAAACCTCATCCAGTGATGTCAATTCTTATACAAATATCTGATAGATAACACGGATAGGCATTAAAGTAAGCTTTTAATAAATAAAAAAATATCAAATTATTTCCCCAAAACGTTATGCACATTATAAATATCCATTTTACCTAGCGACTTTATTAATTTAAACTATTGCTTGGAAGTAGGAAATATGGCGATTTTCTAAGCGTGCCTTTCATGTAATGCATGGGAACACCCAGTGTGGATTGATCTTACTATCCTGTCGTAATTAATTTAGCGAGACAAGCTTGCTATTATACTTCGTCGAAGTACTCCGAATGTGTGAAATATGAATGGAACAAATACTCATTAACAATGTGTGATCTCCGAATGCTGACTAATAATTTCCAGACATCTTTTGCATTACCTTTTGTTCATTCCAGCAACTTCTATAAGATTTAAACCAGAAGATAGGCTTGGCCTTTTATATTAGATAGTAATCTCCCTTGGTAAGAACTCTCGAGTCAGGAGCATTTACCTCCTTAATTCAATATACTAGCCACGTTTTTTTTTATTCCACCCTTCAAGCAATAAATATGTATGTACATGCGCTCGGCGTCCTTGTCTCGTCTCTACGCCGAACCCAGCAAGAAAATTAAACATGGAAAATTCTCGAAATGTATCATGACCGTTTTATATTATTTCGTCGTCGTCACCTGCGTAGTACATCTCACAAAATTTCCTTAATAAATATAAAATTCGATTATATATTCATATTCATGTGAATCTGTTTTCATTCTATGAAAAGATTACATATTTTTCCATTTTGAATCGACATCTGAATTGTTAGTGAGGGTCTCTTGTCTCGTATTTGGAAAGAAAACATTTCGTTATTCGATTGTGAATTTACAGTTTTTCTTTATCTCTTCAGCCTTATACGACCCATTTCCTTTCGGAAGTAAACTACTTCCTTTTAGTATCATTTCTTTTATAGACAAAATTGGTTTTCGACCAACCAAATCGAAGACATTTGATAGTATCGACAACCGCAATATTTGTTAAAATCCAACTCAATTTGAATGATTTTTTCCGTGTATTTCTTTAATTCAATTAGAGCATTTACCCAGATGAGTTTAGATAATTTAAATTTACTACCAGATTTTAGACTGTCTTAAAATGTTTATCTCAGAGAATACTGTCCATAAATTTTGTAAACTACAGTGAAATACTCATCGGAATGGTGAAATTGTCATTTAGTGTTTACAGTCTTCTCAATCTTTCAGAGATTATCAAATGAAAACCTTGCTGGCTTGACAATAAATTTACTACCGTTTCATAAAGAGTGAATTTTATGTGTCTGAAATTACCGTTTATACCGATTTGAATTTTGATTTGCTAGATAAAATCAAATGATCTGAAAAATGACCTACATCCTGTTTTTAACTGTAGCGAGTATTGGCTTGTTTAAAGATGCTAAGGATATCATAGACCGAGCGTGTGAGTAACAATGAGGTCTTAGAGAGGTTGCAAAAAAGGAGGAGACTTATACTTACTATCAGGAAGGGGCAGCTGAAGTTTCTGGGAGAATTAATGAGGAAGGAGGGCCTGAAGAATCTGATACTCACGGTTCGAATAGAGGGAAAGAGAGAGAAGGGAAAACGTGTGACATACCTGGCGGACTTAAGCATGTGGATAACAGAACGTGGCCTGGGAGAAGAAGGAGAAGGAAGGAACTTGTTGAGAGCTGCAAGGGTAGAAGGAGATGGAGAGTCATGATCGCCTATGTCCTGAAATGACATGGCACATAGAAAGAAAGATTTCAAATCCTCCCAAACGAAACGGCTCTCTATGAATCATCTGGCAGAAACCTTTTGTCTTTCATCAACATGGCCAATGCTAACCTCCAATATAGTAACACTTTGCCTATTCTCGGGCTAATGTTATCCGCTGGTAAGAACCGAGTAGCCTGTACTACTACCGGTTGAAATATTTTTTGTTTCTGTTAAAATCAGTGCAGTAGGTCTTATGGCTCTTTCCGGTATTGATGGGGTTTTCCATCCTAAATTTTTATTTTAAGTAATGTGGAATGTCAACAGATGATGATGTCATTAATTTATCTTTGAGTTACATATGATATTCAATTTTCTTGTTGCCGCTATCGAAAGTGACTTGGTTTCTTTGGTCTGGTATTCTTTTTCGTTTTGATTCTGTAAAGCCTGTACACAATGTTCGAAAAATAACGGTCTTAGCCAAAATACATAGGCCCCATGCTCACACAGTTATTTGTAATTATTTATCCTAGAGCTGTTGTATACTATTCAGCTATTTCTGAACGTTTTTGTTGCCATACATGACATCCATATAAAAGTCTATATCTGACGAGACTATTAAAAAAAAAAACATGATAACAGTTTCCAGTGTAAGGTTTCGGATTTTGAGAAATTTCTGGTCAGAAAAATGTGCGCAACTTTTTTTTTCAGGTATCTGGCAAATAATTAATTTAGTTGTTTCCACAGGAAATATAACCTGGTATAAGCGGGAGCCCTCTCATTTTCAGTTCGTCCGATTTAGGATCGAACTGACAACACTATTGGGAGAGGTAAGTGAAAACTGGATGGCCACAAATCTGCTGCAGTAATTTATTCCATCATTGCAATTAACATGCTGTGAGTAACAAAGAGAAAAAGGTTTAAATACTTCCGGTTATAGCCAGCTATTTTAAAACATAAATTAATAACATGCACATTTTTGGTGAAAAGCCAACCTTTTACAGAACTCTTTTTAAGATGCTATCGAACTCATATTTTCCTTACAGACATATCCAATGAAACCTCTTGTTTTCTGCGAATGCGTCAGGCTCAAATTTATCACCGCTCAATTTGTCATGTTGCTTTTTTATTTACTGACGTATTTTCGGATCTCGACAAAAGGATATTTGTCATCCTTTTATTCTCCATCATTTTCGGATATATATTTCTCCTTTATTTCTTTTTGTCCTCTCTTTTTTGTCTTGTTGTTACTTTCTTTATCCTTTCCGCCATTAGCTTCAAACTCTATTCTAATTTTGACTGCTGGGATATCGTTGTTTGCCGCTACCAAAAGAGGAACGTTCGATTCATCTAAGTGCACAGCGTTAGAAAATTTCAAAATGGCGGAAGAAGCTGTATTTACTTTCGGAGAATATTTATACAAAACCGCTACATTGCACATGATGAATATGGCTGAGAATAAGTATAAAAAAAGACGTTATATCAGAAGACATAACACATCTTCATAATTCCTGTTCATCTTCTTGGTTATTCGTAAACAAAAACCAAATATGTGTGCGTACATGATATGTTTATCTATGCATGTGAGTTTATTGTTACGTGTAGTCATAGATATATACACGAAAAATAGTTACAAGTTGACTGCGCCAAGAAATGTAGCTACTATTGCTCTCACTGAAGGTATGCTTATACGTAGTAAAAATAACCGGCGACTATAAACCAGGATATATTTACGGTTCTATCAAAACGCGCAAGTCTAATTTTCCACTCCCCACTATTGTATCCTAAATTTCTATCTACCAACTAACTAAAACGATTAACCAATTAATTACACCATATATGACTAACAAATACAGCCTTAAATAAACCCTTGAACTTATACAAATATTAAAAACCGAAAAACCTAATAATAAAACTATAGCATCACTTGACGTTGAAAATATTTTCACTGACGGTCCAGTTAGAGAAATCATTGACATTATTATTGAAAATATATATAATAATTCAGTTCTCCCTCCATTAAAAATTAAACCTAAAATACTGAGAAAATTACTTTCAACCTGTACCACTGAAGTCCCATTCTATGATTACAAAAAATAACGTACATGTGCAACGTGCTGGCGTTTCTAGGGGTTTAGTTCTGGGTCAAACCTTCAGCAAGTTCTACATGGCCAACATAGAAAAGAATATATTTAGCACCACCAATAAATCTTCCATCTAACTAACACGTATAGATGATATCATTATTTTAGCTAAAAACATAGAAGAAATAATGCATTTAAAAAATTATATCCAAAATCTCTGTCCTCAGTTCACATTCGAACTTAACAAAGATAACAAAGTCCCTTTCCGTGAAATTTTAATAGACACAAATAATAACATAGTTACTACCTGCCCATATAAAAACCAACCAGCAAAACTCATGCACTTCCAAGTATTAGAGTGAATGTTACTACAACATAGCACTTATACACAATTTAATTAAACATTAACACATTAATTCCTCCAAAAAATGGATTTTCTACAGTGAACTAAACATATTAAGCAGGCTCTCGTTAATAATGACTTCCCAAAACACATTGTGGATGAATAAATAAGACGATTTATCAAAAACGTCAAGTACAACATGGTCATTCCTCAAAGGACCCTAAATAGCAAACTATTATATTCATTCGTACTAATATATCTTCTATGAATCCTAAGAAAAAATAAAA
>OZ038490.1:100143332-100198332 GCA_964036315.1 Acanthosepion esculentum | reverse complement strand
TATTTTTTTTAATATGATTCCTTCGCTACATAAGAGTTATCATGTTTCAAAAGCGAGAGCCGAGACCCTCAATATAATTTTTGAAAGTTGAATTAAGGAGTCTGGTCTCGCTTCCTTATCAAGCGAGAACTTGGGAATAAGCTATCTTGTGGTTTGCGCGTGTTTATAAGTATGGTCTCTCGCAACATTAGTTACTATGGAAACGGCTAGGGTCGGGCATATTGGTTAGGTGGTCGAAGAGTTAACAATTAATTTTTATATACAGACCAGTCCCCTTCAGAAAGTTTATGTCAGGTTAAGTTGTGGTCCAAATTTCAAGTCTGATAGTAGCGGTCGCCGTCTAGTTGGTCTAAAAAGGCATTTTATGCGAAACATGAGAACGCTTATGTAGCGAAGGAATAATATTTTAAAAAAAAAATATTATAATATAAGCTCTACTTCTGTATGGAGCACTGTCTTTTTTTAAAAATAAAAGCAAACATACTAAAGAACTCCGGATTATTTACCTAACGTGTTCTTTCCTATTTTTTGCACACACGCACACACACACACACACACACACATTGCATTGTTTGGTACGGTAGTATTCCGGCCATTTAACATATTTTATTAAATTCATAAAAACTATGTACGATAGCGAAGAGTTAATACCAACATTGATCATCAAAGCATTTATAGAGAATTCACAGGGAAGTTAAATTCCCCCGGATTGGAAAGTAACTGATGCCGTGATGTCAGGACCGGACCAATAATATTGCTGATTCTTCTTTTATCAAGTACTTCAAATATACCAGTTCATATGTAGCAGCAATATTCAAAGCCTGGAAGAATTGTAAACTTATAAATCTGCAAGATAGATTCTGTAGTGAAAAATTGTCTAGCGCGACACAATGAACAAACAATGGATTCAATACAGGCTTTTCACTTCATACCAGTCGAGATTTTTAGACCGAGAACCCGCAACTCCGGACTCTCCTAGAATTTAGCATAAGCCGTGCTGATGGGAAGCAGGAAGAGGCTTTTCCGGTGATTAGTAATAGTAAGTTTCATTTTGGATTTGTTAAAAGAAACCCGCCAATCCTTGTCCCAATTGTAATATATATTTGCAGAATATGTCTTGTTCTACTCTGCAATTTTAGGAACTGGATAAGAAATCCTTGTACAATTTTTCGCAAACGCCTAATATATATTTAACATTCTATTTTAAATAGTTTGTATAAAAGATATTCTTAATCGAATTATTATTAATTGTTTACCCTAAGAATATAAAACATCCAATATGCTTTGTTAGTGAGTAATTCTTTTCAAAATAAAAGGTTTTCTGTAGGCTTCGTTTTAGATTTGTTTAAATATGTTATTTAATACTCATCAAAAGAAATTTAGAAATACTTTTCAAGGCACGACTCACTTGAGACGAACCAAAGCAAGAAAAAGAATGAATACGATAATAAATTACTTTCTTTAATTACGTTACTGTTAATTTGTTATCGAATGACATTTGTTGATGTGTTTTTCTATTGTTCACTTATGCGCATGTGCAGCATGATTAGCGTAAAAACTTCCGGCAAATCAACCAATTCAACTAGTCTTATTCAACTAAAAAGAAAACGGAAAGAACTGTGAATGGAAGGAAATAAAATTCTGAGCAGCTTAAAACTATTATTTGAAATTTATTGAGAGTCAGCTCATTAAAATGGCCGTTCTCTCCATGTATTTCTCTTCTTGATTTGTTTCCATATTAACTTTTTTCGCAATTATTTTAAGAGAATGCTATTTTCTAAAAGGCAATATATTGCAATAAGACCTGAATACCATACGCATGTTCATCCTACAATAAAAATACAGTTATGTACAATGAAATGCATCACCTACCATTATTGACGTGGATTCACGTTCTCTTCCTCATGGATTTAAAAAGCTGTCACAAAAAATTATTTTCTGTCGTATTCAGAGCAATAAATCATATGGCCATATACATCGATCACACCACTGCCTCATGACTATATTAAATGGTTAAAACGACTACTCATCCTCATAATGTTAATTTCTTACGCCACATATTAAGCATATACTCCGACAGAGACAGATATAAATATAGATGTGAATCTGTCAACAATTTTTTAAAATGTAATATTATATGACACACCTCGTTCAGTAAACATCTATCATGACTGACTCATGAAACTTGTATTCATTGAACGTTAGTAAAGACAATACTCAGTTTTCGATGTCACTGTTCGATTCTAATGAGAGAGAAAAAACAGACATTGTGCTACGCATGTAAATATAGTAAAAATTGTGATGTTTACTTACTCTTTTCGAGAGGTCAAAGTTCAGGCCAAAGTAAACGTTATGGTAATCTTGATATCTGTCCTTCAAACAGTGTTAGAGGTCGTGTACTGTTGTAAACTTACTTTTTTATTAACTGAAACATTTTTAGAAGAAACTCATATTTGAGTAGACGCTCCGTGTTTTTTTTTAATTTTTTAAAACAGTTTTTAAATTCGTCTACCAGCTGAACAGTTAAGAAATCTTATTAGAGAAAGAAATATGCCCTCCGCCATTTTTCTCTAATATGATTTCTTTATACTGCTTAAAAAAATAAATATGGGTATCAACTAAAATTAACGTTTAAAATAATAATAATATGTTGAATTAATAATTAACAATCCATTATTACTTCTTTAAAAAACTAACAACCCAGACACCTTTTGTAAATATTGTAGCGTGAACAAAAGACTGTTTAAATAATTAGCTCTGTAATATTTATGATTATAACTTTTAGGGCCTGAACCTAAATATACTTGGATTTTTTTCTCAAACCCTTTTAGTTTAATTGGGAAATACATTTTTTTTAAATATATCATTACATTTATTTAGCGTAGTGCAATACCACGAAATACAATATATTGCCGAAATTATGAAAACATTTCTACATGTGTCAATTCACCAACAAGTTAGAATATGTCTGCCTATAAAAATGTGTCTGAATTATTTATTTTTTTACTTAGAATCAGAAATAAATTCCTGAAACCGTCGGCTATAAGGAAACAGATCAATAATTATATAACTTGGCAAAACTGTATATTGATATGCAATATTCAGTAGTTCATATTCGACATCTATGAAATATGGGGTAAATTTGGGTTAAGTGCATAGAAAAAGAAGACTACTTCTTCTGCTAACGGAGACCACTACTTTGTTGTTTATGTTATTATACGCGTGGAGTAACTAAAAAAGGATTAGTAAAAAAAAAGACAACTAAAAAAGACTACATACTAAAAAGACTACAAAAAGACTACTAATTCCGCCAAAATACAGACCACCGTTTTTTGTGCGTCAGATATTATACGCATGGAGAGACTAAATATATTACCTTTTATTGTCCAGATTTTGGCATAGCGTCCATCGAATCTTTCATGTCCCAGATAACTTTTTATTGCCTCTTCAAATATGACACTAGGATTCCAAGAAAAAGAAATTAGTGCAAGTCACGAAATCCTGTTTTCAAAATGGAAGACAAAAATGATCATGATGTACAAATTTCAAATTACAGAAACATGAAAATTAGCATATTTTTAAAAAATATATATATATACATATTTAAGACTGTAGAAAAGGAAGCTTCTTGAGGTCTACTTATCTATTAGGAAGTAGGTCCCCAAATATACTAGTTTTGACATAGGTTCAATTGATTGAACTTGGTTAGAGATACGATTGTCATAGGCACGTTCTATATGATTTCTCTTTAATGATTTTAGGTCACCATTTTTTCTAAATTGTGAAAATAATGACTTTTATGGAATAAAGGACTACAACATGTCACACCAGCATAAGAATTCCATATCAATATAAAAGCTTATACGTGCTTTTCGTTAGAAAAGTTGCGCAGTAGGTTTTACAAAACTATACTATCGCTATTTATAAGATCAAATGTAATGTCAATTGACATCTCCAGTTGCCTTGATCTATCCACTATCCTTCTCCACATCCTTTTCTCTGTCAATCCTATCTGCTCTCGTTCCAAATCTTCTGTAACCACTTGCGTGCTAGTGGCTTCCCGCCTTTCTTGGGGTGAAATGCTTATATATCTATCTATCTATCTATCTATCTATCTATCTATATATATATATATATATATATATATATATATATATATATATATTGTTGTGGTAGGATCCACCTAATCTGGATAGGTGACTACCAACTATATAAATAGTGGTTGGTACCGGGAGACGAGAGGAGGAATCACGAGATCTCGGTCTCTACGCGGCCCCAAGGCTAAGATCAAAGTGTAGTATCTGTTCGCAGATTACTCTCTGAATGATCGCCTATGGGGCCGGGATTCCTTCTCCGATACAGGCCGGCGGCAGGGATTCGTCCCTGCGCTGGTAGTATCGTGGCTACGTCTGACTAGCTATGACCAGCTTGGACAAGCTATGACCAGCTAAGACCAGCCAAGACCAGCTATGACTAGCTAAAGCCAAAGCACTGCGACCCGGGTGAAAACTCGGGTCCATTCCCCCTCCCTCCCCACGTTAAACTCCGACCTTGTGTCACAACCTGGCCCTGTGGGAGGTCAAGTAAATCCCAAGGCTAAGATCAAAGTGTAGTATCTGTTCGCGGATTGCTCGCTGAATGATCGCCTATGGGGCCGGGATTCCTTCTCCGATACAGGCCGGCGGCAGGGGTTCGTCCCTGCGCTGGTAGTGTCGTGGCTATGTCTGACTAGCTATGACCAGCTCTGACCAGCTTGGACAAGCTATGACCAGCTAAGACCGGCCAAGACCGGCTATGACTAGCTGAGGCCAGGGCACTGCGACCCGGGTGAAAACTCGGGTCCATTCCCCCTCCCCTTCCCACGTTAAACTCGACCTTGTGTCACAACCTGGCCATGTGGGAGGTCAAGTAAATCCCAAGGCTAAGATCAAAGTGTAGTATCTGTTCGCAGATTACTCTCTGAATGATCGCCTATGGGGCCGGGATTCCTTCTCCGATACAGGCCGGCGGCGGGGATTCGTCCCTGCGCTGGTAGTATCGTGGCTACGTCTGACTAGCTATGACAAGCTATGACCAGCTAAGACCAGCCAAGACCAGCTATGACTAGCTAAAGCCAAAGCACTGCGACCCGGGTGAAAACTCGGGTCCATTCCCCCTCCCCTTCCCACGTTAAACTCCGACCTTGTGTCACAACCTGGCCATGTGGGAGGTCAAGTAAATCCCAAGGCTAAGATCAAAGTGTAGTATCTGTTCGCAGATTACTCACTGAATGATCGCCTATGGGGCCGGGAATCCTTCTCCGATACAGGCCGGCGGCAGGGATTCGTCCCTGCGCTGGTAGTATCGTGGCTACGTCTGACTAGCTATGACCAGCTAAGACCAGCCAAGACCAGCTATGACTAGCGAAAGCCAAAGCACTGCGACCCGGGTGAAAACTCGGGTCCATTCCCCCTCCCTTCCCACGTTAAACTCCGACCTTGTGTCACAACCTGGCCCTGTGGGAGGTCAAGTGAATCTCAGGAATCCCGAGATTTCGGTCTCTACGCGGCCCCAAGGCTAAGATCAAAGTGTAGTATCTGTTCGCAGATTACTCTCTGAATGATCGCCTATGGGGCCGGGATTCCTTCTCCGATACAGGCCGGCGGCAGGGATTCGTCCCTGCGCTGGTAGTATCGTGGCTAAGTCTGACTAGCTAAGACCAGCTCTGACCAGCTTGGACAAGCTATGACCAGCTAAGACCAGCCAAAGACCAGCTATGACTAGCTAAAGCCAAAGCACTGCGACCCGGGTGAAAACTCGGGTCCATTCCCCCTCCCTCCCCACGTTAAACTCCGACCTTGTGTCACAACCTGGCCCTGTGGGAGGTCAAGTAAATCCCAAGGCTAAGATCAAAGTGTAGTATCTGTTCGCAGATTACTCTCTGAATGATCGCCTATGGGGCCGGGATTCTTCTTCCGATACAGGCCGGCGGCAGGGATTCCTCCCTGCGCTGGTAGTATCGTGGCTACGTCTGACTAGCTATGACCAGCTTGGACAAGCTATGACCAGCTAAGACCAGCTATGACTAGCTAAAGCCAAAGCACAGCGACCCGGGTGAAAACTCGGGTCCATTCCCCCTCCCTTCCCACGTTAAACTCCGACCTTGTGTCACAACCTGGCCCTGTGGGAGGTCAAGTGAATCTCAGGAATCACGAGATCCAACTAGAGACTCTGATCGACTGCGACTAGTCAACACATTCTCCAGGAACGTCTTCCCAGAAAGATACAGAAATACTATATGTACTTATTGTGTACACTTTCTTGTTATAATACATTCTTGTTCTAAGTACATTTTGTGTTGCATTATTATTCCATGCATTAGGCGAGATTCAACAATGAGTCAAGACTCAACAATGGCGACGAAGTAGAACGAACCATACGTCAAGTTTCAACAATGGCCACGAAGTAGAACGAACCATACGCCAAGTTTCAACAATGGCAAAGAAGTAAAACGAACCATACGGAAAGAAGAAAGAATTAATAGTGAGAGTTTTCAACAATTGGGACAAGTCAGTGAAGAACCCAGGTTGAAAAAAAAAATATTAATTCAAAGTCCAACGTTAACATAACGACGAAGGATTCTGAACTTCTGGATATGTAGAACTCGTTAAAAGACGACTAAGCATAAAGGAACGTTCACTCAGAAAAATTGAAAGGTGTCGTAAACGAATAACGGTAATTTTAAATTAAAAAATTATCTACAACGAGACACCCTCTAAAAAGAAAAATTGGCCGACTACAAAAACATGCATGGATTAAAAGGAGCACAAATACACCGTGTCGACTTTGAAAGGTAACGACTTTAAAAAAATTTGTTTTTTTTATTTGTTCAACAATATAGTGACGAATTACCTCTGATAAGAAAATCAGACGTTGTCATTGAAATACGCCAACCGAAGTCGAAAACGAAAAAAAAAGTCCGACGCTCTCTGTTTAAGAAAAAAAAATACCAAAGTTGATTAGTACGGGCGTGAATGTAAAAGCAAGACATAAAATAGAAAAGTCGTGCGTTGTTTCGATTTTTTTGGTCAGCTTATATGATATTCGTGGATACACAAATTAAAAGTATATTCCTTGTTGCATGAACACTATCAGCTAAAGATGGATGAACTATCCAAAGTCATATCTGAATTATTCAAATCCCAACAGATAGCACAGCAAGAACAACTGATAGCAATGCAAAAATATCAAGAACGTCAAGAGGAAAGACTTTTGGAAATTCAAAAGTTAACACTGGAGAAATTAAACAACTATCAGGCAAATGAGGGAAATTCTTCATACTCTAATAACACCATATTTAATTCGCTGGAAACATTCAACTATGTGCCAGACGAAGAAAAAAAGTTTGAAGCGTACTTTAAACGATATGAATATATTTTCTACACAGACTGTGAAAACTGGTCGAATTCAAGAAAAGTCAGTCTATTACTTAGAAAGCTAGGTACAGCAGAACATAGCAAATTTGTAGATTTTATTCTACCGAGAAAAACAACTGAATTGGAATTCTCGGAAACAGTGAAATTGCTAAAAGAGCTGTTTGGAGCAAATATGTCGCTTTGGCATAAGCGATGGTTATGCATGAATGTCTCTAAATCCGACGATCAGGATTACTTAACATATGCATCTATAGTGAATAGACATTGTGACAATTTCAGCTTGGCAGAGATTACGGTTGAAGAATTCAAGTGCTTAATTTTTGCTCAAGGACTGGTATCCAGTAAGAGTGCCGAAATAAGACGTAGAGTTTTGTCTAAACTCGAATCTGAACAAGGCCTTACCCTGCAAAAGTTAGCAGAGGAGTGTCAACGGGCCGTAAAGTTTAAAGAAAGAGTCGCAAAAAATCAAAAAAGCTGGTATTGCTTATATTAAAAAAATAAAAAAGCAGTCAAAGTACCCATTAGAGAAAAATTGGAGAAAAAATTCGGCGTATTTTAATAATAGACAAGAAAATAAAAAGAACGAAAATAAAAAGGTCCCACCATATTTGCAGACGTTGTAACGAAAGACATTGGGAGATAAATTGCCCATATAGAAATAAGAAATGTTTCGTGTGCCAAAAGAATGGTCACAAAGGATCGTGTTGTAAAACGAAAAAATTCAAGAGCCGAATTAGACAAACAAATTCGAATATCAAATCAGATAGAGATTTGAGGAAATATGTGACGACTGAAATATTCAAAAAGAATATCAAATTTCAACTCGATTCGGGGTCAGATTTAACAATAATGAACGATAAAACATGGAAAAGTTTAAAAAGGCCTACAATAATGAAGTCAACGAAACTCGCTCGAACGGTAACTGGAAAGCAAATTAACTTCGAAGGCGAGGTTGTACTTACAATGAAATTGAATGGGATCGTTAAAAAAATAAAAGTTTTCATTCTGAGAAATGGAGAAAACTTGTTGGGTACAGATTTTATTGAAACATTCGAATTGTGGGATAAACCGTTAAACTCATTCTGCAGAAAAGTAGAAAGTAATACGCAAACAAGACAGTACATTAAAGATGAATTAAAGAAAAAGTTTCCGGAAACCTTTACACCTGGTCTTGGAAGATGTAACAAGTTTGAAGCTAAATTTGAATTAAAAGAAAATACTATGCCTATATTTAAAAAGAAACGTAACGTGCCTTTCGCAAGTGTAGAGAAAGTTAACGAAGAACTTGATAGGTTGGAAAAAATGGGAATTATTTCAAAAGTAGAATCTAATTCATGGGCTGCGCCAATTGTGTGCATAAAAAAGAAATCAAACCAAATCAGAGTCTGCGTTGATTTTTCGACAGGGTTGAACTCTATAATTAAGGACTACCATTACCCGTTACCGAGTCCTGAGGAGATTTTTAACAAGCTAAATGGCGGAGTGATTTTTTCAAAAATCGACTTATCAGATGCCTATCTCCAAATTCCCGTCGAAGAAGAATGTTCGAAGTTACTAGGGATAAACACGCATAGGGGTTTATTCAAGTACAACAGGCTTCCTTTTGGTATTAAAGTGGCACCAGCCATTTTTCAACAAGCCATGGACGTCATGTTGAATGACTTAGACTTTGCGTGTGCCTACTTAGATGATATTATAGTAAGGAGTGCAAATGTCGACGAACATCGAGAGCACCTCAATCAAGTATTTAAAAAAGATTCAGGACTTTGGATTTAAAGTCAAAGAATCAAAGTGTGAATTTGGTTTGGAGGGAATTAAATATTTAGGTCACATAATCAACAAAAATGGCAGATTTCCAGATCCGGAAAGGTCCATTGGGATTAGAAACATGCCGACTCCCACTAACGTGGCGACACTACAGAGGTTTCTGGGGCTCGCGAACTATTATCAAGCGTTCATTAAAGGAATGTACAATCTAAGAGCTCCGTTGAATGAACTACTGAAAAAAGACAAGGCATGGGAATGGACAGTAGAATGTCAAAAAGCCTTGGATGAAATAAAGAAAATGCTTACGTCCGACCTCTTTTTAACCCATTACAATCCTAAACTGGATATTGTAGTGGCAAGTGATGCTAGTTCATACGGGGTAGGAGCATGTATTCAACACATAATGCCAGATGGTTCTAGAAAAACAATTGCGCATGCTTCGAGGGCATTACTCCCAGGAGAGCGAAGTTATTCACAGATAGAAAAGGAGGCGCTGAGTATCATTTTTGCCATAACAAAATTTCATAGATACATCTACGGCAGACATTTCAGGTTAGAAACGGACCATAAACCTCTGATCACTATTTTTGGGTCAAAGAAAGGGTTACCCGTTTACACGGCAAATCGACTGTTAAGATGGGGAACCATTCTTCTCAATTATGATTTCCACATAAAGCACCTATCATCCAAAAATATAATTCATGCGGATACCTTATCAAGACTCGTACCGAATAAAGATGAAGGATTCGAAGAAACAATCATTGCAAATATCAGAGCAGATTATGAGGTCAAAAGCATGGTAAACAACATTGTAAGAGAGCTACCGGTTACATCAAAGGAAATCAAAAAAGAATCTGAAAGCGATGATTTCATTTTAGGAATAAAAAGTAAAATGGTAGCAAATGACCAAAAAGTTCAGGAGATCTATTCAATTTGTGACGGAATTTTATTATATGGTGAGAGAGTAGTAGTACCAAAAAAGTTGCAGAAAAGAATCCTACGGGACTTTCATATGGGTCACCCGGGGATTAATAGAACAAAAAGCTTAATGCGAAGCTTTGTATATTGGAAAGGAATGGATGTGGATATCGAAAACATAGTTCATCGATGTAAAGGGTGTGCGTTAGCAGCTAAGGCACCACCTATAGTACACAAACCATGGCCAAAGACGGATCATCCGTGGGAAATATTACACATTGATTTCGCTGGTCCAGTAGAAGATTATTACTACTTAATAGTGGTAGATAGCTTTACAAAATGGCCGGAAGTACTACGCTGCACAAAGCCTACGTCCAATACCACAGCAACTTTTTTGCATGAACTATTTACACGGTTCGGTGTGCCAGAGTGTATTGTGAGTGACAATGGTACACAATTCACTTCTGACGATTTTAAGGAATTTTGTGAGTTATATCAAATTAACCACATAACGACGCCGACGTATCATCCGAGATCCAATGGACTCGCAGAAAGATTTGTAGATACGTTAAAGCGCGCTCTGAAGAAAGCCTCAGGAGTTCCAACGGAAAAGGCGCTTCAGCAATTCCTACAAGTATACAGAATCACGCATAACCAGAGAACACCATCAAACATGGCACCAGCTGAACTAATGTTCGCTAGGAAAGTTAAGTCAGTGTTTGACAAGCTTTTGCCAGGAAGAAATAGAATAAAGAACACTATGTATACAGCTAGAAAAAGATACACCCCCGGAGAGAAGGTCTTTTTCAAGTGCTATAGAAACAACATTGAGTTCTGGGAGCGAGGCATAGTGGATAAGAGAATCGGTGACCTGATTTACATAATAAAAGGGCCGTAGAATACTCATAAGAGGCACCAGAACCAACTCAAAAAATGCTACGTGCTAGAGCATGAAGAGAGTATACCGGATGAGGAGGAAGATCCCATTGATGTAATGTATGATACTTTTCAAGTAGAACCTCCGCAGAGTGCTCCTGAACCGAGAAGATCCGGTAGGAAACGAAAGTTCACGGACCCATTGGATGTGAATCCAAAACGAAAAAGATATTGAAAAAAAAAAACAGATATACATATGAACTATGCAAAGGGGATCTACAAAGAAATAACCATAATCATCATCCCATATAGAAGCCAGTTTGAAATCCAAAAGGATTCCAAGGCTTGGGAGGGGGGTGTTGTGGTAGGATCCACCTAATCTGCATAGGTGACTACCAACTATATAAATAGTGGTTGGTACCGGAGGACGAGAGGAGGAATCACGAGATCCAACTAGAGGCTCTGATCGACTGCGACTAGTCAACACATTCTCCAGGAACGTCTTCCCAGAAAGATACAGAATTACCATATGTACTTATTGTGTACACTTTCTTGTTATAATACATTCTTGTTCTAAGTACATTTTGTGTTGCATTATTATTCCATGCATTAGGCGAGATTCAACAATGAGTCAAGACTCAATATATATATATATATATATATATATATATATATATATATATATATATATATATATATATATATATATATTAATATGACACACTTCTTAGCAGTAAATTAATCATCAACACGTTTTTTTTTTCGAACAGTATACAATATTCATATTTTTGAATTAATGGCCACATTTTGAGGTTCTATTTTTCCGCTGTTTTGTCAATCAAGATTTTCGGATTAAATTGACTCATATAAATCTTCGTTGAAGTCCGAGACTGTAACAAAGTTCCTCTGGGTATGAATATTTTATGACATTATGCCAGGGATTGAACAACTCCCTTCTAGTTACGACATTCTTTCAGCATAATTACCAAATATAACTAATCTCGGAAAATGCTTTTCCTTCTATAGTATTATATTTAAATATAAATGTTCACTTCAAATCAATAAATATATTTAGCTTTTCTAATGTGCGACACATTAAATGATAGTTAACATCGAACAGATTCAGTCATTGCTCGATGCTTAAAGATTACTGATGCACTTCTGATCACCGTTGTGGAAAGGAATGTCCGAAAACTTCTTAAATCGTGTCGCATATTCAAAACATTGTATTTCTATACGCTGTGAGAAAATGAAGCAATACTTTTGCATCAAACTTTTGGTTTTCAATCCTTATAACATTCGATGGTATATGTTCACAGTAAACAAGTCACTGTACTTATTTAATCAATGGTAAGTGTAAGATCGTTATTGGTTTTGTGACGAATGTTTTTCGTCATATATGCCTGTTGAAGGACAAATTTTTGATCTGCAAGTGATATTAGTTGTGTTGGAAATATTTCTCATACTTCTGTGTAATAACCGATGCTTCTACCGTAAATATTTCAGTAAACATTGCAATCGTCTATCAGCTTTCCCACAAACATAATTTCATACGTACTATCTATTCATTTTATTATCGTTTGCAATAACAATCAATCATTAACTAAAACCTACAGGAAAAATCAAGCCAGGGATACTCTACATAGCTGACTTGCTAAAATAACGGCGGCTCTTGCTGCTTAACAGCACAATATGCAGTTAAGTTCACTTAGCACACCACATTCCTTTTTGGGGGTTTGTACCTTGTATGCTTGGGTTACAACCTCCCTTAAATAATCCGAGTTGAAGTCCCTCCATAATATATCCAGCAAAAGAGTTAAGGGCATCAAATATTTTGGATCTCACATAATAGATTCCCAAAAAGTCTTGAACATCCGCAAAGGTCTTGCATGGGATGCGTGTAACAAGCTTCACAAAATCATAGACTCGAACCTTCCATTGTCCTTGAAAGTTAAAACCTTTCGAACATTGATTGTATTGACCAGAAACTTGGGAAAACTGTTCGCCTTGAAAGACAACTGGATGGAACAAATACAAATCTACTTAGAAAAATAATGAACAACAGTTGGAGATCCCATACAACGCTTAACCCAATCTACAGAGAACTAAGACCAAACTCTCTTAAGATCAAACAAAAACGATAAGAGTTTGCCGGCCACTTCCACCGAGCGGACAGAGCAATCCTCGCATCCTTACTCCTACGGCATCCTTATGGAAGCGTCTTCTCACGGAAAATGACTTTCCCAAGCAGAATATCTCGGGACTATGGGTTGGATATTGGATATCTAGGGACGGCAATACAGGACCGAACAGTGTGGAAAGGAATTGTCAATGGAGTTCTGACCAACTATGGTGATGTCGAAGGATGACCATAATGGTGATATTTGGGTACCTCACGCTTGTTAGATTAAACTTAATCTCATATCCTTCCGCGGGCCATGATCTTCAGCACATAGGATACCGTTGCTCTGAGTATACCACTTTACATTACTGATCTCTTACTTGCCAATGGGATCTTCTAGTCCCTGTTCTACTGAACATTAACAAAGACGTTATAATGGTTACTCATTATTTTCCGTTATTTCTTTGGATTTACTATACCATATATATGGTAATTTTCCTAACACTACTTTATTCATTATTAGACACAAGGTTTTAGCTGCCTCTTTCTGATTGTAAGCATATTAAGAATAGTATGAGAAAATCAATATAATCTTCCATAAATTCTTACAATCTAACAGAAAAAATATTTTCTTACTTTGAACAACACCCCAAAACGTTGATAAACCGTAAAAAAACAAATCCACAAGTTATGTCATTCTTAGCAACAGTTTCCTTGTAACTTTTGATTTTTTTTCTTAACTCTTCCTCATTACTCATATCTTTCTTTTTTATGTCCCATGTCCTTTCAGGATGTAGCCGATCATGGCTCTCCACCTATCTCTATCCATTGCAGTTCACAACAAGTTCCTTCCCCCTGCTTCCTCCCCAAGCCCGCCAGGTATTCCACGTGATTTTCCCTTGTCTCTCTTTCCCTCTATTTGACCCGTATGTATCAGATTATGGGGCCCTCCTTCCTTATTGTGCGCCACAGAAACTTCATCTGCCTCTTTCTGATGTTAAGTATAAGCTTCCTCCTCGTTTGCAACCTCTCTGACCTCATTGTTGCTCCTACGTTCGGTCCTTGATATCCTTAGCATCTTTCTGAAGAACCACATTTCTGTCGCCTTGAGTTTCTTCTTCATCTTTGAGGAAATCCTCCGTTATTTGCTGCCGTAAAGAAGGACAGATGTCACGTAACAGCTCAGTATTCTTTTCTTTGTTACCAAAGAAATCCTCTTGTCACACAATACTCTGCCCAGTTTTGAAATGTGCCCTTGGCCATCCCAATACGTCTACGTATTCCAGTTTCGCACTTACCGTCCTCTGTCATATACTGATTGAAGATTAGGTATGTTTCTGTTTCGAGATCGCTATCGATGTTTCATACACTAGATTTTATTCTAGGGACAATAACAAAGAATGAAAAATTCGATATATAATTGTAAATAAGGGACAAATCGCAAGTGCTGATGTCAAAAATTTGAAATTTGATGGAAGTTAAATTTACTTAATGAATATTAGTGTGTATTTAATATGAATTGAAAGATATCTGACCGTGGCATTTGTGATCTTAAGAAGAAAGGAGGTATTCCGGTGATATAGATTGGTAAGAGATCTTCAAGTGATGTTAACAGTTTATTGGGGGAGAGAAATAAAAATGAAATAAAGAAATACAGAAAATCAGAATAAAGGAAAATAAATTAAAATAAATATTGGAAAAAAAAGAAATAAAGATAAAACAATGAAAAAATTAAAGATGAATGAAAGAAAGAAAGAAAATTAAATAAAGTAGAAAAAATCAAATAAAGAAAGAAAGGAAAATGATATAAAGAAAGAGAATGAAAGACAAATGAAAGAAATGAAAGAAAGAAATTAAAAATGAAAGACAAATGAAAGAAAGAAAAACTTAAGACAAGTTAAAGAAAGAAAGAAAATGAAAGACAAATGAACGAACGAAAAATGAAAGATAATTTAAGAAAGAAAATGAAAGCCAAATGAAAGAAAGAAAAATGAAAGACAAAAAAGAAATAAAGAAAAATGAAAGAAAGAAAAAATGAAAGCCAAATGAAAGAAATACGAATGAAAGACTACTTAAAGAAAGAAAATAAAAGACATGAAAGAAAGAGAAAAATGAAAGACAAATGATTGAAAGAAAAATGGAAGATAAATGAATGAAAGAAAAATGAAAGACAAGTTAAAGAAAGAAAATGAAAGACAAATGAAAGAAAGAAAAATGAACGACAAATGAAAGAAATAAAAATGAAAGGCAAGTTAAAGAAAGAAAATGAGAGACATGAAAGAAAGAAAAATGAAATACAAATGAAAGAAAGAGAAATGAAATACAAATGACAGAAAGAAAGAAAAATGAAAGATAAATGAAAGAAAGAAAAATGGAAGACAAATGAAAGAAAGAAAAATGAAAGACAAGTTAAAACGAGAAAGAAAATGAAAGACAAATGAAAGAAAGAAAAATGAAAGACAAAAAAGAAAAATGAAAGACAACTGAAAGAAAGAAAAATGAAAGACAAGTTAAAGAAAGAAAGAAAAATGTAAGACAAATGAAAGAAAGAAAAATGAAAGTCAAGTTAAAGAAAGAATAATGAAAGACAATTGAAAAAAAGAAAATGAAAGACAAATGAAAGAAAGAAAATGAAAGACAAATGAAAGAACTACGAATGAAAGACTACTTAAAGAAAGAAAATAAAAGACATGAAAGAAAGAGAAAAAATGAAAGACAAATGAAAGAAAGAAAAATGAAAGTCAAATGACAGAAAGAAAAATGAAAGCCAAGTTAAAGAGAGAAAAAATGAAAGACAAATGAAAGAAAGAAAAATGTAAGACAAATGAAAGAAAAAAATGAAAAACAAATGAACGAAAGAAAAATGAAAGACAAGTTAAAGCAGGAAAGAAAATGAAAGACAAATGAAAGAAAGAAAAATGAAAGACAAATGAAATGAACGAATTAAAGAAAATGAAATGAAGGAAGAAATAATGAAAGCAAAATTAAAAATCTATAAGTAAAGAAAGAAAGATTATGTGTTTTTAACTCTTTTCTTTTTGTTAAAACCCGCAAGCAAATATGAGAGAAAGAAGAACATGCAAACATTCGCTCTGTTTGAACAAAAATCTTGAAATATTTAAATGAATAATTATCAAGGTCTCATGGTGAAACGTTATTCGACAGTGGAGAGATGCATTGCTTACTACTTTTCTTGCTTGCATTTATTTGTAATGCATTTTTATACATCGTATATTCTATATCTTTGCATTGCTTGCTTTCATTAGCTTGAGAATTTCTCCTCCCAACTTGTACCTCATTGTCTCTCATTCCTTTGAGATGACGCCTTTTGCATTTGTTACGAGTGCTTTCCAAGCCTATTAATATCCTCAGTTAAACTATCTGGCTTGCAGCACAATCCGGAAAGCGTTCATCCGCCGATGAGCGATCTCTTGTCTCCAAAGTCTTCTGTAATTAATTTCAGTAAAACAAGCTCTTACACGGTTGTAACAACAACAACAACAACAACGACGACGATAACAACAACAATAATAATAGTACTAATAACTCTAAAAAAAGAGAATCTTTAGTAGAAAAATAATTTATGTGAATGCAGAAGTCGGTCCCGAACGAATATCAGAGTGTCAAGGCAGAGTAACGACGGTGATACACTGCGAAATGGAACAAGTGACTTGGGTACGATTGTGTTAATTTATCGTATCAATCAGTCCAAACCAGCGACAGACATAGAAAATTTAAAAAAAGAATAATCTCTTCCAATTGTTGAAATATCAGGCCAACCATGGAAACGAAAAGACTGGACAAGATTGTTATAAAATAAGAAGAGGAGGTTCTGCTAAATCTTTGATGCTATTCTTCTTCTATTTCATACTACTACTACTACTACTACTACTACTACTACTACTACTAATAATAATAATAATAATAATAATAATAATAACATTAATAATAATAATAATAATAATAATAATGATAACCGTGTTGGCCAAAATGCAGATTCTGTGATAAATATCCAGAAACAATTGACCATCAGGTTTCACGCTACTTGTACCCACTGAATGTTATGACAGTGTAGGACAATATATTACTGTAGAAAATCTGAAAAAAATTACTGAAAGAAAACCGCAAGGAATTGGTATGCACACCACCCAGACACGGTTAAAAACAGGACCTGTAACAATTTTATGTGGTTCTTTACAACACACACAATCAAAATTAATCACCCAGACATTGTGATCAAAAACCACAAAAACGGAATGTGCTTTCTTATTGACATGACAGCCACTGCAGGTTGTAATATATATCTATATATGTATGTATATATATATATATATATGGCACATTCAAGGTAGGTAAATCTTCAGCTCAGTTGTGCCAATGATGATGTGGGAATGACGATACTCATCCCGAGGCGCAAGCTATTAGACTACCTCTGTCTTCTTTAAATTGACTTCAAGCCCAGAAAGCTTGGAAGCCTCTGTGAAGTAGGAAGTGGTCCGCAGCAAAGCCCCTTCTTTGTGGGCAACAAGTGCAGCATCGTCAGCAAAGCAGAGGTCTTGATAAGTTGGTCCAGTGTCTTCGTCTAGGATTTTAATTGTCGTACATTAAACATGCCACCATCGAGACGGTATCTGTTGTAGACTCCGTCCTGATCATCAAGATCTTTCATGGCTTGCTTGAGCATTATGCTGACGAAGATAGTGAAGAGAGTCGGTGCCAGAACTCAACCCTGCTTTACACCGTTGGCGGTCGAGAAGTGCTTTGAGAAATCGCCGTTGTGTCTTACTTGGCAAAGCTGATCCTCGTGTAGTTAGATGATCATGTTCAAGAACTATGGAGGACAGTATAGTCGCGCCATGATCTGCCACATTCCACTTCTGCTCACTGTGTCGACTGCTTTCATCCGATCAATGACATGTGCCCCTTGTTTTGCTTCCGACACTTCTCCTGCAGCTGCCGGAGTACAAGCATCATTGGTTGTGAAGCAGCACTGACTCTCTGGAAGGGGCTGTTCTGCGATGACGGGTACTAGCCTATTCAGCAGAAACTCTGAAACGATCTATTACCCTTTGATCTTACTCAGGGCAATTATGAATGCATCATGCAGATCTTGCATTTTTCCTGATCCTAACGATATCAAAAGAGCATGAGGAATTTGATATACAACACAGGTTCACCATGCTTCCCGTTTTCTGGAGGGATTCCATCAACTCCTGTTGCCTTGCCGCACTTCAGCTGCTTTATGGCTTCGATAGTCTCTTCAGTGGTGGGAAAATCATCCAGTTCCATATTTACTGACTGTTGCTGTATGCGGAGAATTACTGGTTCCTGGCGTAATATTGCACAATTATGAAGCTTTCGAGTACCATATTCATTTTACCCATACATTAAATTCCGTCTGGAATGGTCTTAAAGGAAAGAAGCCAATGGCAAAACTGTGCTTCGCAATTAAGTTCTTGTCTTTGGCCTTTTAACCCGTTGGTTTTTGATATTCTATGCGTTCAAATTGGTTTGCTTGAATTTGATAACGTAACACACAAGGCGCTGGAAAGAGGCACATAAGAACGAAAAATTAAAGCTAGTAGCGTTTCCTCTGTGGGAAAAGGAGTTGCAGTTTATATAACAGTTCATCACCTACAAGGCCGCGGAAACTATTTTTTAACTCGGACCAGGCTGGAAACCAAGTGTTATCCAGGTTTAAACTCCATTTAGCAGATATAGTTTGATAGTGAATCTAAATATGAGAATGAACGAATGGTTGACATGTATGGAGACAACCCAACGTGTGTTTTACTTATTATTGACGTCAGTATCAAGCAGGTGCTGTAGTTTAAGTGGGTGTTATTGTTACAGCCGATGGAGAATATGACACAGAAATTTGAAGGCGGATAGGAATAACAAAATATGTATGTCGTAAATTATGTAAAGACATAAGAAATTATCGTTAGCAGCAAAGAAATGTATGCTAAACTAGTATGTAATATCTATTCCATATCTCAGTAAATGAAAAGGCAAGATTTGGTTCTACCGACAAGTAGTTAAAACGGGAAATGGTTAAAATACTACATATATAAGCAGTCAGCAAAGTTTACAGCAAAATAGAAACAATAATTAAACCTATACATTCAACAAGAAAGACAAGATTTGGTTTTGTTTGATTCGTTTTACCACATACCAACCGCAATGGGTTATTTTATGCCGACAAAATTTTCATTGTTGGTAATATTTTTTTTCCAAAAATCTATTTTTGGTAAAATTTTTTCTTTCAAAAAACAATTTCTGGTAAGAATTTTACTTCGATGGAAATTTTTTTTTTAAAGATGCATAGCTGGTAATGTTTTTTTTTTTTTATATATATATTGATGGCAATATTTTTTTACAAATTATTTCTGGTATTAAAACCTATTTTTACACTTTCATAATGTTTTGACCCCAGTTTGGAAATTAACTATTTACCTATAGCTGGGACCCTATCAAGTGCAAACCTAGGTCAGCGTGGACCTGGGAACATCAGCAATTAAGAGGTGGTTCCACGCTCCTCAATACCTCCTGATCAGAAGCCTTGCTGTAGGACGTAGTTTATCGTCTTACCCAGGACGCGGATGTAGTTTATTCGCATAACCAGTACGGCAAAGATACAAGAGGTAGACATTTCTGGAACAAATCACGATGAAAGAAGGCATGGCGAATCTAATACTCACGGAACAGAATGAAGGAAAAGGGAAGAAGGGTAGAACATTGTTACCTAATTAATTACTTTGCATTTAATTGATGGCAGAACAGGGATAAAGACATATGACAAAATTTCAACAGTTGTTTACAGCAACAAAATACAGGGTGCTGTGTAGAGTTATAATCAATATTGTCCTGAAACGATTTTGAACATGAAAGAAAAGATTTATTTAATGTACAATCAAGAAAAAAAATGACCATTATCTAACGTGTTTAAATGACATCGGTAATAAAAAAAGACATAATATCAGCTCTTCAAATTTTTTAATTTCTCCCTATTGATACAATTTTCGCTTTCATGATTACAACGTTGGAAATTATATGCTGTATTCGTTTAATAAAACCTATACATATTATTCGAAATTAAGTAACCACCTCATGAGATATAATACAAGTTTATAGCGGGAAATATCTTCAGTATTTCGGCGTTTTTCTTATCATCATGTCGCAAGAACATTTTTATATCGGAATTATTTTCTTTTCTTTCACGCGCTGTACAAATATCCCTTTGCTTTTATTTCATGCGACCTATCAATTAGCCACTCCTACAGTAATTTATCTAATCCGCTTTCTTTACGTCATCGACTCTTTTTATTATTTTCTTTGGCTGTCAATGTAAACATTTTCACGTAATCTACGCTTAGGCCAAATTCATGTTCTCAACAAACATTTTTTTTTCCTTTTGGAAGCATTCTTATTAGTGTCAAAAATTTTAAAAGCCTTAAGGATATTTCCATCGAATGCAGTAATTGATTAATTCGTTTTCATTTCTTTCTTGTGACTTGATATTTTTGAATAATTTAATTTGTGTCTGTCATGTCTCTTTTTGCGCACAAAACTTACAGAAATTAGAATTGTCAACAATGACATTTTTATTACCATAGCGACATCTATTTAAGCCGTAAAGAAGTAGTGAAGAATTTTAAAAGAAACTAGAATGGCATGCTTAATTAAAATAATATACTCCTTTCTACGTATCTCATTTAATTGGAAAACTGAAAAGAAAATGTTACGTCGGAAACGAAAAGACATGCAAATTAGTCAATAGTTTAATTCATCGTCTATGTTTCCTTCTTTGAACTTATTTTGTGTGATTCTGAATAGTCATATCTAACAATGTGTCAAGTTTATTCTTTAGGAACGGTGGCTTTTGAATTTGAGAATCTCTAAATATATTGCAAAACGACAAAAACGCAAGACATTTACAGAAGACAACGCGTACGACTTTTACAAAGATATACGCAGACACAACTTAAAGGAGCTACGTTTGAGAATCAAAATATTGAATTACTTTGTAATATTTTAAAAGAATAAATAATATTTGTCTAATATATTATGATGAATAAAAAGAAAATGTGCCTCGACTCAATGCATACAATCTAAAAAAAAAAAACTATTCATATAGAAAAAAAATGGCGCATTAAAAATAGAACGGATACATCGAAGAAAAGTTCCAAGACAAATGTGCATCGCAAACATGAATACAAAAATGGAAGTTCGTGTAATATTAAAATCAGATCGGCTTTAGCCAAGATGAACAATAACAAAACCCTAAATCCAGAAAGTATTGTAGTTTTGATGCAGTCATATTTAGATGATTTCGTATTCGGCAAGATAACAGACACAATAAAAAGAACTATATAACAGTTTTGACGTACCAGTAAATCAATCGTCACAGCAATGCCAAAGAAGCCAGGTACAAATGAATGTTAGACCCATTTTAGAAAACACTTGATGAGATGTATAATATCATGATTAACATTTTAATGAACAGTATTCACATCAGAATTAAAATGCCAATTAAAAGGACAATGTTTTTTTTTTCAAGATACTGAAAAGAATTTTCTTCAATTTAAATGCTGTCAACATGAATAACAGAAATGAAACATTCATATACTTAAGTTTCGTAGATTGCAAAAGAATATCATTGGATGGGATATAACACAAAAATATCTCTGAACTTCTCTGGAAGTTTTATTTACATGGGAAATATATAATCCGCCATATTTACTGGCAAAACGCCTACATTAGGATAGGAAACAAGTTAAACAATTACACAGAGATAGAAGGAGCAAGAAAAGGAAATTTTATCACCAGTTTATTAAACCTGTACACCGAAGCGATCTTAAGACAAAGAGAGAAGCTGCCTTGTATTACCCTACAAGCATGAGATACGCTGAATAAATATGCAGATAGCTGACTCAGAATGCAAACTGTTAAATCTCTTACATAAGTAACAAAGGAAATCCTGAAGAATTGACATGTTAATTAATAAAAACCAGAATGCATGCATTTCAGAAAGATGTGTATGTTTCGTAGACATCGGAAACAAGCAGTTACATAAATCTCTGGATTTGGGTGCGTAGTAAAAGCCGATTGAATATTACAAATAATGTTTCGAAGGCGCATCTCAATATAGTAAGGGTGCCTACCAGAATCCAAGCTAAGAATTATAACATGGTAAAATTATTTAGAAACAATGTAAAAAGTGTTGAATTGATAAACCATATGTATTTTCCTAAATAGCATCTGACGATGGTCAATTTCTTTCCAAGACTGAAAGACAGCGGTGCTATTCTTCAGACGGATGCTGAAAACCATTACGGAGGAATTTCTAAAGAAAATGAGAATAAAAGTAAACTTATATATACAATCAGAAAGAGATTGTTTCACGTCCAGTGAAACATTATGAGGAAAGAAAGCTTGGAAAATTTAAGACTTACAGGATGTAAAGGCCATGAAGCCTTTATCTAAAATTTCTTAATATTTATTCTGAAAAAATAAATATTCAACGAATCATCCCTTTAACATATGTACATGTTTTCATATTTTAACATTGTTTATATTAATTATTACAAAAGAAAATTGTATAATCACTCCCTCTCTCTCTCGCACTCTCTCTCTCTCTGTCTCTCTCTCTCTCTTAAACACATTGAAACTCACACACATTTTCATATCGCCTAAATCACACTGTTCCTAGGTCAGGAGTAGTGGTTTATCCGTTATTTCCTGTTAAGGATTCGGTTTCCGATTCCTTGTAATGTCTTTTCATTCCCAGTAACCACTAAAGTCTTAGATGCATAATCGCTTTTCTTGAGGTGAATTGATTAACACACACACACACACACACACACACACACACACACACACACACACACACACACACACACACACACACACACACACACACACATATATATATATATATATATATTATTATATTTATATATATATATATATATATATATATATATTATTATATTTATATATATATATATATATATATATTATTATATTTATATATATATATATATATATATATATATATTATTCTATTTATATATATATATATATATATATATATATTATTATATTTATATATATATATATATATATATTATTATATTTATATATATATATATATATATATATATTATTATATTTATATATATATATATATATATATATTATTATATTTATATATATATATATTATTATATTTATATATATATATATTATTATATTTATATATATATATACGTATATATATATATATATATATATATATATATATATATATTAGCTGTATTTACGCACCAGAAATTCATCCAAACAAGTCTTAATAAATACCACGGGCCTGGTCAATCCGTACAGTTTTTTATAATATTTTTCTAATATCGGAATGAGGTGTTATATATTAGGTATTTGGAAGTGGCCAATGTTCATCTTTTTTTTAAATATTCATGTATATTTCGCTAACACAGTCATTTTCAATAACGGGTGTAATCACTATGGTGACCATAATTTACTTGATTCAATTATTGTATATTTAGATTAGTCGAATAATAGTTAGAATCAGTTAAAATTGATTATATTTGTGACGGTTAAACGGATAATCCTGTATATATGGTCGTGCTAAATACGTGTAAGTGTAAAAATCGTGACTTTCCGAACAATCCTATTGACGCAAATTCACAGAAAAGGCTTAGAGCAACCAGTAACATAGTTATTCAAAAACATCCCAACGTAGTTGCACGCTGGGAACGCTTATCTAGACCGATTATAACAAAAACTTACCTCACTGAAAAAATGTCAGATAGGTAAACTTTTGGCGGGGTTTGAACGCAGGTTTTATGGCCGAAAAAGAAACACGTATATGCCTGAAGATCTCATTGAAACGTGTAAAATGCCAACTACTGCTTTGTGTTGATCCCAATGTTCATATTGCCTGTCTATAAACGACCTAACTCCCTCATTTAAACAATTTTCAATAAAATATATATATATATATATATATATATATATATATATATATATATATATATATATTCAACACCATCACTTGATAAGACACCAGATGTGTTGAAACAAAATTACTGTTTGTGTAGTGATTTTATAACATATTTATATTATAATTTTCGAATAAATAATTATATATATATATATATATATGTATGTATGTATGTATATACGTATGTATGTATCTATATATATATATATATATATATATATATATATATATATATATATATATATATATATATATATATATCAAATATGTGGTGCAGTTCAATTTATATTAGAATGAATCATTCATACAAAAAGTAGATTAGTAAAGTTAATGATATAAAATGGTGAAAGGATTTCGCCATTTTATATCATTATCTTTACTAATCTTCTTTTTGTATGAATGATTCATTCTAATATATATATATATATATATATATATATATATATATATAATCCACTGTTTTTTTTTCTTTTTAACGCAAAACATATCTATAGTTATTTATCACTGAGTAGAGATGATAAAAAACGTCAATGTAAATTAAAGAAATATATATTTTTAAAAAGTCAGATGTGCAAAATATTCGTTGTGAAATGCTCATCTTTCATTGTTGTGCTTCATTTATCATTTTCTAACAGAGAATCTCATCGATGATAAATTTATTAACGTTTGTGACGCAGTAAATGCTTTCTTAGGGCTTCAAATAATATATATATATCAATAGTTGCTTCAACTAATGAAGAATCCTTGAAATAAAATAAACACTTCCGGGACGTAGCATCTTCCTTCTTCTATATGTCCTTCTCTTCAGAACATTACCGATCATAACTCTCCAAAAGTTCCTGTCCTTTATAGCACCGAGTAACTATTGTCTTTATTCATATGTCCCCGAATCTATCGTTTGCCAAAAAATCACACACGCTCGCGAAGCAGGTAATTTGCTGTTTCCCTCTTATCTTGAATATGTTCCGTGAATGTCATTTTTTCCAAGTCCACATTCTGTATTATATGAATTTCAACTGCCTCTTTCTAGTTCTAAATAGAAATACCTTTTTTTTTCGTTATCCTCAGAATTTCGTCCTTGCCCACATATTCATTTCACGGTATTCTAAGCTTCCTTCTTGAGTAGGAGTCTGTAAACCCCGACCCCCGGGTCACACCCTGCTCGCGAAGGATTTTTGTCAAATTAGTTTGTGGAGCATGTGGCAGAAACATATCAGTTGGAGTTAATCAACTTAAAATGTGACGAATTTTTTAAATCAAAATGTATTTGCGACTCCACTGCTGACTTCTACAAGAAGAGTTTTGCCAAGCGGAAAATATAAAAACCATGATATCATTATTTGGAAGTACGTATGCATGGGAATAACTTTTTCGAACAAAGTTGGGTGATGACCAACTAGATGATGTTTTGCTCCTTCTTGCCGACAAAAATTGCTATTTTAACTGTATTTAATTTGCAGTAAATAATTTGCATCTTTTGTTGATTGTGTTAGTTGTTATCCTGTTATACCTGCAGTAAAATAAGAACCTTTTTAAATAATATAACATTAACTTCATTGCTTTTTCTTTAAACCTCCAGACCAAGGCAGCCTTCTCAACGTAGTGGTCAGGGGTCGCGAAAATTTATTATATTAAATTTGATATCATGGCCCTCCTCCAAGACACTGCATAGCTTTCTGGCCCTTTCACTCCAAGAGGTTGCCGAACCCTGTTCTATTAGCTAATGTTTGGTTTTCATCTGAGAGGAGATTCTCCATCATTCGCTGTCATATAGAAGTGTCGGTATTGCATAAAATTTCAGTAAACTTGTCCTTGTTTCTAAAGAAATGTTCCCGTTTCACAAGACTTTGCATATGTTTTGGAAGACATATATCACTATTCCAATGCGTCGTAGAAATTCGGTTACATATTTTCCGTCCTCTTTTAAGTTACTTTTTGATCTGTCTATATTTCTGAGATGAGGTATTATGTACACAATTTACTTCATTCGGACTATTGTCCTCATCTTTGTTGCCATATTAATTAAAACGTTTCCGACGTTGTACGCTCCGGCCTTATTCAGTTTGTTGAAATGTAGAACTGAATCCTTTATTTCGCTCTCTGGAGTAGACTGTTCTAGTTCCACGTGACATGTTTAATGGATGTCAGTTATCTGTTATATCCAGTTAATTCCCTTCTCCAAGCTTTCCACTGCCTTAATCTGGTAGAGATCTCATACTCCTTGGGTCCTGTCACTGGATCTAACCAAAGCCTTTATCCACATGGACACATGGCACAATGGATAAAGGCGTTGGTTAGATCCACTGACAGGACCCAAAGAATGTGATTTCTATATGCGGTTAAGGCAGTGGAGAACTTGGAGAGGGGAATTAACAGGAGATAACTGATAATTGACATCAATTAAACATGGCACGTGGAACAAGAACAGTCTACCCCAGTGAGCGAAATAAAGGGTTCAGTTCAACATTCCAACCACCTGAAGAAGGCCGGAGCGTACAACGGCCAAAATGTTGTGATAAATATGACAACAAAGATGAGCACAATAGTCGGATAATGTAAATAGTGCAGTTTCTTGATATTATAATCTTTTGTAATACTTTCATTTGAGTGTCTCTATTTCTTAGTTTTACATCTTGGGCTGTTGCCTTTCTGTACAATCGTATACTGTATTTTTCTAATTGATGTCTGTTTCTTTTATTTTCCATTGTCTTTATTACTTTCTGTAGGAATCCCCGCAATTTCCATGTTACGTCTACTATCAACAGCTACTATCATTTGTATATCTTATGCTGTTAAGATTGTGGCTATCAATCCCTTTCACTTATAAGGGCATAGATCGTTAACCCTACTGAGAATGGTATTCTTTTCTTGTGCCATTGTTCTTATTCTTTGAATAATCGCGATCAAGTCTTCAGCATTAATTATTTAATCAGTATATAAGGAGCAAAACAGGAATAGATATCCTCTCTGTTCATTTATGTTTTCTGATGAAGATAGTTGCTATACATTCAGTATTACCCATAATATACCATTAACCGGTTATGTGCTACACGCTTAGTTAATCATGTATCTTTCGATACATGACCGACGATGCAGATTTTTTCCCGCAGTAGGTTGTCATTTCTTTCTGTGGTAGACCAGTTGCCACCCAAGGCTATAGAACCCAGTCTGTCTAATTACCAATAGCTTGGGGGAGTGGAGAATAGGTTTCATATCTTCCCCAAGGGTATTAGCACGTAAGTGAATGTACTTGAATCGACTGCAAATCGAAATCGGCTCTCTGATTCCACCATCTGAGCCGCTATCCATTCCTTCACATATATATCATACTGCTGTTTAATTTCTTCATAATACTCAGGATACACCTCGGCATCTCGAGTAATATGTGTGGCCTCGGGGTAAAAGACAACAAGGTCAGCTCCTCATTCATAAATTAAAGCTTGAATCTCTCGTTTATTGGCCTAAATTTGCTCTACGCAAATTCTGTTTTATTCTCTGGCATGTTAAACCTTTATTCCCTAGATTTTTCTTGAATTCAGATTAAAATAAAAAAAAAAGATAATGCTTTCTCTCTCAAGTACACGGTGTTTCCATTCTGACAGAAAAAACGCAAAATATTGAAAAAAAACGAGTATAAAGCAAGACAAATGGATTTTCTAAATACTCGCAAATGTAGCTTTCCCTGTTGCCAAAGTAGATACATCTAAAAGAAATTATTCTTTATTATTAAATGAGCCAAAATAATGCTAAATTAAATAGACTACAAACAAAGAGTACGAGGTATAGAATTCTTTATTTAGAATATAGTCAAATATTATTAATCTTAATTTTCTCTTATTTCTCTCAATAAGCCAACCATAATGTCACAGATTATATTATTACGACTAATAAAAAAACAGCTGATAATTATCACCAATTGATTATCGTTCAGAAATATATGCTAAAAATAATACAATAAAAATAATATCAGATATATTTCGACACAATTCTTTTGAGAAACAGTTTCCAATTTCTAACATGAAACAAAACTAAATGGAAATTGTATCTATACGTTTATGCATTCGTGTATATTTTATGTATATAAATTAGCTAACACCAGAAATTGTCTTTAAAAAAAGTGGCTTCAAACCTGATAAAAACAAAGTTGTATCATCAAAATGTTTATGCTATTATTAAGGGTAAAAATGAATGTATTTTTGTTTATTTTATATTGTATAATCTTTTCTAGCACATTCGAAATTTTGGTTACATATCTTCTTTTTTTCTTCGTCATCGTCTGGGTCGAAGTTTACTATGAGAAATTTAGTGTCTTTCTGTGGTAAAAACACATTGGAAATTCTTGCAAAAATCAAATAATCGTCGGAGGTTAATGAAATTATCATGACTTATTAAAAAATGATTCGAATAATTTAGAATTTTTTGTTTTAGAAAATCTTGGTGAAAAAATTTATTTTTTTACACCTATTACTCACTTATTTTTATGAAAATTCGATCCGCTTAATGCGTATATTAGTTAAAACAGGAACACTTTGGAGAATGAAAATTCTCATTTTGTTTTTATTTTCAAACAATTAATCATTTACCCAAAATCTGCTCTGTATCGTAAAATAAAAAATGAAATAAAACTATGATATGATTTAATTATAAAAGCTTTCAATTGCTTTCATAAATAATATATATCAAAGACATTGGTAAAAAATTGATGAATAACGAATTTTTACAAGAAGAGTTTCATTTCTGATATTTAACTAGCCAAAATTATTTAGTTTTAAAATTTTTAAAATTCTGTTTTAATTTCAGCATTTTGTATGATTTTTATTAAGTGAAACTATATTAATACTCATAAATGGATGACCTTTCCGATGTTATTGAACTCGATTCAAATCAATATAATTTTGTACGAAATACACGAGAGAATTTTGCTTACTGGAAATAGTATATATCATTATTCAGCTTTCAATTAAAGCTAAAATAAAAGCTTCAAGAATGATTTCTTTATTAAAATTCAATTAAAACCTGGGTTATCTCGATTTTTAGGAGGAACCTAATATAAATTTAGACATAATAATCAAACAGAAGAAAAATCGGATAATATGTAAAGTAAGACTATATATTTACATTTACAGTGAAACGATATTTATTTGTGTAAGTTTCGAATTTATTTTTCATATTAATATAATGTCATTCCATTTTTCCCACGACTATACTAAACCTGACTTAATAGACATAATTGACACCGCAGCACCACCTGGCAATTCCCTAGTTGTTGCCCTTGGCTAATGCCAGTAATTCTCAAATAGTCTCTAATGGCTGAAGTCGTTATAAAGGAAATTTACAACAACAACAAAAAACAACAAAATCTGAATGCCGGCAGGTATAAAAAGAATAAAGCAGTCGAATGTAAAATTATTATTATTATTATTATTATTATTATTATTATTATTAAGAGGTTTAGTTGCTGGATTTTGCATATTTATTAAAATTATATCATTGCACTTTATCGTATATATTTTTCCAACATTAGAATATATTACTGTTGAGTAGCTATTAATATATCGATTTTACTTTCTAAGATTTCTTTGAAACGGTTATTATTTACTATTATTATTATTATTATTATTATTATTATTATTATTATTATTATTATTATTATTATTGTTCTTGTTTTTGTTGTTGTTGTTTACACATTGCGTTTTCACATTAGCAATAACTGGTGACGTACACTAGAGTTTAAGCAACACTCTCTACTCCAGATGTTTAAATCATTTCACCCGAAACAATTCGAACATTCGACTCCGGACATAGTGAGAGCCAAGGAGAATAATAATGCATTAATGAAAAGAAAGGAAAAAAGCAAAAAACAAATTTCAAGAAAACAGAAGATAACAATTGACGTTACATTCTCTCAGAATTCTACGATAAATGCTTTGCTGATTCTCACTTTCTTTCTAGTTGGAAATACTTCTCTGTAGTTCAGAGGAAAACGTAAGCGCAAGAGGGCTCACTCGCCTAGAGGATATTATCAGCTACGTTGAAAGAAGGAAGAAACTTTTTTTCGTGATGAATAGATAGCAGTTTCGTTTTGGAATCATGAAAATTAACAAGCCATTCCTTGCCCCAGTTAACAAAAGATTAATGGTCATTTTTTTTAGATCAGTTAAAATTTGACATTGTCGAACCTGTGAGAATTACTATTAAGACATAAGTAAATAGTTGTCATCAGCATAGATGCCGAATTCAGGACTGATAACATCAGCAAGGTTGTTGATGTAAATTCTGAATAAGGTAAGCACAAGAATAGCGCTGGGGCGGGAGGGGGTCACTTGCATTAATGCAAAAGTCTAGAAGAATTTCCGTTCAAAATAACGTTCATTTTCTGATTTGATAAATGAGATTGAATCAAAAATTCGTCCAGAAATGTCATAATCTTTCAACTAGTGGAGAGAACCAATATGCTCTATACTGTCATACAAAGCAAGAGTCTCCATCATTCTTATCTAGAGCTAGATAGACTCTTTCAACATTAATCATTAATACTTTAGAAAAACTAGAGAAGAGAAAGCCATATTGCTTATCTGAAGCAGCAACTTGCGAGCTGAGATGGATTCAGAATTGATTAGAAGCGCTAGTTCAGTGATTCACAATCGTCGTACCGCTGTACGCACGTATGCCGCGTGAACCTCTTAAATGTCCCGCGAAATATTGTCACGGCATACAGGCATGCGTGTTTAAATGTAATAAAGATACAGCATCAGTATTTGAATAAATAAATATTAAACATTTTATCTAACATTAGCTAAAATGCATTATCAGTTTTATTGCAATTTTCTACTCCTTATTTGCGTGATGTAGGCTTCTCGACCCTAAATAACATCAAATATAAGAAGCGAGAAAGACTGATGTAATCAAAATCTGCTTATTACACATTCGATCAGCCATTGCAGAAATCGCGAAAAAGACACAAGGCACAGCTTTGCACAACTCGTTGAATAGAAACATTGAAATAACGTAAGTTCATATTCGTGTGTGTATAGTTAATATCTATGCTTTTAGTTCATAACATTTAAATTTAAAAACTTAAAATTAGAAAAAACTTAAGAATTTTGCTAAATGTGGCGTAATTTTTTCATTTGCTTCTCGGCGTGCCGTACCATGAAAAAAATGTACAAGGCTAATAGGCCGATACGATTATAAAGTAAGTATTCAATTATCGCGATAACCTACTTACAGAGTTTTGTTAACATTTGGAAACATTGACAGCTATGTGATAGTTAGTATGGCAATGTAAAGATTAAAAGTAATTTATGTACGCGTCTTCCACAAAATGGTCTTGCTCTGCATTAAGTTTCTCTTAGAAAACTACTCAGAAGACTACTGATTTTCGAGAAGTAAATTATCTTTAAATTAGTTTAAATGCTTGTGAGTGTATAAGTGAGAGCATTAGTTAAATTATAGGCACTTATATACGGAGCTAAGTGTAAGTAAATAACTGTATTAAATCGGAATTCATGTGATGAATATCTCTAACTTAATATATATATTTGACTGGCATTTTAGACACGTTCTGGTAAGCATGACTAATTTCCTTATAGATGTACATGTATATTTTACACACACAGACACACACACACATACACATATATATATATATATATGTGTATATATATATATATATATATATATATATATATATATGTGTGTGTGTGTGTGTGTGTGTGTGTGTGTATGTTAAACAAGATTTTTGTTTAAATTTGTGTGTCTGTATAAATGTATATCCGAATTTACAATAATATATACATATCTCTTTCTCTTCATATATATAAATATATATATATATATATATATATATATATATATATATATATGTATATATATATATACATGTATATATATAAATATATATATATATATATATATATATATAAATATATATACATATATGTGTGTCTGTGTGTGTATGTATATATATATATGTGTGTATATGTATATATATATATATTTATATTCATATATATGTGTGTGTATGTATATATATATATGTGTGTATATGTATATATATATATATATTCATATTCATATGTGTGTATGTATATATATATGTGTGTATATGTATATATATATATTCATATTCATATGTGTGTGTATGTATATATATATGTGTGTATATGTATATATATATATATATTCATATTCATATGTGTGTGTATGTATATATATATGTGTGTATATGTATGTATGTATATATATTTATATTCATATATGTGTGTATGTATATATATGTGTGTGTATCTGTATGTATATATATATATTTATATTCATATATGTGTGTGTATATGTATGTGTATATATATATATATTTATATTCATATGTGTATGTATATATATATGTGTGCATATGTATGTATATATATATATATTTATATTCATATATGTGTGTGTATGTATATATATATATCTGTGTATATATATATATATATATATATATATATATTTATATTCATATATGTGTGTGTGCATGTGTGTGTGTGAGTATGTTCAATTATATTGCCATTAATAACAAAAATATCCATGTGTATAGAGCAAAATAAAATAAAACAAAATCTTGAAATATCAAATATGGATGCACAAATTATTCAAATGGCTAGCGGGAATATTTTGTGAGTGCCAATTAATTCGGTTTATTCTACTTTCTCCGTCTGTGAAAGTAATTTAAGACTAGAATTGAAAAAAAAAATCCCCAAAACCTACACGCACGCATTTCCAAATAAACATAACAATCAACCATGATACATATACATTCATTCTTTTTTTTAAATATGTAGAAAATAAATGTAAAACAATTTTCGGGTGAAATTATTTCGAAAATAATGTAAAGCAAAACAAATCCAACCGAAAAAAGAAAAAAATAAGAAGCTGTAGGAAAAAATATGAAACAGTTTAATTACTTTGAAATTAAATTGTTACAAGAGTCGAGATGACGTCGCTAATTCCAAAGCTAATCTGAGTGAATGGTGGTTGGTTCAATTTTAAGCATCTCTGGATAATCTATTTAATTGGTAAAGGAGTTAAGATTAGAACTGGTATAAAATACCATTCAACAAATATAATTTGAATTCTTTAGAAGTTATTGAAAAAAAACCTACGTTATATTACTGGAAATGACATGACACCTCCCATACACAAACAATGGCATATTTATACAATCCACACAAGGTGTAGTACGAAATGTTGAAATATTCTTCTAGGATTCTAATGATCCCCATATGTGTGTGTGTGTATATATATGTGTATATATATATATATATATATATATATATATATATATATATATATATATATATATATATATATGGGGTTTATATCAATTGATATAGATCAAGTACGATTGAGTGTTAAATTTAATCAAGTAATATAATCAACACACACACAACAATACACACACACACCAATGCACACAGACACACACACACACACACACACATATATATATATATATATATATATATATATATATATATATATATATATATATATAGATATATATATGAGGATTATATTGCTTGATTAAACTCAACATTCAATCGTAATTGATCTAGAGAGACAAATATACAGCATCGAATTGCTCAATATTTATATATATATATATATATGCATATATATACATATATATATACGCAATTATATGTGTGTTTGTATGTATATATATGTACTTGTATGTATGTATGTATATGCATATGTATATACATTTAATTAAAATGTAAAAACTTCATGCAACGTCTTTAAACGAATAATTCCTACTTAAATATACTTTATACGCACATATTCACAAAAAGACACACACGGATATATATATATATATATATATATATATATATATATATATATATATATATATGTGTGTGTGTGTGTGTGTGTGTGTGTGTTATGTATTTAATTATGTAAAAAACATAAGTATAATTAAACTAATTAGGTTTGCCATTTTATTTCATATTTTATTTCCCAATTTTCAAATAATGTGTTGCACACCGAACAAAATACTTGGATGAACTCCTCTACTTTTATGTTTCTGTTCTGCTCTTATTCAACTACATTCGAACGTCAAAACCGTAATCAAAGATGAATATTGTCAACATTAGACCAGATGTTGATTACAAAGGTTCCTTTTCGGAAAGGTACAATTCAAATGATGTCAGATATGCGTGTCTCGTATAAGAGATAAAATGTTTCAAATAGCTTTATTTATTCACACTGAGTCACCTTAAGAATTGTATTAAACGAAGTTTCGATGAATTCTCTCTCTCTCTCTCTCTCTCCCTCTTTCCTTCTCTGTGTCTGTCTCTCTCTTTCACATTATCGAATATTCTGATCTAGGGCTTGGCATTCTGATTTTCCAATATATTAACGAGAATAAAGTTATCAAATGCCAGCGAATGATGAATTTTGAATAGATTATCTTTCATCATTTTAGTGTTGTTTATTATCAAAACAATTTGATCATTTTATATACTGTAACTGTCATATAAGCACCATGAACTGGAAATAATGACCTACTTACCTGCATTTGACACCCGGAGATTTTAGGGCATGTCAGGTATGAACGACACCTTTTCGAATTGCCCTCAGATATCAATCAACAGTTGAACTTAAATTTATTCCTATTTATATAAATCCCCATTCTTAGTTATAAATATAGATTTAGTTTGATTGGCGAAGGGGTAGTCAAAAAGCCGCTCATATTGTAGAGTTTCTAAAGGCAAGAGATTTATGTTGAAGTATTATGGAAAGTTGTCTTTTATTTCCGAAGCATGCAACTTAACCAAGAGGGCCATATGTAAAAATAATATTACTTAAAAAATTCAATGATATGTTAAACTAGACAAATGTACTACTAATGTAAAAAATCTAATGTAAAAAAAGGGAAACGCAATTTATATAATTATATACGAGATTAACAAGTAAATTATTCATACGGGGTGAGTGATATCAAGTGTTGAATCAGACTCAACCCCTCCATATTCTTTTGATGAGAAGGAATTTCTCTTCTGACGGCTTCCTTCAAAGGATCGATACATTGAGGAAGTAGAACACAGAAGGCTCGACTCGATCCTGGTTTGTTCCTACGCTCGTCCGAACGGTCGCCGGTCAATTGATGGTTATCTGCTTTCCGCTTCCTTTCTTCATCTGGTTCCGTCCCACGTTTTGTACCTTGATCTCTGAGCAGTAAAGATCGAATTTCGTCTGTACTCGTGCGCTGGTTCGGGTGGCGGCGGAACCGTGGTACAAAACGACACACACAACGATTCCACTGGCGAAAATAAAAACAGTATAACAAAAAAAAAGAAAAGAAAAGAAAAACGAGGAAGATCACTGGGTTAATTTTCAGTTGGTTTATATAGTCGTTGAAGCAACAAAATTAACCGTTCCCATTAAGCTCCATATCATGGCATTTTCTTTTACTTTTACATCTTGGAGCGGGTTAAATCAACAAAGAAATAGGTTGGTCGGGTCTTCTGTCGGCAGCATATCACGCGGCCGCTTCCAGCCACAGCTGGCGTCTGCTTGCTTCTCGTGGCATTTTGTGCCTTCTCTCGCTCCAACTGATGGATCATTTAAGCGACCATTTCGCCTGACTCCCACAGTACCACAGGATTCATCAATATTCAATGTTATCTCTCGAATTTTTGGAGAACCGATGCTGACTTTCAAACAAAGTGTTCAGTTATTCAAAACAATACATTCTTCGACTACAATCTTTATCATTCCTTCTATATCCGGTCAAAAATCGGCTCGCGATCGGTTACTTATCAAAACAATAATTTACCGATAAAAAATCTTTGTGTTTATAAATTATTTCGATGCCCTTGACGTCAGAGAATTACCTTTGTTGCCGATTTTCCAATATAACCGATATAATTTTCTGGCCATTTTGCATGTTTACAAAACGACACTCAAAATTGTTTACATTAGCGGCTTTATGAAGTCTTAACATTCCATTTATCTCTGACCTTAAATTTTTCCCATCCTTATTTTTTCTCGCTTCATATTTCAATTCACGTTTTCACTTTAACGTTTTTAATCCTTCCAGTTCTCCAGTTCGTATAGGAGGTTTACACATACACCTCTTTAATCCTAATTCTATACTAACGGATTCACACTAGTGTCGCCAAAAAGGTGCTTCAGGGAAAAATTCAATCTTTCGCACTTAATAGCTAGTGTTATTCGTTATCTATCCAACATATGCCCATAGTCTTCATTGCCTACTTCTTCTTTTTACGTTCATATCACAAACGGTATTCAGTAATCCGCTATCCTGAATGGTCATGACCTTTGAATTAGAGGAATATTTATTAAAAAAAATGCGTTTTAAATAGCAATCAAAAACAGCCCTTTGCTCAATTTTGAAAACAATGTTTTCTTTTCAATCTTGGCTCGTGGTGAATGGCTTCACCTAGTCGTCACGTGAGATTTGATCTGAATAATAACGACACACTATAATTATTTTGACCTCATTAAGTTCACGTTCAATAAAATATGGCTTTCCATTCCTTATTTTAAATTAATTTCATTAGTGAACCAATTATATTTTATTTTCATATTAAATTAAGACTTCACACCAGAAACCCTCATATCATTTTACGCCGCAAAGTTAAAAAAATATAGTCCGTCTCTTTTCCAAATTGGCGACATCCTCTGGACTTCACCGCACTTAATTATATTTGCGTGTACGCTTGTTTACTGCGCTGAAAGAAATCACTATTAATTCTGAAATGTTTCAGAGTCTGTGGGAACTCATTAGATCTCAGAATGTCGTCTATATTTAATAATAATAAAATTAACCCATATCGTTATAAAAATATTGTTTCGTTTTTATCTGAGCGATAAAGATAAATATCAACTTCTCTTTTCTTTGGTTGTATATCGAAAAACATTATATTTTACGTCTATATTTAGTTTTATTCACTTTTCTCACGCAGCCATTTTGAGAATTAATAGGCTATAAAAAATACGAATGTTTACAAGCTAATCGTGGCTGCAAAACCAAGAAAAAGTAGAGAGCACTGACAATTTAAAAGGATAATAAATTAGAAAATATTCAAATCCCTGCTTGCCTAAGGCGAGAAAAATGAATAAAGTATTATTTTCGTTTCAAATTAATCTATCTGTCGTAAATGAAGCTTACAAGTCGAGTTATCAAGTCTAAAATAATCTTTCCATACTAGGGGTCGACTTATGTATCGGATATAATATTTCTATCTTCTACCATCGATTTTGTAAACAAGTGGGACAGCACACTTAAGCATTACGCCAAACCACTTACCGTATCTCCAGCAAGCCGCCAAACATATATCACAATAACACTTTTGTTTGGTGAACATATTTGACATGTTAATAGAGAAGTTTAAATTAAAGTCTATTAACACAAATTCAGACATCTATTAACACTACAGCACTATTGCGTCCTACAGCTGATAGACTCAGAAGAAACACTGAGCGAAGCGCCGCTTAACCCAGCCGGCCATTCAGCCAACTGGGTATGGTATGCGTGACATCTGCGTAATTTCATGATAGTAATGACTGTAATATTCTATAGCAGTTGATGTTGACCTTCATGTTATATCAGTAGACCTGACGAGTTTTAAATGTTCGCTATGTTATACCGAGACAATATAGGGTACATACCATTGTATGTTGTATGTTGCTTGCTATGCAACCCATAAAGGAAGATACTACGGTTAGTGCCTCAATATATAGGTAAGTGGTGTGACCTTATTTAGGTTTGGCACTGGTTATCAAATATTGTAGCCTAACTTCATTTACCGGGAGCCTACCATATGTTTTGGGGTCGATCTATACGGTAGTTATAGGACTTACTCAGAATTTTAAGTTAAAATCTTGAGGGTCAGGTCGACTTGTGCGCCGCAAATTATTAAGAGGTAGCACCTCCGAAAGAAGTTAATTGAAGATGTTGGGTTATTTTTATATAAGTGCGATCAGGACAAGATCTCAGATTGTTTTAGTGCCCTGATTGATAGAGTTCTTATAATAAGTTGTCTAAGACAAGATATTAAAAATGTCTCCCTGTCGTAGCAGAGAAAGATTTTTGTAAAGATATTCGGTCCAAAATAAAGTTGCAAAATATTTAAGATCGAGTATTAGGCCCTCTTTTAAAAGACATCATAACATATTGGATTAAATGAGCAACACAATCCATGAAATCTGTTTTTCTCTCGATAATCAATGTTGTGCTACCGTCGATGTAGCAGAATGCTCGGGGTACGCAAATAGTGATCTTGTAGCTGTTGTATAGTGTTTTTTATTATATATATATATATATATATATATATATATATATATATTCGTAAAAGCGGGAAATCCAGTGTTCCAAAACATCCATACAACTGAATATATATCTCATATATAATTTCTTAGGGGTAGGATATCTGTCTGATGCCAAATCAGTCGAGATTCGATCACGGCCTGACGCAATGGGGCGCCTAGCCACTCTGATATGCTGTGATACAACGAAACAGGCTTGAATGTGGGTGACTATTTCCGTTCTCGTTACACGATCGAGCTCTCTAGTGAAAGGGTAATTTTAAAAAATAGTGGCTGCTGCTTCTATTAACGCATCGCTCTTCAATTACGAAGCTTAGGTGTGGCACAAGGCCGAAATTATGGGGCTCACTACACAGTAGAAACTGTTCTAGCATGACAAGCTTGATAAACATTACAGCGCCTCGGGGTGCTCAAATAGTGATATTCCAAGCGTAGCTTTCATGTGGCAAACGGTTGAAAGTAGGAGGCACCCGGTGAGGATCGAACTCACTACACAGTCATAATTGTTATATATTGGCCAAATGGAAGCATGATGACAAAGATGTTAGAAATTGGAATTTTCGGAACATTTTTTCCGGATAATTCTTTTTGTATACGCCGGCATATACTTAGAAACTTATTCATGTTATCCACACACACTCACACACATACACACACAAACACACACGCATACACATGCGCATATACACGCGTATGCCCACAAACACACAGACACCCGCATACCCACAAAGCACACACAGACACACATACTAATACTGCGCCTAATATTTGAGAAAATCTATTACGAAATACGTCTTAGCATAATATTACGTAGCATGCACCAAATTAACAATGAAATGAAAATGTATGTTCGATTCATGGTATTAGACGCCATCTACCAAGACTAGCAATGTATAGGATTCGGAAAATCGCCAAGGGAAATGCAGCGACGATTGGTGATTCTTCATTTTAATGTCCACATAGTTACATTCATTTGTGCTCGTCCTGAGTGTCGTAAGCAATAATCTCATATTAGCCTATTTCACTCTTTCCATAGCATTCCGGGGGTATCGCCACAGCCAATGTCGAATTATTGCAGGCCGTGATCAAAGCCTGATCGAAGAGATGGACGTGAAAAATGTGCAAGTGCTACTCTGTCCATTACAGCCAACTGATCTTACCTGCAATTAAATGACATGAATTATACGTTTGGGGCCAATTTAAAATGAGGTAAACGGTGGCGTAGTAAATCAAAGTAGTCAGTGAAGACCATCCTCGTGCAAGTAAAGTCTGAATTAAGGTAGAAAGCATGATCTGGGACTACAATAGATTTTGAGGTCGAATCCATGCATTTTCAGTAACAAAGGGCATAGATGAATAAATATTTTTTTTTGTTTTCTAACTTAAATATGTCTACTATATTTCCCATAATGTTGTCCTTGATTTTGCAATGGGATGTTTTGATATTCTTTATAATCAAATCTCTCTCTCTCTCTCTCTCTGTCTCTCTCTCTATCTCTCCATACATACATTCACACACACACACACACACACACACATATACATACACACACATCACACACACATACACACATATATATATATATATATATATATATATATATATATATATATATATACATATATATAGTGATATTTATTTTTAATATATGTTTTTTTTTAAAGAGGACAATTAAAAGCTTGTTATTTACAATTGGATTTTCAATGTTTACTTATTAGAAAAATAATTTGTTGTTTTCCTTTACTACGACTTTGTTTTTACTTTAACATGCTTCGCTTAGCTTTTCAATAAGTGTTTAGATGTTTCTATATCCACGTGTTGATGCTTATGTACCAATGAAAAAATGAAAATCAATGAAAAACTGGCTTTATATGTCGTTTATGTCAAGAGGAATTTGGTAGAATCTATTTATGCAATGTATTAAGTATGGATTTGAACTTGTTGGTGATTTTTTCCTTATTAATCTGCCATTTTGTTCAGTACTGGTAGAATGGGAAGACACAAAAATTGATCAGATTTTATCATCCGCGTTCATCTATGTGTTGGTTAAGGGGTATTTTTCTGATGTGGGGGTCCCTAATTTGTTGGCGATGAATTGTCATCCTTTGCTTTTCTCTGAGTCGAGCGAAAATCATTTAAAATTTTGTTCCGTCTTTGAACTGAAATCCATGGCCCTCTGACAAGTAGTTGCATTCCCTACAAAGCGGTCGATTGTATTTTTTCCCCTGCCTTTAATTGTGATCTGCATTTTCTCACTGGTCACTATGGTTTTTAGTGATTTATGTAGTCGTTTATTATTTATGATTAGATATTTTTATAATAGGCTTTCCGTTTTTTTGTCCTTTAGTAGATTTGGTATATTTAGTTGTATGTGTGTGTAGATTTCTGTGTTCTTTGGGTTGCAAGTTGAGATATAACGGATGACCGTTTTTCTTCTTTTTCTTTTGTTTCGCGGAGTGTGTGGATGTTCAGTAGTATTGTCGATCAAACATTGAGGGTATTTTCTCATGGTGAGTATCTGTTCATCTCTTCTAGTCTGTGGGCTTTTGTGGTTGTTTGAAGCTATTGTACATATCCGATTTGTTAGGTTGAGTGGGATGTTGCTACCAGTGTGTTTCGAGTGAGAAGATGTAAAAAGGAGGTATTTTCTAGAGTCAGTCGGTTTAAAATATATGTCGGTTTCTAGTTTAGTGTTTATTTTTGTTATTAATATGTCAAAAAGGGAAGTTTTTTGTTGCTGTAATCCATAGTGAATTCGATGCTAGAATTTATATTCTTAATGCATGTTTGGAATGAAACAGTCACTTTGATATCATTTTCAATTTTCTAGTCTGTGGTTGTTTTTGAGACTATTGTACATATCCGCTTGGTTAATATTAGTGGTATGTTGGTACGAGTTCGGGGTGAGAAGATGTAAAAAGGATTCGAGAGTCGGTTTAAAGTATATGTCGGTTTCTAGTTTAGTCTTTGTTTTTGTCTAAAAAGGGACGTTTTCGTTGCTGTACTCTATAGTGAATTGTTTGCTAAGATTTATTAATTTATTAGTACATATTTTCTATGTCATTAGTTTATCCAGATTTTCATTCCACAGAATCAAACCGTCATCTAGATATCTTTTCCAGTTATATTTCATGTTCCAACTGAAGCCATTCCATAGATTTCCGAGGTTCTCTCATAGATTTCTAGTTCATGATATCCCATGACTAGGTTGGCATATGTTGGTGCAACCTTTGTCCCCATGGCTGTTCCTGATTTTTTTCGGCAGGGTGTTTCGTTGAATATGAAATAATTATTTTTAAGATGATTTCTAGGCGTTCTATGATGAAACTTCCTTTGATACGATTTGGTAGCTCATGGGGAAAACGTTTATAGCCAGTATTTTATGGCCTCTATTCCGTAGTCATGCGGAATGTTGCTATATAAGTTCACAACATCCATTGAGACCATATAAAAGTTATGATTTATCTCGTTGGGAAGATGATTCAGAAGATCTAGATTATCTCAAATGAAGCTCCGAACTTGTTTCATGAAAGGTTTCAATAGAAGGTCTAGAAAATTACTTAGACGGCGTGTCTAGCAAAATGGGCCTGTTATAGGATTTTGTTTTAGGTTCAATTTTTTTTGTAAACCTAATCGAAACCGGTTAAAGTAAAAAAGTGTAAAAAAAAGGAAAACAACAAATTATTTTTCTAAGAAAATAAACACGGAAAATCCAATTGTAAGTAACGAAGTTTTAATTCTTCTTTAAAAATTCATATATTATGAATAAATATCACTATATTAATTATTAGGTGATTTTTTCCAATATTCATTTTGGTTCATACAACAAGTTTTTGTGCAGAATCTTTCTACCAAAAATAATTTTCACCTCTCTCTCTCTCACTCTCTCTCTCTCTCTCCATATATATATATATATATATATATATATATATATATATATATATATATATATATATATATATATATATATATTAGAAAGGTGGCCAACTCTGGTTAAAACATGCAATGATAACAGCAAAAATGTCAATATGAGAAATGGTAAAAAATGGTTGCTGAAGACATTAGGTTGATAATATCCAGTAATTCATACAGAGATGCCCTCAAGGACACATGGCACAGTGGATAAAGGCGTTGGTTAGATCCAGTGACAGGACCCAAAGTTCAATACCTGGTTAATGTGGACAATTTGGAAAGAGGAATTAACAGGAGATAACTGATAACTGACATCCATAAAACATGGCACGTGGAACTAGAACTGTCTACACCAGTTTAGCGAAATAAAAGGTTCAGTTCGACCTTCCAATCACCTGAAGAAGCTCGGAGCGTACAACGGCCGAACCGTTGTAATAAATATGGCGACAAAGATGAGGACAATAGTCCGAATAATGTAAATAGTATAAAAATGAGTAGACACAATATTATTAATGAAACATATTTGAACATAAAAATAAATATATATATATATATGTGTGTTTGTGTGTGTCTGTGTGTTGTGGTGGGATCCACCTAATCTGCATAGGTGACTACCAACTATATAAATAATGGTTGGTACCGGAAGACGAGAGGGGAGGAATCACGAGATCTAACTAGAGACTCTGATCGACTGCGACTAGTAAACACATTCTCCAGGAACGTCTTCCCAGAAATATACAGAAATACTATATGTACTTATTGTGTACACTTTCTTGTTATAATACATTCTTGTTCTAAGTACATTTTGTGTTGCATTATTATTCCATGCAATAGGCGAGATTCAACATTGAGTCAAGACTCAACACTTGTATGCGTGGTACTTAAGGGAAAGCTCTAATATCAGTGATAGTGTTACCATAATAAATTGTAATGAGTTTGTAGTGGGTTTCACGCCTTTACGACCATCACACAAACTCATAAAAAAGATAACAAAATCATATCCATACAACTCATTATATATATATATATATATATATATATATATATATATATATATATATATATATATATATATTTATATATATATATATATATATATATATATTTATATATATATATATATATATTTATATATATATATATATATATATATATATTTATATATATATATATTTATATATATATATATATATATATATTTATATATATATATATATATATATATATATATATAGTAATATTAATTATTAAAACTGATCTACAGGGAGCATGATGTCTTTATTTTAACAGAGCATATGTATTTTTAAAGCAAAAAAAAAAAAAAATTACGTCAACCTAGATTTACTCTATTTCAAGCCGTTCTGTATACGGCTATCTTCACTCTCTACGTGTTTGTCTCGGAACACTGTTTTAAATTTCTTTTCAATGTCAGTCCTTCTCTCGTAGACACCTTGTTAATGAGAGTGGGTTTGTGTTACCGATTGGTGGTGGTGTAAGTTATCTTATCGCGGATGAAGCGGTCTGGTATTGGAGTTTATTTATGGCCAGGACTTGTTGTTTTTAGTTTAATATCAGATTCTACTATGTAGTGTCCAGGGTTTATTGTTTCTGTTTTAATACGATATTAAATCTATGTCGGCCTACCGTTTACTCCATGTCATATGTTCAAATGAATGAATAGTACAGACCTTTACTTACAGAACAAGCCTTACTTCAGCCACAGCGTCAAAACACCATTATTTCCCCAGATATCAAATATGTCGAAAGTTGCATTTAGACTCCTTTTTCCCCCGGAACTTCTAACTTCTTTGTGGAATAGAATTACGCGTGGATGGTTCCCTAGACCCTGCAATTCTTAAAGTTCTCATCAAGGGTCAATCCTTCATCCTCTCCTATCCCCATTAACTTATTTATACCCCATTCTTCATCGCCATGTCAGCAATTCCCTTTCAATGCGCGTGGCTCTCGAATCATGCATCCTGTGAGATTCTTTTTAATCAATCCACCCCAAGCAAGGTGACAATGCCACTACGACGCAAGGGAGCTACTCTGAGTGAAAGAGAATTAATATATTTCAGAATGAGGCGGAAACCTGATCCTAAACAACAAAAAAAAACAAGGGATAAATCACTAATTCTATTCAAAAGACCGGTGAGAGATGTGAACCAGACGATAAGTGAACTTCTGTTCAGGAAAAAGTAAATGAATATATTTATATAAATAAATGCGAATGTCAGTGTGCCACACTTATTTCAACTTTATTCCTAAAGGCCATAGCATAACATATCATACCATTTTAGAATCAGGCTGACTGTGAGCAAATTAAAAACATTCCATGCCGAATCCGGACCCGCAATCCTAAAATTTTGGATTCCCAATATTATTGAGATTGTTTTCGGCGATTTTTTACGCGATTCTTTGCGACGACATTTTTTATACGATAGCCATTTATATAACTTGGAAATAAATTTGTGAATATTTTAAATTAATTGCCAAATTCAGCGAAAGTCATCCATGGAATAAAAATAATTTTTGTACGGAAAGTAAGGACCTACATACATCACATTATCTTTAAATTAAATGGCGACAGAAGAATTATTGTTAAACTTTTAAAATTCAAGCTTAAATACTCATGCAATGCTTAAATGTAGCAATCAAGTTTTGGTTATTCTATTACGGCAGCACTCGTAAAAAGAAATCTCCTCCAACAGTGGACCACATGGCAATCAAATAGCCAAGGCTACAGCAGCGAAAGGAAAGTCCAGTTCAGATGAAAACCTGGATCAATCGGCAGCCAGGAGAGTTTCCAATGCTGAGAATTTGCAAATACTTAGGGACTCTAAAACTTCTGAATACGCTGAAGGCCTAACCAAGAAACCCCGCATGAGCTAGCTTAAATGCAAATGCTGCTTTTAAGCTAGTATTAAATAAAATTTAGTGTTTAGCAGAGGTGTTGGAATTATAGAGTTGAAATGAATTTAGAAACCTGAAACCCAATCCTAAACAGCGAACAAGATATAAACTTATACTGTTGTTCAAAAAACTGATGTGTTTGAATTTAGCATAAATATATGAAATGTTTATATACACGTACGTTTTCTTGTGTATGTTTTTTATCTAATGCCATTTATTCGTAATTATGTTTCAACATCTCAATGCAATCCTGTTTACTCCTTTTGTTAGATCATCCTAAGATACTTTTTCTCGCTATCGGGGATAAAATCACTGAATATCACAAATTACTTTGTATTAAAATGAGAAAAATATTCCATCATTGTTTAGTCTGAGTGAAATCGTAAAATCTCGAAATAATTCAGACGAGAATAACGATGCGAAATTTTGTAGCTTCAACTAATGGGGCTGTTCAGAAAAACTAAGAGCCGAACAGTTGCCGACGGCTGTCAATAAATCCATCACTTTCAAGAGCTTTGTCGTATATTAACAAACTTTCTAAGTATTTTAGGTAATCTATTCCGTCTTCTTTAACACAAAGTTGATGGTGTGATCAGTGTTTTTTTTTTCCTGTAATAATGAACACACTTTAATAATTAACTAGTTTTATTTTAGTTTAATATCCACAGTTAAAGTAAATCAACGTCTGTCTTGATGCGATGTTTATAATTTTGCCTTTCGGAATTGTTTGTTAATGTCAAGAATTTGAAACCAAAACCTGACGCAATTTCACCAAGTCTAAATATAGACCCAACAAAATTTTCCGTGTTAGTAGCACATTTTTGCAGGCTATAATCCACAATGAGGTTGTTGATCACCTCAATAAGGACATCTTGGGCGTAATGCAGCATTGACTTCGATCGGCTCGGTCCACTACTGATGTAAGAGAATCGATGAAACACTAAACAATACATACATCTCCAGTTCGATCGCATTAGATATTACGAAGGGTTTAGACAAAGTCTGTTCTACAGGGTTGCTGCACAATCTCTCCAGCTTTAGATCAATGAAAGAGCCTTGCCAATTACGAATACTTCCTAATGCGTCGGTCCCTGAAGTTAGGACCTAGCGTCGATAGAGACGTCCCAGCCCAAGGCTCGCATTTCGGTCCAACTCATTTTCTACTTTACCTAAATGATCTGCATAAACTAAAATTTCATTAGATGTTTTGTAAATATATATGCTGATGATGCGATGACATTGCGCGTGCACCTCTAGAACTCTAGAAGGCCAAACCTTGGGATTTGATCGCTCCTCTGAACTTGTGTGAGCAGCTGAGTAGGGAAAACTGACTGGTCACATTCAATACTATAAAAAAAATAGTGATGTCCCGAGCGGATCCTGATTTTCCGTCTATCGCTCTGAATGGGTGTTGTCTCAGGGAGTCCGCTTGCCTTGAGGGCCAACTGAGACTTAAGATCACTCCAGACCTCAAGTGGAACTTCTACATATGTTCCATCGCCTGGGAAGCTGCAAAGATGGCTGTTCTCTGTACCCGTCAAATTTGTTCATAAGAACAGAAATCTCCTAGCTTTACAAGAAGTAGATTAAGCCGAGAAGGAAATACTGCTGTCATATATTAATAGAACCTGTTCAGTTTCACATTCCAGTCACAAGAGAGTTCAAATTGTCTCCGCCACCGTAAAGGTGATAAATTGTTTTCTATCTTACAAACTATTTCCCACAGGTGAAACGTCGCAAGCCTCTCTCTGCTATATCGCCATTTCCAAGGAAAGTGCTCAGACGAACTACATTACTTAGTTCCACAAATTCAAACCATCACCGATACGATCTTCCATGAAAAAAAAATTCTAGCGAACCATATTCATTCCCTGAGCATTCCATTGGTGTAGAGTTCCCTTAAGAATGAGTACGTTGTGAAATCGACACCGAAAACGATCCTTCCCCGATCACTAAAATCTTAACCTGTTCATATCTAGGGTTAACGGATTTCATCCCCACATATCCCCATGAACCGAATCTCTTACTTCTTACTATCTAACACTCTACCTCGAGTGGTTTTCGGGTGAACGTTATTGTAAATATAGTCCAACTACTTGAGTAATTAATAAGTGTCAAACTGTGGAGAGATACAATGTTAATTCTCTTGGCAACCATTTCTAACGATGTGAATATTTTTACATTGTCCTCTCCACACATATTATTCAGTCATACTGATATGTGTCAATAAAACATGTTAGAAAAATGTGCTTTGTTACAGAATGTGTAGTCTGGCCCAGAGTGGCAAATTGATTTTCAGAACATTATTTACATTATTCAACAATTGTCCTCATCTTTGTCGCCATATTTATTACAACGTTTCGGCCGTTGTACGCTCCGGCCTTCTTCATTAACAATTAACATTAACACCCCACTTGTAATCTGAAGGAACTCGGCCGCCAATGGCAAATACGCAACAGACTCATTCTCCAGGTATATTAAGAAAAGCAGAGGGGATGAGCTGAAAAGTTCATATGCTGACTATGAAGGTGTGATGCTAGAGCTGTGACATCTTGCATGCATTAAATACAAATCTTCTTAACATTGACTACAATATTCATGTGTGGGGCGCCGCTGAGCGAGAGACCAACAAAAGACCTTGTAACAGCAAAGATGAATTGAAAGCAAGAATTATAGCAGTATTTATCAACTTCAACCAGGAGAATGTTCAGAAAAGTTGCAGGAGATTTCCAAGTCGCCTGGAAGCCGTGATTGAAGCCAATGCCGATTCTATTAAAATAAATTTCCTCTTTAGTTTTTGAAGATAATTTTGTGTAATTTTGGTAAATATATCTGTTAAAATATGATGTTAATGTTATTTTCATTTTTCCGTAATTTAGACGACAATTTATCCACTGCACCCTGTATATAAAAATAATACGATTTATATATTCAATGATAATCCTTTCAACTGAAACAATGGTTAAATTACATAGGGATTCATAAAGATATCATACGTAGATTGAGTTATTTTTGGTTATTATTTTTTAAAAGACACACCGTGCCTCAGCAAAGTTTTCATTAAGTGTAGATTAGCTTTAGCATAAAGTCAGCGGAATCGTAAAATAATGTTTATTAAGCAAACAAGAAAGTGTTACATTATTTGCTGGGAAACGCAATTCCTTGACAGTAACATTGATATTTAGATTACTTTTGGATCTTTGAGAAGAAAAAAAAATGTTTTATCACTATGTTCTTCTAGATTAAATACAATGGATCATAGCGTACGATCGACGAAGGCTTCATAAACGTTGCACTTAGAGTAATGCTAATTGTGGTAAGTACGGAAGAGCTTGTTTTGAATGACGATTTCCATTTTTCAACAGATTTGAAAACCATTTCTACTATTGACAAAGTGTCCATATTGATTCTGTCTGCATGTAAATAGCGCTCCGCCTCTTTCCATAGGAGCTGTCATTTGATTCTTTCTTTACTAAAAATTGTGTCGAATACGCGTAGATAATAAATATTTTTTCTGATTTTTGGTAATTTTTTCTTTATTGCTTTGAAGATGCTCATTAGTATTCCGTGATATTTTTTATTATATCACTTGCAATATTTTCTTCTTCTTCTTCTTCTTCTTCTTCTTCTTCTTCTTCTTCTTCTTCTTCTTCTTCTTCTTCTTCTTCTTCTTCTTCTTCTTTCCTTCTTCAGTTACTACCTCTTCAAGTTTAATTCTCTTTCTTCCTCGTTGTCTTGCATCGTATCTTCATTTTTAATTTCTTTGTTTATACATCTTCGAAAAATCGTTTTCTTCTTTTCCTCTGTCTTCTTACTTCCTACCTCTGACACCAATATCTTTGTCGTGTTGCAACTTCTAAATACGCCTCCACTAGGTTGAGCACTTTGAAAGAAAGGGAACTTGTCGAGTGATGCTATTGACGCTAAAAGCTCTTCTCTATGAATTTGAGCTCTTTGGTAGCCGGTAATGTTTATATCTCGTATGCAAAATGTTAAAAGTTCCCTGCGTCAGCTGATGGCCGAAAGGTGAGAATCGGTCGGGTTTCGATCCCGGCTATCCATACGGATGATGTGATGCAACAAAACTCTCTGTAGATGAATATATATATATATATATATATATATATATATATATATATATATATATATATATATATATATAGAGAGAGAGAGAGAGAGAGAGAGAGAGAGAGAGAGAGAGACACACACACACACACACAACCCCCCACCAACTTTTCGGGGTAATTTTAAATATTTACACCTTATACGTGGAAATATACGGTATATATATATATATATATATATATATATATATATATATATATATATAGCCCATATACGCGGAAATGTACGGTATATATATATATATATATATATATATATATATATATATATATATATATACGCGGATTTATACGGTGTATACATATATATATATATATATATATATATATATATATATATATATATATATATATATGCTCACAAACATCCCTTATGCGGGAAAATATACGGTATATATATATATATATATATATATATATATATATATATATATATATATATATATATATCCGCGTATAAGGGGGTGTAATTCTTTAAACTTACCCCGAAAATTGGGTGGGGCTGTCTAACACAACAATTACAAAAAGCAAACCTTCAATCAATAAAATATAAGAGTGCTGAAATTATTTGTTATTTTTTTTTAATTACTGATTACTTAAATTAGTTCACTTGAGTTTTGACAAAATTATATCACTTCTGTTCTTTAAATGAATAAATAATAAAAAAAACTTTGACATTTTTTTTCCTAATAATAATATAAACATTTAGACGATAAGAATTTTTTTCATCAATTTTGGGGCCTTTTAACATCATTTTATTCTTTTTACGGGAAATTAGTGGAGATTCTTATGACCATTTCAATACGATTTGCGACGAAATCGAAACTTAAATTTAAAAAAAATTAATAAAGAATTATTTTTTTAAACCTTTCACTCTTTCCAATATTGAAATCTCCATACATAATCACTCAATTGGAGAGAGGCACATCTTTGGTGTCGAAAACCTCAGGCGCCATCCAACAGTGGTGAATCTTGCATTTCAATTTGAATATGGCCAGTGTTTACATTTAACAAAAGATAAAAGAAATGTAGTAGAGCATACACCAGAGCCCACTTTGAAAGCTTTCTTCAAATTATGTTAAACTCTACTGTATGTTGACGATATCGTCTACTACATCTGGGCACATTATAGACGGAGCAAGTACCAGAGTTTGAGGGCTGGAAAGAAAATGTTGTCTTCAGATGTTAGACTATTGGGCGGGTGTGCACTGTGAAACTTAATCAGCAAGTGTGTTTCTTTCTGCGTCTGCTGCAGCACTGTCATCGGGCCTACATCATTCGCAGACCTGCGAAGATATAATGGAGAAGTCTGTACGACCTACAGTGATCAGACCATGACGGAGGCAGCAGTCTGAAGAGCAGCAAGACAACTGCGCCAGCTTTTTTCCATCACGTTGATGACATGTGGCTTGAAACAACACAAAAAAATTTGCATGGCAGTTGATATATCCTACGAAGGATTCAAAGGCAAACATCAGCGGAAATTCTCACGTTCAATGATACCATCTACAAGGCGGCATTAGATGACCTAAACATCCGAGTGCAAGCTATGAGAGGCCAAGATATTGCCACCTTCGTCCTATCTCAACTTGAGCAAGCAGCAAACAATCTCGCAATTGAGAACATGCAGGAGATCAGCTATGATACCGGGGAAATTACGGTGTATATAGCTGATAACGAACACAAACACATGGAGAACCAATTAGGTGGTCATAACACGATTATGTCGAGCATTTAAGGTGAAAGAAGATATCTTCCTCGATACACCAGCTGAAAATGGCTAATTTTCAATTTAATTTAACACCAGCCCTCCTAAGTTCTATATTCTTTGGACACACAAAAGCCCTTTTAAGGACTACTTAATTTGAATTGTTACTTACGAATAACCGATTTGCCTGTTATTAGCCGAGTCGCTTTACGATTGTGATAATCATAATTTATTGGTATTTTCTCCAAACATCCTAGCGGCAGTGGTTGTGTATTGACTGTCAACGCACAAAAGCCCTATTCAATAATACTTTCTTTGAAATGTTACTTGCGGATAACCGAAGAAATGATATGAGAAGGGGAACTGGACATAACATCGCATTTCCCCTGGATTTACCGAGTACGTCAGCTAGTATAATTTAAAAGTGGATAATGTCGACGTTCATTTTATATGTAAATAAGCTCTATCTCTGATGTTGAGCACTTAAACCCATGAGTAGAGCATAAATTAAAGTATATTTTATCACAAATATGTATATATTACGATCTTATTTCGTAATCTGCCAACGCATTTCTACATTTCTAATAATCGGCCGTTCTTTTTATTTATTTAATTCTTTTTTCTCTCATTCATTCCCTCCTTCTTTCATTCATTCATTCATGTATTCATTCATGTATTCTTTCTTGCCTTCATTCCTTCTTTCAATCTTTCATTCATTCGTTCTTTCATTCTTTCTTTCATTTTCATTCTTTCTTTTTTTCTTTCTTACCCTAATATGTTTCATTATTTCTCATATTTCATTTTCTTTTCCTTTTCATCCCTTTTATTTTTCACCATTCTTTTACCGTTTTTGCTTTGGCCATCTCCGCATTTTCATTTTCTTTCTCTTAATTTTCCATCAATTTTTATTACCATTATTGTTATTATTATTATTATTATTAGTAGTAGTAGTAGTAGTAGTAGTAGTAGTAGTAGTAGTAGCAGTAGTAGTAGTAGTAGTATCAGCAGTAGTAGTAGTTGTTGTCGCAGTAGTAGTATTAGTAGTATAGTAGTTGTAGCAGTAGTATTGGCTGTCTGCGGAATACACCAAGGAAGATACGTTGGCATACGAATATACAAAAACCAATATCCGCATCATGATATTCTGGCTGATGAGTTCATAACAATCATATGTACCACAGGTAAGAGATTTTGATAAAAGATGCCATCCCTTTATCTGGTTAATCCATTCCACTGAGAGTGTCTGCTATTCATGGTGTTTCCAAACATCTAGAAGTAAAATTCTCGTCGCCTTCTCTGTCACATATTTCAACCCTCATGTCATAATGTACCCCACCCCAACTTCCGTACTTGAACATATTCATATTCAGTTGCTTTATTTTTTGTGAGCATAAGGAGGTTATTGGATTTGGCCTTTGTGATAAATTCAGCGGAACGTTTTTTTTTTAATTTGAGATATTATGAAGAGAACTAGGTAGATATTTCCTCATTTTGATGTAATATTTATTTAACCTTAGCGAAATTTTGGAGACGTTATCGGGAAAACGAACCCTAGGACTCAAACGACATTTTCTTCCTCTTTTGATTCTCTAACTGAGATGATACGGAAATATAAGGTTGAGCCATAAAAAAAATGTCCGTTTACGGGAACCAACTGGAATTATTTGAAGAATATACTTTATAATAAATAATGTATCATTGATAACTCAGCCTACGATATGTCATTGGATAAACCAGTTGTTGCTAGCACATCGAATGTTACTAATCGATGGATTTTCTCAGTAGTTCACAAATATTATCTGCCATGATTTACTGAATAGAAAACAAAAAGAAATAATTAAAATAAAATAAAATATTAACGTCTTTTGGATGACAAGATTGATGTGATTCTGCTGAACATTAAATAAAAACTCTACAAATGTGAATTACAAATTTTGAAAAGTCTCAATAAAGAAATAAAATGTCCAAAAATAAATTGTATTTGAAAAGAAAAATTAAACATGTATATATGTTGTCAATATAATCAATACGTAGATACATAGCAATCTTTATGGAAGTAATTTGCAATTTTAAGATGGGTGGATAGTGATTGAAAGATCAAATATTTTCTGTAAATCACGGTTTTTCTTTTCGTGAAGAAAGTATTTACTATCTCGATTTTCATAGAAAAGGAAATATTATAAAATATCTCCTCCTCTTTGTCGTTTGCATAAAAAAGCACCTTGATGTTCTTGTTCAACTGTTCCTTCTACATCAGCGAGATATTATTTTTATTTTTTATATTCTTGTGTTTATATTCCGGTTACTCATGTGGTTATTGCTGAGAATGAATGAATAAAACTCAAATATGGATAGGAGCTGCTCATTCCTTACTTTGTTTGATAAATTTTAAAATCGTTTACAAATGTTTGGCTTGGTTTAGTTTATTTTCTTTTATGGCATATCAACCTCAATGGGGTATTTAAGGCCGATAAGATGTTTATGATATGTTCGTATGAATATAATATATATAACACTTTGAGACATTTTAAAATCGTTTACAAATGTTTGGCTTGGTTTAGTTTATTTTCTTTTATGGCATATCAACCTCAATGGGGTATTTAAGGCCGATAAGATGTTTATGATATGTTCGTATGAATATAATATATATATATCTTTGAGACATTTTAAAATCGTTTACAAATGTTTGGCTTGGTTTAGTTTATTTCCTTTAATGGCATATCAACCTCAATGGGGTATTTAAGGCCGATAAGATGTTTATGATATGTTCGTATGAATATAATATATATAACTCTTTGAGACATTTTAAAATCGTTTACAAATGTTTGGCTTGGTTTAGTTTATTTCCTTTTATGGCATATCAACCTCAATGGGGTATTTAAGGCCGATAAGATGTTTATGATATGTTCGTATGGATATAATATATATAACTCTTTGAGACATTTTAAAATCGTTTACAAATGTTTGGCTTGGTTTAGTTTATTTCCTTTTATGGAATATCAACCTCAATGGTGTATTTAAGGCCGATAAGATGTTTATGATATGTTCGTATGGATATAATATATATCCTATTTAAGAAATCAGTTTGCCGATCAAGTTTCATTGACGTATTTTTCCAAACAGGTTTTTATATTTTCGAGAGTCAAATGTATTGCTGGTAATATTTTTTTCCCGAAAATGTATTTCTAATATTTTCACTATTATAATATTCTTTTATAATTTAATAATGTTTTAACACCAGTTGTGGATGTTCGTTATTTGCCCTTATCTTTGACCCCCTAACAGGCACTTCCATCTCGAGTCTGGGTGGATCTGGGAACAACTGCAATTAAGAGGTGGTTCTACGCTCCTCAAGACCTCCCGATAAGACACCTTGCTGCCGGATGAAGTTTATCGTGATTATTTGAAGCGAGTTTTTAAAATGATGAAATGTTCGTTTTTATTTGTTCAACATTGCTGCCGGATGTAGAACATCGTCATATCCATGACGCACGGATTTGAAGACTATATTGGCTGCTATCCATATTATGACACCCATTGTTAGCTGTCAACCTTTCGTTATACAAACATTATTTCTACAGAAAATGTTCGGATTAGTTGCATCTTTCGTTCCACTAGTTCAAACGGTACAGCAAGAAAACGCCATGCTATTTTCTAAGATTCGAAATGACCTTATTTCCTCATGTATCTCATAAGTAAGAAATTTTCACTGTACTTCTTCCGAAGACAACACCTGTCATTTTGTGAAACAGAATTCAGAACGAATGCTTCCATGAAAACTATGAACAATATTAACCACTTCAATCATTCGTTATCTATCCTCCTAACCACCAATTCCTAGCAATTCCATATATCACACAGCTCATTCATCATGACAGTTTTGA
>OZ038490.1:100115832-100135832 GCA_964036315.1 Acanthosepion esculentum | reverse complement strand
TATATATATATATATATATATAAATTTCGCTTGAGGATTAAACAGAGCTTTTGGCCCTTGTTTTTGAAACATGAGAACTCTAATGTAGCGAAGGAATCATATTTTTTTTAAAATTATAATTATAATTTAGGCTCTGCTTTTGTATTAGCACTGTTTTTTTTTAACAAAAACAAAAATTCTAAAGTACTTCGGATTATTTAACTAACGGGTTTTTCCTATTCTTATATATATTTGCATACATACATACATATATATATATATATATATATATATATATATATATATATATATATATGTGGTTAAAAGATAAAAATTTATGGCATACTATATTTATATAAAATTTATCAATATTAGCGGCAGAGAGTATGTAAATATAAAAATGAACTCCGAGGTCAACAGCAAGCAGTGACATTCTGTTTCATGCTTGGCCGCAATATTCAGACATTACGTTTAAGTTCAAGTATAAAAGATAGAAACAACTTCATATAGATAACGTCAAATTATAATGGATACTTCATATTTGAAATCGACGCCCATTTTTCTTTATTAAACAGTGAGTATTATGTGTATTAGCCTGCACATTCGAGAAATGTGAGTAAAGAAATCGAGTTCTCCAGTGGGGATATGACATGTTTCTGATAGATAGATAGATAGATAGATAGATAGATAGATAGATAGATAAAGCTATATGAAATGATCAAAATTATAATAACTTAGAAGCAACTTTTCCCAAATGATGCTGGTTTTGTCAACGGGTCACTTTCATATATGAGCTTGTTGTGAGGAGCAGAATAAGGCAATACACGAAGAAATACAGAAATTTATATTTTAAACTAAAATCATTTAAAACTGTAGCGATTGATATAAAACAAAATACATTCAGATATACCGGGTATAAAATTTTATATTTAAATCTGAGCTTCTCTATATCTTCAACGTTTTCGATCTAAAATTGTAACCAGTGTGTGTAGAATTTTTTTTCGCGAATGCCATCAACATGTATAGACTGATTCCGTTAATAAAACCGTTATTTATCTGAAGACGTTCCTTCCCAGAACGAAACGCGTTATTTTGTTGTTTTCTACAATCTGCACTTTAGTTAATCATCTACTTAGATATATGTTTTCGTATTATAGGTCAGTATTTATTATATATATATATATATATATATATATATATATATATATATATATATATATATATATATATATATATATATATATATATATATATATATGATATGTTTAACGTTCTTTTTATAGATACAAGTATTTAAGTAAATGCTCTGTTTTATAATAAACAGTATTAAATAACATTTACCGGCTTGAATGTCCGAGAAATTTTCATAGAAAATTTTCGCTCTCCGGCAGGAATCGAACCTGTATCCTATACGGAACCGTCATTTCCCTTGACGTACCTTAAACGTTTGGCCATAGAGAAGCGTCCGGTTAGCAAGGTCCATTTTACTATCTTTAAACTTAAATCTTCCATGAATCTCTTCTATTCATATCTGCTCTTAGCGTATCAAATGTAAACAAGTGACGTCATATATTTTTGAATTGGACAGAGTCCGACAATTTATTTAAAGACATTTTTGATATGTTTAATGTTCTTTTCATAGATACAAGTATTTAAGTAAATGCACTGTTTATAATAAACAGTATTACATAACATTTACCGGCCTGAATGTACGGGAGAGATTCATAGAACGGTTAATGCACGGTTCCGTATAGGATGCAGGTTCCATTCCTGTCGGAGAACGTTAAACATATAAAAAATGTCTTTAAATAAATTGTCGGACTCTGTCGAATACAAAAATATATATATATATTAGTATACATCATTATTTTACGCCATTATTTATATATTTTTAAGTAATTTCTTTATAAGAAAAGCAAGTATTTCATTTATGTCGTTATCTTCATCCGCGCTATTATCATCAAAATAATCAAAACACATTATTGCTGTCTCCTTGTAATTATTTTGAGCTCTTCATTCTATTGTATTTATGATTTTGTCTCCCCTGTTTTTATTTCCAACTTTTTTCTTTAATTTCCATTGTAAATTAGTCGAAAACATTTTGAACCGAAATTTGGTCGCCAATACACGTGTCCCATTTGCATAAAATCATTCGGCCCTGATGCTTTCGATGTTCTAAGGTCATCGATTAAAGGAGATTAACGAAAATCAATTAATTCCGGTCACGCATTTCCGCCGAAGAGGCGGAAAGTCAAGTCGGTATCAAATAATCGACCAGAAATATTAACATTTATTTGCACAAATCAAGGAGAGACGACCGGATGGAGTGTGGTATTCTGGCTAGCGAGGGAAGCAATAGAGGCGTTATATAGAATCGACAGTGCTGGAGAGTCACAAAATGGCTATAGGGAGAGAGGAGAGAGAACATTTTTTCAGACAAATCTCGTCAGACTAAAATCTAACATGAAAAACATTACTACGAGAAATAGGGAACATCTAAATGTTATTACAAATTTAAAATGGAAGTAGTGGTTTAAGAAGATTTCCGTTAACGAATTAAAGAACGGAGAATATGGTAGTACGGAATAAGAGGGGGTGCCATATTTTAGGGGCAATATCAAGTGTTAAAGTTTGCAAAATGTTTGCAAATGTTACATTGAATTAAGAGGAAAAAAAATAAACGCTGTTACTGCAAAGGTTTATTTGTATTTTTTTAAAATAAAATTTACATATTCCAAGTAGTTTGGGGTATGACGATAAACTTCATCCAGCAAGAAGGCCTCTGATCTAAAGCTTTTGAGGAGTGTGGAAGCACCTCTTAACTGGTGTTGTTACCAGATTCACTCTGACCCAGGGACGTAGCACCTGTTAAGGTCCCAGTTATGGGCAAATATATAATCTCGAAACTGGTGCCAAAAACACTATGAAAGTATATAAAGGGATTTTTATAGTAAAAATACCAGCAAAAAAATTATTACTAGTAAAGCCCTCATTAGAAAATTACGTCAATGAAATCTGATCTACAAACTGATTTCTTATAAAGAATACATATTCCATTCATACGAACCTATCCTAACAGTCTTGTTGGCATTAAATATCCCATTGAGTATGATATGCCGTAACACTGACCGTAACAGGTGGGTTTAACATTCTGTCACTGACCTCATTGACATCCACTCTCTCACGCAAGTGGTTGACTTACCCATTCGTTTCCCAAATAACCCTGCCGAAAAAGCCTTTCTTCCCGATATCTCTTTTACCTATTACCCTGACTCTTGTCCTACTACGCAACTCCGCCCTCGTGGAAATTCTGATCACGCTGTAGTATCCGTAAACATCTCTTCCCCCTCCTCTCCGTAATGACACTCCTAACAACAGAATATCTTTCTGCTATCAGCGAGTAGATTGGGACTCACTCTGTTATTTCTTGGAATGTAGTTTTTAATCATTCCATTAGAAATGTGCGGCTGGGGTGTCGAGGGTGAAAGCCGGCATTGATGCCTTCAAGTTTAAACGGCGTTCATCTCGCTGTTTCTCACCTGCTTCCTCGGCTTATATAGCCCACAGGAATCACTTCTTTCGACTGTACCAACATGACCAGTCAGATTTCGATAGACATCTCTTTGTCTCTGCTCAGAACGTATGCAAACGTGTCTTCAGTGAAGTTATTGTTTGCTGCCAGAATGAATTAGCGTATAGCATGTAGCAAGTCCGGCTCAAGAGATTATTGTCGGCTCTACAAGAGGGTGCTGAACAATAGCATATCCTCAATCCCTCCAGTATTTCAACCAAGTTCTGACATCCACAGCAGATAAGGTTAAATGCTTTACTCGGAAATTCTCATTCAACTCAACGCATAATTCGTCTGGAATAACCAAACTTGATTTCCCTCTAGAAATGATGCTCTACTGAGTGATACTGTCGTATATCTCGGATATCATTTCTAAATTAAACCCACATAAGGGTAGTGGAAGTGATAGAATACCAGTTGTCGTCCTAAAATTATGCTCCTGAGCTGCCCCCCCCGTCCTCTCCAAACTATATAATGATGCCAGCTTACAATCTTGTTGGAAGTCCTCGTCTGTAGTCTCTGTTTCTAAGAACTCTGGTTAAGTTTCTGACCTCACAAACTATCGCCCTATTGTTTTCGGCAAAGACTTCAAGTATATAATCAATGCTGGAGTGGTTAAATACCTTACCTCTCACGACCTACTCACTGACAATATGCTTTCCTCTTTGCGCGGTCTACCGCTGGTGTTATCACGGCTATAACTGTATATATGTGGCCCGATGATTGCATCTAGCATGAAACAGACTGTCGCCTCTAAGTGTTGACTTTTATGTTCACTTTTATATTTACACACGCTCTATCTCTGACATTGAGTACTTTATCCCATACATATAGCACACCTTAAGAGTATATTACTTCATATATATATATATATATATATATATATATATATATATATATATATATATATATATATATATATATATATATATATATGTATGTATATATTAAATGGAGAAAGGCCGACACTTATTTTAAGATATATTCATGTTTATACATTCTTTTTTATAGATACAGATATTTTAATAAATTCTCTGTTTTATAATAAACAATATTAACAACATCATTCAGGCCGGTAAATGTCGTTAATACTGTTTATTATAAACAGAGCATTTACTTAAATATTTGTATCTATAAAAAAGAATGTATAAACATAAAAATGTATATATATATATATATATATATATATATATATATATATATATATATATATATATATATATATATATATATGTATATGTATGAAGAAATATAATGGGTTCAGTTCGACATTCCAACCACCCGAAGAAGGCCGGAGCGTACAACGGTTGAAACATTGCAATAAATATGGCGACAAATATGAGGACAATAATCCGAATATTGTAAATATAATACTTATGTTAATTGATTATTTTTTTAATATTTTCATATCCTAACATTATTGTGAAATAAATGTCATAGCTGCGGGTGGGGGAGAGAGAAAAAGTGGATTCATACCTTTTTTTTAAGGATATTTGCACGTAAGTCAATAGAATGAATGCAACGGGAATTGCAATACGACTTCCCTCCCATCAGTTACCGAATCAGTATTCTGTTTATCTTGTAAAGCACTTAGCAAGTTGTACATTTACAGTATAAATTATGTAGATAATTAGGTGTATAATAATAGTATATTTGGTCAGAAATTATATGTTGCATTTTTGTTACTCTTCTTCTTCTTCTTCTCCTTCTTTTCTTCTTCTTCTTCTTCTTCTTCTTCTTGTTCTTCTTCTTATTATTATTATTATTATTGCAACAGTTACGTGAATAGCGCTATTTAAGAGAAAAAAATGAAAAATCAGTAGTTGACAATGTTAAACAATATTTCAGCACAATGTCTTCATGTTATTTTTTTTTAAATAGTATAAAAATATATAAATATACAAAAATTTATAGTTATAATTTTTTGTAGATTTCTATATGTTCATACTTGAAAAAATGTTAAGTATAATTTGAAGAAAACAGACATTATATTGAAATATTTTTTAACTTGTCACTGTGTTTTTTTTCTTTTCCTTTCTTTTCTTAAGTCGCGCTCTCCTCTTAACTATTGAAAAATATGGGAAGAGTTACAGCAACATTTTGTTTATTATTATTATTATTATTATTATTATTATTATTATTATTATCTCTGCCGAAATATTCTCTCAGCGAGAGTCATTTTTCAAAATCCCGTCGATCAGCAGATACATTCTTCTTAATATAAAGAAACGATACAGGAAAAGAGAAAACAGTAAACGTTGCCATATTCCTTCTTGAAACAGGTGACAATATTTGCACTTTGAGTATTCCAGATAACTGATCTTTTGCCTTTCAATAGAAAAAGGTGTTACATTTTTAATTTCGTAAATTTAAACGATTTCAGTCAGAATATTACCCGCCCCATCACTTCCATGGTGTCAACTCATCGTCATTTCCTCTATTCTACATATGTAAAAATAAAATTTAATTCAGCTTTTTTGCTACGAACAAAACATTCGTTAAAATATCCCGTATGGATAATTCCCTGAACACTTCAAACTTGACCCCTTCTCTGAACCACTTCAAACTTGACCCCTTCTCTGAACACTGCAAACTTGATCGTTTCCCTGAACACTTCAAACTTGACCCCTTCTCTGAACACTTCAAACTTGACCCCTTCTCTGAACACTTCAAATTTGACCCCTTCTCTGAACACTTCAAACTTGACCCCTTCTCTGAACACTGCAAACTTGATCGTTTCCCTGAACACTTCAAACTTGACCCCTTCTCTGAACACTTCAAATTTGGCCCCTTCTCCTAACACTTCAAACTTGACCCCTTCTCTGAACACTGCAAAACTTGATCGTTTCCCTGAACACTTCAAACTTGACCCCTTCTCTGAACACTTCAAACTTGACCCCTTCTCTGAACACTTCAAATTTGGCCCCTTCTCTGAACACATCAAACTTGACCCCTTCTCTGAACGCTGTAAACTTGATCGTTTCCCCGAACACTTCCAATTTGACCCCTTCTTTGAACACTTTAAACTCGACTCTTTCAAAGTCTAGAGATAATCGTTATCTTTTTTATTAATCCCTAAGAATCGTCAGTTTCCCCAATCTTCATTTAACTCCTAGTTACACACCCACTTCTGCATTAATATTTTCCCCCTGAAAACCTTTATCTTATATGGGTTCATGCCTGAATCATTGCACAGTTAGGTACCAAACATGTGACCCGACTTCGAATATCATAATGCTGGATTAATCAAAGCAGTGACCTCTTAAAAATATTGTCCCGCGGAAGCCATTCCAGCGTCCGATCTGACCTTCTCTATTGAATCCTCTTTCCTTTGTCTTTTTCTAGTTGATGTTCTGCGGTGTATTTTGAGTGTTTAAATTTAAGTAAAATTTCACATTTGAATTGTTCATCATATGATTACAATTAATCTTTATATTAATCGGCCATCGGGTTTTGTTTTGTTATTTTCTTTCCTTTCTCTCGTGCTACTGCTGACCACTCACTCATTATTCTAGAGAGAGACCCCACTCTTATCTGTGTCCACTCATTCCTTTTAATCTACTAGAAGGAGAGTTAAACATGACATGGTTTAAAAGTTTGTGAGTGTCCATTCTCTGATATAACTTAAGTGGAAGTCACCCCATGACTGATTTTTTTCTGTCATTTTTAACTCTTTTTTTGAATTTCTCAGAATGTAACAGTTAAAACTTAGTACCTATTTTTTACTAGGAGTAGTTAGGCTTTCCTATCCCCTGGTACATACTCTTCCCCTTCTCTTGAACAGGAGTAGTGGCTCATCCTTTGTTTCCTGTTTAGGAAGACTGTCCCTGTTCCTTTGCTTCACTCAGGACTTAATAGTGGTGCTGTCAGGAATGTTTTCTGATATATACGGACGTTGGCAATGTCTCTTCATTCTGAGGGTATCGAGTTTAGTTTTCTGGTTGCTACTCCTGACTTGTAGATAGTAGTCCAAACTTGCATAGCGTCTTTAGAGGGTGCTCAAATCAACAGTCGCATAATATCGGGGTTCTTGCTGTGCCATGTCGTATATGGAAGATTTCACTGCAAGCGCCTCCAGGTTGGTGGGGGCAACCACTAGGCTACAGCATGTTTTAGTCTGCGCTAGTTCCCCTACTTACATATTACATTAAACAAACGACTGTTAGTATTACGTTATGCCTTTCCTTAGCAAAATAACATATCATGACTATAAACAACTAATGATTTAAAACTAAGCCAGCTCAATACAAAAACTCCTAAACACCTTAACCTTTCTTTCTCCAACATACGTGGCATTTGTAATAACTTCTGCAGTGTGGAATCATTCCTCTTCGAAAAGTATCCGTACATCCTAGCTCTATGTGAAACTAATTTTAACTCTTAAATCTCCTCTTATGATTTGTCGATTTTTGACCGCCTTCCTCGCCTTAGAAAGGAATCTAACGTTGATATGCATAGACGGGGAGATTATGTCCGCGAACATCTCCCACTGGCGATCTTCAGACAATTCTTACATGTGTTTTCGTCTCAATCTACTTAAATCATTTATCTAACTCTTCCTTCTCTACCGCCCCACCAGACGTGCTAGATAGTATTTCTTATAATATAGACATGGCCATCTCCCTACATCCTTTTTCAAATATATTTGTGTTCAGTAACTTTAATGACCATCATACCAGCTGACTTAAATATTCTGTCACTGACCTCGCTGTGATCCAAACCCTTAAGTTCTCAATCACTCAATATCTCACACAACTGCTTGATTTCCCCATGCGTTTCCCCAGTAACCCTGATGGACACGCTTCTCTTCTAGATCTCTTTTTTAACTCTATCACTGACTCTTTGTCGCACTAAGCAGCTCTGCCCTCTTGGTAACTCTAATCATGCGGTTGTGTCTGTAAATATCCTCATCCTCGCCCCAACGAACCGTGAATCTCCTAGCAACAGAATATCTTTCTGCTATCAACGAGCCGTCTGGGACCCGTCCCGTGATTCCCTTCGTGATGTTCCTTGGAATTAGGGTTTTAATCACTCTGTTAAAAAATGTGCGTCTGAGGTTTCCTCCTGGGCGAAATCTAATATCGATGCTTAAATTCCAGCTAGGAAATAGTAAGTTAAACCGCGTTTATCTCGTTGGTTCTCACCTGCATGCTCATCTGCTATAATCCGCGGGAATCACTTCATCCGGATGTACAATTGAGACACGTCCGGTTGCAATAGGCAGCTCTTTGTCTCTGCTCGTAACGACGGCAAATGTGTCCTCAAAGAAACGTAGTTTGTGATTGCTCACAGAATGACACAACATATCATCAAACAAGTTCGGTTCTAGAGATGATTATTGGCTCTGCAAGAATTTGCTGAACAACATCAAATCACCAATCCCTCTTATATTCAATAGATTCGAAGTCCTGACATCTACAGAAGATAAGGCTTTGCTCGGACATTCTCTTCCAACTCAACCCTCGATTCATTCGGAGTACTCACACGTGATTTCTCCAATAGGACAGCGGTTCGATTGAGTTATATGCGAATAACACCGTCACTGGTCTCAGAATTTCTTTATAACAGAGTCCCATCAGATAAACGAAGGTGACGGAATCCTAGTCATCGTTCAAAGAAATGTGTTCCCAATCTGTCTGCAGTCCTCTCAAAATTCTACCAATATTTCCTCGCTACTTCCTGCTTTCCAGCTTGTTGAGTTCCTCCTCTGTAGTTCCTGATTTTAAGAACACTGAGAGCATTTTGGTCCCTATCTACCTATTGGTATCCTGCCGATTTTCTGCAAAGTATTCGAAGGTTTAATCAATGTTGAAGTGCTTAAGCGACTTACAACTGACGACCTACTCTTTGATGAACAATATGGCTTCTTTTTTCCCAGGTCTACCGCTGGTATGAGAACGGTCATCACTGAATATGTATATCAATGTATTGATAATAACGGTGAAGCTCGAGCTGTGGCTCTAGATATCTCGTAATCGTTTGAAAGGGTTTGGTACGCTGATCTTCGTAATCTCCAGGGCTACAGTATTACTGGATGATTGTTCGATTTAATCCAATCGTTACTATGAAATCGTAAAATGAAGATCGTTTTAAAAGGGCTCGCGTCTAGATACTTTCACATTAAAAGGTGGTGTCCTACAAGACCATATCCTGGATCCTATGCTGTTGTTGATCTTGATCAATAATCTTTATGATGTTATCAGTTCCCAAATAGGCATTTATGCTGAAGACACTAGCAGTTACTCCTGTCCCAATAGCAAATTCGTGAAAACTGACAAAGTTAAACTGGCCGCTGCTCTTGAAAAGGAGCGTCAATCAGTGGTTCACTGTGACAGGTAATTGGCTCGTAAATTTTAATTCCTCCCAAACGAAACTGCTATCATTTAACAACCACAGAGAAATCTTCCTATCCGCCATCATTATGGATGATTGTATACTCATGGAGAGCAACACACTGTGGCCTCTTGGCCTTAAGTTTTCAACTATCTTGAATGGAATGACTACATCGAATCAATATCTTCATCTACTGCAAGGAAAGTTGGTTCACTGTGTCGTGCCAGAAGGATTTTCTCGTTAGAGTCCATCTTGCACATTTATAAATCTACCATTCGTCCGTACATTGAATACTGTTGCCATATCTGTTCTGGCGTTCCTGCAACTCATCTCGTGGTTCTTGACAAAATATAAAGAAGGATCTGCAATATAATTGATCCTGGTTCAGCATCTCTTCTTCAGTCTCTTTTTCACTGACGCGACGTGGGTTCCTTCTGTATTTTCTACGAATATTTTCATTGCAACATCTCCTCTGGTGCCCGGGTTGCGTGATTTTAAGTCTGCTACTAGATTGACGTCTAGGTCCCACTCTTTCACCGTTGAATTAATGAAATATGACCGAAAATTTTATTCTAACAATTTTGTCTCGGTCTTCCCCTCTGTTGAACTCCCTTCCATTTCCTTGATTATCTGATAACTACAGTCTTTAAAAATGTAAACTCAGCGCCAATCGCTATCTTCTATTTTTTTTAATCCCGTTCATCTTTTATCCTTTCCTCGGTCCCCCTATACCCAGTCTTTTCTCTCGCCTTCACTCTATATAATCCTCCTCCCCACTACCAGTGGCATTCCATCCTTGCTTGGTGTTAAATGATTAAATATAAAGTCGGCACCGTCAATAAGTACCTACAATTGATAACTTCGTTTTTAAGACATATTGTGCGTGAAATTCGGTACACAAAAGTGTTTAGAAGCAGTTGCTGTTTGTGCTAACGCATCATCACAAGTCTTCACATAATGGATTGATAGAAGCCCATTCGACTTCGATCTGCAGTCTATCTGGAGATGGTGTCGTAATTAAAGAAAAAAACAACCCTTCATTTCACGGCCTGGTCACTGATGAAGGGGCATCTATAAAATAAACCCATCAAAAGTGAAATTACATAACGTGTGTTCACAATCTTCTATAAGCAGAAACATCACAAAAGAAACAAACTTGTATTTGCTAAATATAAAAAAGCAAACCAAAAATAAAATAAATGGCGCTGAAAAGTAACGATATTTCCTAACTGGCAGAATGCCAAGAGAAAAGCGAATGGATTGAAAACAGAATTATGAGTCAGATATATTGAAGATTTGTGTCACGCATTATTTTGAACTGCATTTCTTCCGTTTGCTTTTGTGAGGTTCTAAATGAAGCTTAGTAAATAATGTGAAAGAGGTGAGAGAACAAACGGAAGTAAACGAAAAATATATGAAAGATGTGGAAACGCGGATAAAGAATAAGTAAGAAATGTTGCAATTTCAGAGTGAACTAAAAAGAAATACTTTTGTCACGAAGATGAAAGAAAATAAAGTATAAATGGAATTTAAATTTCAAAGGGAGAAGAATAGGTTGTTCCGATCACAAAATGAGATGGATAAAAGAATAGGCGGGGCAAAATTAAATAACGAAAATGAAACCTATCCGTTTAAGAGGAAACGAATATATTATAAAGAATTCAAATAAAGAAATTATTTAACGCAAATTTGAAATATTTGAAATTACTTTCTATATAACCACCACTACTGACAAAAGATTTTCCGAAAAAAAAACATGATTCAATAAACATAAGAAACATGACAAAAAAGCTCTTGATGCAAGGAGGAGGATTGAGTTACGGCAGTGAAAAAGGTCAGAATTCGTTCAAATATGTACTCGAAATATATACTCGAAATATGGACTCTATATATGTACTTGAAATCCTCGCTTATATCTGGTCTAAATATCTGGTATGCAGAGAAGGAATGTATTTAATCCAACTATAAGCACAGAAATCAAAGATAGTTCGCCAGAATTTCTCAATATTCCCTCACGTCAAAATTGTGCGGTTACTGTAACGGTTATCAATGACAAAAATGACGTCAGAGAGACGAGTTCAATTCAGGCTGTCGCCTTCACTTCTGTACTGTTATTTTACAATACTATTCACCCTGTACAAGGTCTGAGAACCAGTCTAGGTAGAAGGTTACGGAGGAAGAGGTAGAGTATGCATATATCTGGAGTAAATAACGGTTATCCTTAAATCTGATCAGGTTAAAATTGTAGTGATCGGAAAAGCAACCTCTTGGGAGTCGGTTTCACAAAGAGTGTTTCCTAGGGAGAAATTTCTCGAGTGGAACTTAGCCATGAAGTTTAGAACTGGAAATAGCGACAGAGTATGGAGAAGCTTGCGACATTGCGTCTGTAAGAAAGAGGCTGTCGAATGAAAAATATTTTTTTACGCACAAGGACCCAGAGACGCCTTTGGACCATCTCGGGACTGGAAAGTGAATACTGGGCAGCTTCTCTCCATATATGGCACAGGTACTAAATTTCTGGGATGGTCTGGCTATCGTTAAAATAGAGGATTGCAAGAGGAGTCAGGTATTTTCTGAATCGATACAGGGAACCTAAGATATTTTACGAGTTTCATTTGAGATCTCGATTGAATTTAACTCCCAATAAGCGCTCCAGGGGCGGGGCCTCACTGAGGATATGTCCGTTCATCAGGATTGGCGATGATGGAATGTAACTGGTTTGGTGTTTCGATGCATTGCATGCGACAAGCCAATTCCTCCCCCTTGAGATGCTAGAGCAAGATCAGAGGAGAGATCAACTTCTCATCTTCGATCATTATAGCGTTATATCATCGGCATATATATTCCCAAATGATCCGTGTACATACTTAGGCTGAGCATTTATTTAAAGTAGAAAAGAGGGTTGGCATTACAAGAAGATTCATAAGTCGCTCTAATAATTATAAAAAGAAGTTAAGTAATGTATAAAATGTATTTTTTTTTAATTTTAAAATTAAGAGATAACTTTTATTTCCGGTACCGTAGACTTGGTTTGCCATTGCTAGGCTAGATGAGCAGTTGCTAAAATAGCTGTTGTTGCCTCTCTCTCTCTCTCTCTCTCTCTCTCTCTTGGTTGGTCTATGACACTTTTGAACTTCATGCTTTAGTACAGTTTATTTATTTAATTTTTCTCGTTTATTTTATTGTTTGTATACTATATTTCTTGTTTATTGACACTGTTTTGCTTGTAAGAAACCTACAGACAAAAAATAGGGATGAGTTTAGGAAAATAATAATGATTTCTAGGGACCTGGAAAAGATCGGAAAAATTCCCATTAATTTCAATAGGGAAAATTGATTTAAGATACGAGCATTTCGATTTACGAGCTCGGTCTTCGTATCCTAAGTCATTACTGTATTTCGAAATCACTTGAAGTAAATACAAAAGGACATAACTTTGGGTTAACACTTCCGCTGCTAACTACGGAGATCTTTGTTTTTCTTATGTTGCTCCAGCTGGCTAAGTACGGAAACCTACGTTTTTTGCATACCGCTGGTATGAGTGTCCCGTTGCGCCATCTATCGTAAAACACAGAAACTTCTAACTGTTCTATCATGCAAATTATTAGTCAGCCTCGATTTTTCTCTACGTCATGGTAGTTTCAAAAAACGGCACGAAAGAACACATTAAAATGTAAAAATAGTTGATGACTTTTGTAACGAACGAGACGAGCAAAATGGAAAGTAAATTTCACTGCGGAATCACAATTTGATAATGAAATGATTATAAGAAAATCAAACTTCCGAAATAACTCCATATCTTCTCTACACTTATTCATAGAAATCTCCACCACGAAAACTGGTAAATATATTATTAATATTTTAAAAAGAATAATGATTAAAATGTAATTAAAAGATAGATCAAAACTAAATCAACAAAGGAGTTTTAATAGAAATGCGAACGCAAACAATTTATGTAAAACTCCCTGTCTTCGAAATCAACTGAATTCTTGTAAAAAAGGTTCATGAAAAAAGGCCGATGAGTCACTCAATGAAGAATGTTAAAGAATGAATTAAGCAGTATAAACGTAACACGAGGAGCTCCGCAGATTCTAGGGATATAGTATAAGACTTTACTATACACGCAAACAAAAATCAAAGATAATCGCCCAGATATCGTGATAAAAGACCACAAAAACAGAATATGCTTTCTTATTGATATCGGCAATCCCTGCAGATTGCAATGTATATTTGACGAGCTTCAAAAAGCAATCGAAATACAAGTATCTGAAAGTGGAAATCTTAAAATTGTAGCACGTGAGGACAACAATAAGTGAAGTGAAGAGGTTAACATTGTCGTGTTCGGGGAAGTCTGTTCAAAAATGTCGTGGTTCTAAGTAAGAGGATTTCCAGTGGAACATTCCTCTTACCAATGGATTATTAAGAAATTAAGATGAATCAAATTTCTGGACGAAGCCAAGCGTGTCTTGGAAATTAAGGTCAGAGTTAGTGGCACTAAAGAATTGAACGAGTCTGAATATTTGCCATGGAATTAGCAATAGTCTTGTGATGTTGCGCACGTGGAAAACCGGTTGTGGAATCGAAAGTAACTCACCCTCCACAAGTTTGTGTATATGGCTTTCAACTGTCAAGGTTTGATCACTGACAGATGGCGCCATTGTAAATAAATATATCGCTCATTAAATGCAGTACGTTATTATTTTTTTTATTCAGATTTGTGGTATTTGCAATAATGACATTATTATAATATAATAATTATATAATAATGAATATAATAATTTGGGTTTATAAAACTAATCAGCCTGTACAAGGCCTAAGATCCACTCGAGGTAGAGGGTTACAAAGAAAAAAGACACAGTTTATCGAGATACGTGGCGAAGAAAACTGTTAACCTTAAACTTGAACAGATTAAGATTATAGTGATAGTCGAAGATCCAGGGCCCGCTTGCTGATTATGGAACGTCACTAGTTTAGTTGTCGAGACATTGAATGTGATCAGCCCCTTCCCCATACTTCGCACTGTTAGAGCTCGGTCAGAGTCGAGATCAGCTTTAGCCATCTAAAGTCTTGGACTTGCGCTCATATCATTAGCATAGATATTTGCAAAATATACTTTTAGGAAGATTATTTATACAAAGTAGAAAGAGATGTGGACCGGTAAGTTGGACCTTTAGGGACGTTTGCGTCGATCCCTAGGGTCTTCCAGGACTAGCTGTTAATAACTACCTTCAGGGATCTACGCGTTAGGAAGGACTTTATAATTGAGAAGAAACTTCCAGTGATTCCATAGCTTGAGTTTGTGCAGAAAAAATAAAACTATACCAAATCTTGTTAAAGGCCTTTGAAATATCTAATGTGATTATTCTTGCGATGTATACATTGTTTAGTGCATCATTGATTCTGTGAGTAATGACAGTAAACGTGTTGCCGGATGCTAGTATAGTGTTTGGGTAGAAATATTTTTCCTGGAACTATTGCGAGTACATGTAACAAATAAGTAATACAAAACAATAAATGTAAAACAAACGTCAATGCAAGTATTTACAAAATGAATTTTATGTGATGAAAGGAAACAAAACTTGAAACTAGCTCTAATAAGAATGTGTCTTTTTTGTGAACGTGTGTGCATTTGCCCGCGTGCGCATGCGCGTAATAAACGTATGGTACAGAGAATAGAAGTCAAGAGACAAAACGATGAAAATGAAACTGCCCGAATGGTGAGCACTTTACCCACGTACGACCTCATCTTAAGGCCAGAAATGAAAAGCTGTAAAAGAGGTAAGGAAGATGAATGCACGTACTTTTAAAGGTGTAAGGTACGCCCCCTAGCGACAGTTTTTTTTTAGCAAAGTGGGATTGCCCACAAACGATAAAAATGTATTCGATTACTTCACCTCAATGCTCTCAGTGAAATAATTATTAGGTTGGTGCAAAAATAATGTTGTTTTTTGACGTTCAAATTCATGTGAGAAAACGACATTATTTTTGCACCAACCTAATACTTTTTCTTACTTCTATTTTTTTTTTAATTTACCAATACTACCGGAAGTAGATTTACGTAGTAATTTCTAGCGGTAAGTGTGAAAATGGATGACATCCCGCATGCCCGTAATGGATGTGTTAAAATAGTCTAATAAAATAAAAACACAAATTGCTACTTCATGGACAGACCAGTTATTAGTGACTTGTTTGAATCATAAGTGGAAAATCAATAAGTTAATTCCATTTTCCTCTTTATTTTTTGTCTTTGGTATTGATTCATTTATGTAACCATGTAATCTCCAAAATCTCACCTACAAGATCTAAATCCTTTATGTTTTTTAATGCTTTTTCGGAATTTAGTCTGAGAGGCATTATGTGAGGATAGATAGTAATACCATGGAATCGTGAAAGACTATATGGAATAAGCATTCGCTATGCATCGTTCCTACTTTTTAAGCTTAACAACGAATTCTAAATTTGATATCTGTTGTATATACATTTCCTTCTGGGTGACAAATGATCAATGATATTTTCCACTGATCCTTTTTATGTACCCTCCCCACCAAAAAAAAAACACCCGAATATCACACACATTTCACATTAGTTTGTAAAGTTTAAACTGTACTTGTGAGTACAGTTGTTTACCAGGATTTCCATCAATCACTGTATCAAAACATTTTACAATCAAGCCGAGGGCTCCAACAATAACTGAAATTATTGCTGTCCTCATCTGCTACATTCTTAAAATTTCCACTTCGAGATTCTTGTATTTTGATAGTTTTTTGAAGATATTCTAAAATATATTACAATCTGAAGGAATGTCATGTCAATAAGGTATCACATTCTATTATTGTGGTCTTTTATTACGATGTCTGGGCGATTAGATTTGATTTTTGTTTTGTCTGCGTGTATAATAAAGTCCCATAAAATTGTTACAGGTCTCATCTCAGTAATTGTGTCTGGGTTATGATCTTACCAGATAATTGCAGTATCTTCATCATTATTATTATTATTAGTGGTAGTAGTGGTGGTGGTGGTAGTAGTATCATCATTATTATATTTGTTAACCTCTCCGACTGTGTGATGATCTTTATATTCCAGCTCTTACTCACAGATTAGAAACACAACAATTTCCTTATCACGTGAAGTGTTTCAAACTGCGCTGACATCTGCGCACTCCTAATGACGTAAGGTATCCCAAAGACGTCTTCAATAGCCAAAAATGTATATAGATTTTCCGCGGTGTGCCAAATATAAGATAAAAAAACCCTGATTTGGCACCTGTTATAATTTTTTTTTTAAGTTTATATTTTCGCCTGCTACTCATTTAAAATATGATCAGGTTATCAGGATTTCTTCATGGCTGCTATTGTGAAGAAGGGCGATAGCACTTATAATTATTATCTGGGATCAAGGCAGGGTACAGTTGTGGCCCACTCATTGAGTAACGCGCAATACACAGCCTCTACTTATTCCTTGGCCCACGTACCCGTAGCCGAAAGGTCATGTTGTCGGGAAGACTTCAATTCCTGACTTATTAGTTCGATCGTCCCAGTCTAAAAACTTCACAAGGAGAGCCTAAATGCTATCCTGGGAAGAGGGCCCCGCATGATAGATTGGCATCTCCTCTAGACGAAGGATATCCCTATCTTAACACCGCTTTCACGCCTTGGCGTCAGGCTGTCTCCAACTTTTAACTGGAATCCTGACTTGGTGTTGCACCTCTTTTGAACCGCTGATCGCCTCGGATCCACCTTTCCACAGGATCTTTGTCCTTCAGAGTCAGGTTTTTGGGGATGATGGTCTGCGCAAACTCTTCTTTCAAAAGTAGTGATTTACTCATTTCCCATTCTTCTTAATTGTTGTTGTCTTCATCGACAATCATCATAGATGTCGATTATTATTAGGTACGGGGGAGTAATGGATAGTTGCTCGCATTAAGAAATCGGAGAGCCGAGTTCGATTTCTAGTCATATCTATTACATTCACTTACCTGCTAATAATCCTTAGGGAAGGTATGAATCCTCATCTACTTCTCCACCCCAGTAATGGGTAAATAGTAAGAAAGACCGGGTTCTGTTGCCTTGGATGGCAACTGTTTTACTACAGAAAGTAATGGCAACGTACTACGGGAAAGAAAATCGGCCTAAGCGTGTATCACGCATGACAAATAACTGACAGACTCGCGATTCAAAATAAAACGATCATTTGTTACTTTCGTCCTCTGCCTGTACCTGTGTGGATCTATTACGCACGAACATACATACATACAAAAATACAAATCACATAAAATGCAAAAACATTCATTGGTTAATAAATCACCACTACATTACTACAGGCAATTTACAAATCTCAGTAAAGCGACAATTTCGTAATCGCTCTATTATTTTAGTAGTCAGTTTTGTGCACATTTGGAAGACGCTGATCACAGAAGCTTTCTTACGTCTCCCCAAAACTCGTTCGCTAATTGGTCGATGCCAACCAATCAGATCGTTTGCAAGTGAAGAATAATTTTTCCCGCGCAACGATTTGGAGCCTATCGTAGCTTATTTAAGCCAAGATTTTTCTCATCCCAGTAAATGAGAATTCAACTGCCAATCGAATCCACGAAGGTTGGAACCATGCGCCTACTTTCTCACTCACACACACACCACTCACATGCTGAATATACCTTGTACACACTCACATACACTCTTCTTACACAGCAATATCTTTCAAGAACAATCATTACAAGAGACTTTCATGAACATTCTTCCAGTGAACTTTGAACTAAATGACTATGGCACATTGAACATTAAAATAACAGTTAAAAGAGACAACTCTTGGTTAATTAACCTTTTCTTTCTTAAATGCATGCTTTCCTTCACATCGTTGTTTGATATTTTACATCTTGTTAAATACATATTTTATGTGTAACAATGTATTTTGCTTATCCTTTTTTGCGTGAGCCTGGTTTGCTAATCTAAAGTTAAATTAATGTGTGATCAAGAAAACGTTTTTTATTAACTGTTAACTGAATCAGAAAGAAGCTTTTTAGCCTTGGGAGCGATTTTTTTTAGATATAAAATGGTATAAGAGATATCAGAAGATATAAGAAGATATATCAGAAGATATAAGAAGATATAAGAGCTATAAGAAGGTGTAACAAATGAAAATGTTAGGAAAATATTAAAATTCACGTTGTCATAATTATATAAATGTGTACTAGAATAAAAGATCCAGGCGTGAAGAGTGAGAAAAGCATCTTTTTGAATACAACTTACTAAGCATACATACGTGTGTCCGAGCTATTAAGGAGGGGAGGATCCTTAGAACAATTGTCATGATACATGACACAGTGGATAAAGGCGTTAGTTAGATGACAGGACCCAAAGATTGCGATTTTAATACCCGGTTAAGGCAGTGGGAGAAGCTGGAGAGGTGAATTAACAGGAAATAACTGACAAATTACATCCATTAAACATGGCACGTGGAACTAGAACAGTCTACCACAGTGAGCGAAATAAAAGGTTCAGTTCGACATTCCAACCACCTGAAGAAGTACAACGACCGAAACGTTGTAATAAATATAGCGACAAAGATGAGGACAATAGTCCGCATAATGTAAATAATGAAAATATTTATTAAAAAAAGACAGGGATACCACGTCCCGTTTGTGACGAAGTGACTGATGTTGAGATTACCAATTATTAACTGGGTTTTGCCAAGAGTGTCTCGATATATAACCGGAGCACCCGACCAGGTAATATTCAATGCACCGAAGAAAGGAAGTGTAGTCAGTTAAAGCGAATTAAAAGCTGAATATATAGCTAAATTTTACAGGAGCATGGAATACTATTGGAAAATTCATTTGGCAGTAGTGTCTATTCTATCGTTGTTAGAACACTTGGAAAAGGCATGGAAATATTAACAAAAATAACTTGAGATTTGAGATATATTTACAAATATCCATACAAGCTATTGCTGTAAAGAAATACAATGCTGCGGACAGATCTAAAGTATTGAGTAATATTTTGTTTATTTAATTACCAGTATTACCTACTAGAAACATGGTGTAAATGTTGTATTTTTTTTAAAGCTTTTCACACCAAGCAAGGCTGGAAGCCACTAGCACGCAAGGGGTTACAGAAGGTTT
>OZ038490.1:100040832-100110832 GCA_964036315.1 Acanthosepion esculentum | reverse complement strand
ATATATATATATATATATATATATATATATAGGATAGTGCGTTTATAGTTAAAATCTGTTTGAGTATAACATGCACCACTACCTGGTGACTAGCGTTGTTACACTAAAAAAATTAGTGTCAAATATTTGACTCTCACAGTTTCTGTTGCTACTACAAAGAGAAGCTTCTCAAAACTGAAGCTCATTAAAAGTCACTTTACATCGAGTTTGTCGCAAGATAGCTTATCCAATTTCTCCCTTATTTCAACTAAACTTGAAACTGTGGATAAGATAGACTTTGACCAAGTTATTAGTAACTTTGCTTCTGGAAAAGCGCGAAAGGTTAAACTATGATAACATGTGTTAAGCTAATGTTTGAATTTATTGTTTTTCAAGTACCATTCTACGCTATTATGAACTTGAGTAAAGAAATAGTAGAAAAGTGTTCACGAGAAATAACAAAATGACAAAATTTATTAAAAGCTGCAAAGGACAGGAAATTGTGGAAAAGAATGATCGCTTACTTCCTGGAGGAAAACCACGCACAATGAAGAGGAAGAAGACTTGATTGACAATTAGGTCTCATCCAAACATACATTCTATTCTAATAGTTTATTTTCTCGAATTTATCGCTTCCTTGTTACGTATGGACTTCAAATACTTAAGTACAACAGGAATCGCCATCTTCTGTCTACCTGAATCATTTTCGGTTATTGCTATTTCTCCATTACGATGGAGTAATGAATAGCGGCTTGGATTTAGGAATTGGAGAGCCGAGTTAGAATTCAAGTCTCTCTCGAGGTATGAGTTAATAAGAAGGACTTTTAACTGTAAATCATTATTTTTCGGTTATTGCTTACGTACTGATACCCTTGGGAAAGGAATGAATCCTCTTCTTTTCCTCCCACGTATGGGTAAATAGCAGGACAGATCGAGTTCTATAGACTTTTATGGCAACTGGTCTACCGTGGGAAAAAATCTGCCTCGTCAGTCATGTATCGAAAGATACATGATCGCCTAAGCATGACACATAACTGACTGAAGGTTTTCTCATTCCCGTTTGGCGTAAGTATTCTATCGTTTTTAATAAAGCTGAAACGATTAAAAAAGTATATAAAAATGGCGATACCACGAATTGAAGATCGACGATAAAACCTAAACTGCCTGACACATATTATAAATTAATAGAAATCTATCTAGAATATGATTCAAAAATATTATATTATTATTAATGTGAGAACAAACATGAATTAAGTAATATTGTTAATAATCCGTACATATATCCATGAAACGCTATTCTTATCTTCTGAGGAGGCACGGTGGAGTAATGGATTGGACTGAGGAATCAGAGAGCCGAGTTCGAATTCCAGTCGAATCCATTACATTTACATATGTACTATAACCCTTGGGAAAGGTAAGAATCCTTTTCTTCTCCTCCCAGTTATGGACAGACTGGGTTCTATAACCTTGGCTGGCAACTGGTCTCGGAGAAGGACAATGAATTCAAAACCTGCGGAGGGTTGTTTGGGGACCCTGTGGCACGTATGGCACCAAGTCTCTGTATTCGACCCTTCAAAAAGTGTGGATGGTTCCGTACAAAACCTTCACCACTATAATCAAATCTTGTGTGCTGGTGTCGGGCTGTCAGTTTCCTAGGAACTGATCTGATTGACCCTCATATGTCGAATTAGACGGGAGAGAGTCGAGCATATATAATATATGTATATGAAATGGATAAAGTCCGACAATTATTTTAAGACATTTATATTTATACATTCTTTTTTATAGATACAAATATTTAAGTAAATTATCTGTTTTATAATAAACAGTATTAACAACATCATTCAGGCCGGTAAATATCGTTAATATATATATATAAACAGAGCATTTACTTAAATATTTGTATCTATAAAAAGGAATGTATAAACATAATAATGTATTTATATATATATATATATATATAAAAAGTGAACATTGCAGTCATCACTCAGAGTCACCTCTGAGTGTTGACTTCAATGTTCACTTTTATATTCATCTTTACGTACGCTCTATCTCTGATATTGAGCACTTTATCACTTAAATATAGCACACCTCAAATATATATTTCTTCATATATATATATATATATATATATATATATGTGTGTGTGTGTGTGTGTGTGTGTGTGTGTGTATATATATATATATATATATATATATATATATATATATATATATATATATATATAATGCTTTTAAATTCATTGGGGAACATAGGGCCGCAGGATATCGTTGCGGTTTCTGTAACAAGCCAGTTTTTAAATGAGTATGTTGTTAACCTACTGAAAAACACCCTAACTGGATGTTCAGGTTTTGAATTCAAAGTTGTCGTTCTCCTAGATCAGTTGACACCCAAGGCTATAGAACCTCGTCTGTCCTGCTATTTACCTATAGCTGGAGGGAGAAAATATGATCTATACCTTTCCCAAGTTATTTGCGCGCAGGTGAATGTACTAGATTCGGATGGAATTCGAACTCGGCTCTCCGATTCTTTAATCCGAGCCGCTATCCATTACTCCTCTATTATTGTATATTAATCCTTTCACATTTAATATTGCCCTATTTGGTATGATTATCATAATGCTTCAATTGATATCTCATGGAAAGGTCTTCAAGTAGATACCGCATCCGGTGTGTAATGGCATGGGTTTTCTTTTCTCGTAGATTATCCAGTATATTGTCGTATGTGGAAGGGATTTGGCCATTGGTAATAAACCAAAAGGCTGGGATAAATGTCGAAGAATTAGTTTGTGTGGGAGGGTGTTTAAGTGCGCGTGTGGGTTTGTGCATAGATACACGCCAAATAAAAAAAAGTTAAGGTTCACGGATAAAGTAGCGTTGATTTATGGAGTAAAATTGTAGTGATTCACATACATTAGAACATTTATCATCAAGCAAGAAAAAGAACGACCACTGTCCGTTTTGAAGAATGAATCCTTCTCCAAGAATTATCGCTTTTGGCATTTGCGAGAAAGAAAATCTTACTTCAATTCAATAGCTCTTGTTTCTATCGCGGAAAGAAACGAGGTAGACATTTTTGCTGACTACTGTTTATCAAACTATTCGTGGTAAACGAGAAAACATCCTTCCTTTAGCTTCTTTTCGAGTGCGCCTTCACAAAATTAATATATCTTTCGACCGAAGGCACCTCGACGTGGTGTAATGGTTAGTAAGATTGTCTCACTAGAACAATTACCCTGAGTAGTGAGTTCGATCCTCACTGGGTGCCCCCGCTAATTTCGGCCTTTTGTCACATCTAAGCTATGCATGTAAAATCACTATACGTGTCGACCGGTAAAAATCAGCATTTAATACGATGTCTACGGCTTCAACAATTGTTTAAAAAAATACCTACAATGCCGTCGTCACTGTCTGTGCCGTAAAAGGAAAAGATGAAATTCCTTTACGCTTCGTGTCAAAATCAAGGAGTATTATTATTAAAAATGTTAACCCTCCCACCTTTTTCCGGTCCCTTGAACTTTGATTGTTTTACGGAATATTGGGGCTTGGCTGGTTTTGTTTCTGTTGAAAGTAGCGATAAATTGATCATTCAATGCGAATCTCACACAAGTTCGAAATCGTTATTGCTATCCGTTTCCTGTTTTTAATCCAAGAGAATTAGTGACCTACTACATGGAACAGATTAAATGTGTAGGGTTATTTTTACCTTAAAGAAATCACATCTTAATGCATATCTTAATACTAACATTTTACGCCATCGTTGAGATATTTTTTATATCGGATGTTGTTGTGTTAGTTTTTCCTATACATGAAGTAAATCAACATTAGAGGCGTACACTGTATTTGAAAGCATACAGTGTCACACAAAAGTTTACAACACATTACAAAAATATGTTTCTTTAGGTAATTATAACACAATTTGATTAATGAAACTTTTACAGCTAATAATACATATGTTTAAGACTTTAGTCAAACAATCAGATTTAAAATATAACCAATAAAAATATCCAACGGCGGAAAAGAAACATTATTTAATAACGCAAACGTTTACAATACATTTAGTAAATCATCTATTAATATTTCGTAGCGTAACCGTTATTTGCTAATTACAGCATGTAGGCGTTCAGAGTAGTCCCCTACGAATTTCTTGCATGTTTCTTGGTTAATATTTTTCCATTTTTCACAAAATCTTCCGTTAGTTCATGCAAGTTTTGTGCGTTTTTTCTTTGAATTGTCCGTTTCAGCTCTCTCCATATATTTTCAATCGGATTGAGATCTGGAGATTTATTTGGCAATTTGATAACGTTTATTCTATTTGAACTTAACCATGATTTTTTTAAGTTCTGCAGATCGTTGTCTTGTTGAGAAAAAAAACAATGTGGTTTCAAGACCAGCGAATGTGCACTCTGACTTAAATTTCTCTCCAAAAATATCCCTATAATATTCATCCTGCCTTCCATTATTTCAATGCTACCTTCACCTTGGACACTAAATCAACCCCAGATTATGATTAGTCCGCCAGCACATATTACTGTTAGGATAGTATTCTTCGACTAATATCCAGTACCCTTCTTTCTCCAGACCTTTGCCTCAACATTTCTGCCAAAAAATGTCAATTTTCGTTTCGCCTGACCAAAGTACATTTTCCCAAAATGCTCAGGTTTGATACAATGCTCGTTTACAAAATCCACTTTTCGCTTAAGAGGTGTTTTTCCCCTCTCGGAATCCTCGAAAATATATCATATCGACGAAGAGAAAGACTGATTGTATCCGTACTCACATTTGCTCCACTTACTTCTAACCCTCCCTGAAGTTCTTTAAGCGTAACTCGGGGCTTGTTGCCAACATTTCTCGCCAATATTCTGGCCGTATGTTCGTTACCTTTTTAGAACGGCCAGGGCTTTTTGGGGACGATTGGAATGATACGTCTTCCAGTGACGAACTATCATACCAACTGAACTCAATGGTACATTTAACTGACTAGATATGTTCCGATAACCATCTTCTTTTGTATGAAGGTCAACAATACGTTAACGAAGGTCTTGATCAATTATTTTGCTTCCCCCACGTTTTGTCAATATTTAAAGAACATTTGACAGAAAAAGAAGGACGCAATCCTTTTAATCATCGCTAAAACTAAACATAAAATTAAACCCCATCCCAATTTGGAAAATTCTAGTAAAATTTGAACACTTTTATTAAAAAAGAACTGTTGTAAATAAAAAAAAGTTTTATGAACGTTTGAGTCGCTTAATATTGGTTTTCCAATGGTAGCTTAGATATGGCACAAGGCCTAAAGTAGAGGGCACCCAGGGAGGATCGAACTCACTATTCAGACGTAATTGTTCTAGCGTGACACGCTTGTTAACCATTACACCGCCTCAAGTTGCCCTGAGTTGTTTAATAACTGTTTATCTTGATGGGATAAATTTTCGAGTTTTTTTTTAAATCTGATTGTTTGACTGCATACCTAAATATATGTTGTACGAACAGTAAAATTTTAATTAAACTGTAATAAAAAAAAATTGTAATGTGTTGTAAAATTTTGCTTGGAACTGTATATATTCAATCTGGGAAATATTATACCGAATCTCTTGATGTTCTCATGTACATGGTGTGAAAGACATTGGACGTATCAGTTAAGCAGACTGGATGAACCAGATTTAAATTATGTTTAACTTGAAAACCATAGAAATTTGTGAAATCCTATATATGCAATCTTTTAGAAAATGTGTTTTTTCATGCATTCCCATGAAAATAGATATATTGCTCTATCGGATACTGAAGTAACAAAAAGCATACAGCTATAATTAAAAAGATATATTCACTTAATATTCCTGAGTCGACAGAAAAAATTCTGATCAGCTCAACAAATCAATCTAATAACTTTTCAGCATATTATCTCTATGCACGCTAACAGACTATACAATGTATCGGGTTGCAGCAGAAGCTGGTACCGTTTTTTCAGTAGGTGGTATTTTAAAACCTGTTTCTGTTTCACACGTGAATAAAATCTACAGCATATACGTATATTGAAAGGGTATATTTCAGCACATTTCTATATGATTTGGGTGTGTTTTGTGAATTCTAAGTGGTTTTTATGTTAAAAGACACAATTACATCTATTTTCTACCGTTGGTGATTTTGTATATCTAGAAATTATCAAAGGCTATACACAAAGCATAAGATATGTGCTATTTATGAAGATGGTGGAGTTGCTGAGAATTGTTTTTAATTTGTTCATTGGATTCAGAAGAGGAACTGTTCTCCTACATGGCCGAAAATGTTTCGAGAGGCTTGCACTTATTCATGCACAAATCGAAACACAAATAAAAGTGGCCCATGTCATACAGCCCAATTCATCTCTTTAATGTTATAAGACATGTGAAAACACTTCGAAGTGATTTAAAGGCAGACGATTTAGTGGATCGCATTTCCACGAAAGATTCCCTTTTCAAACGCAACAAATTCTGACATTTATTAAAAGGAAAATCAGACGAGGTGAGAGATTGGATTCATACAGCAATATGTCGTGGAAAAGTTTATGGGGAAAAACCATTAGCTGTTCTGTATTCGAAGAAGATGATACTCTGAAACTTGTAGGATTGGAATGGCATTGCGTATTTTGAGCTCGTTTTGTAAGTCCAAACACTGAATTACGACGAGATTCTTTACCCAAATGAACGATTGAAATATGGCAATCAACGAAATTAGGGAATTAGCCAATCGGAAAGGTGACGTCTTCAGAGGAATTCCACACCTCTACCACGAACTGCGTGGATTGAATTAACTTAATATTTATACAAGCCTCCCCACTGAGATGAGATGCGACAGAATGTCATGTTTAACGTTGGAAACCCGAGCGCAAAGACTTTGATAACTGGTTCAAAATTTACACATTTTCAACAACTTTTAGTTACGGGTATGTACGCTTGTATGTTTTTTCACAGCCAGAAGACAGAGCCACGACTGAATCACTTACTGACCGAAGACAGAGGTTTGTCAGTCGCAAGTCAGACAGTTAACTGCCTGGTTCGAAACAGCTAGCTATTTACCCAGTCCTAACCACTTAGACAGGATGCGACACAAGGTCTGGTCTAACCCGGGGGACCCGTGCGCGAATAGTCGGTTAGCTGCTGATATTCACTAAACTCCCCACCAGGCAGAATGTGGCACAAGCCCGATTTTTATGTGAGGCGAATCCGTGCCTGTAGGCTCGGGCAAAAATTCCCGTAGACACCGCATACACGGGATCGTGTTTTTCCCCTTCCCCAGACGAGACGCTGCCCTTCGGCATAGCCTCGTTCGGGTTCGCTCTCTGCCCGAAAGCAGAGTTTGACGAGCCTGGCAACAAACTGCCTGGCTTGAAACAGCTTCCAGTTGAAATAGCGCTCTTTATTATAATGAACGAGTTCATATAGACACTGGGGAGGATGTACTATTTACTCCACGACAAACAGGAAAATCGCATTTAAGAATGTCATAAAGAGAGAATTTGCGGAGGATAAAAATGGTAATGAGCAAGAAATTTAGATGGACCAGCAGAAAAATGATGTGAAATCTGTTTTTGTGAACGTAAACCTTTACAACTTAAATTAGATATTAAGTAAATTATCTAAAAAAACATTATTTTTTTTACTATTGTTCAAATAATATAACGCACAAGAGCTACTCAAGATAGAATATTACTACTGAGTTTGCAAGATAACTATTACTTGTATGACAAAAACATGATAAAGGAACAGGGAGTTTTACTGATGAAAATATAACTATATTTTATGGTCGTAAGTGGTACGCTAATATTGTGTGACGGCATAGGTTAGTCATCAATCTTTAAAAGGAAAACCATATCGAGTAGATGAATCAATTATCTAATACTAAAATTATAGTTTCCCTTACAAGTGATGTTGCAGTTAAAACTATTAGAAAAGAATAATGCTCGTTATAAGGTGAAAAGAGTCCGCAAAGAGGAAGTTTTAATCAAGACTGTTAATGCAAGACAATACCCTGAAACATCCTGCAAAACATACTATTGTCCAACTTACAAAGGCAAGTCTCAAATCACTAGATTCAAGAAATGGTTTCAATCGACTTGATATATAAATCTAATAGAATACCTGTGGTCTCTTGTTAAAAGAGTTAAGACATTTCCTTCTAAGACTTGGCATACTACGCCTACATGTTTGAATTATGCTCATACTCTTCGTAATTACATTGGTAGGAAGAACTTTCTATTCGCAGAGCTTCTTCAAAATAAATTTCCTGAAAAACAGAAATTCCATTTCAGTTACATGTTACCTAAATACACAACAAAATTATGTCCAGATGTGCGGGATACCGGATATGAGGCAATCCGGTTATCAGGGATTCTGGATATGCGGGATTCTATTGTAAAAATACACACAGAATTAAGCTTCATGAAGGATGATAATTTTGTAGATTCGTGATGGGCAAATTCCTGAAGAGACATATATATATATATATATATATATATATATATATATATATATATATATATATATATATATATATATTAAATAAAAACAGACCACTTTAAGGTTCCATATCTGTTTTTATTTAAATTATTAGCTCAGATTTACATTGAGCTCTCTGGATTTTATCCTCCTTGGGTCTACCCATACGGATTACCTAGTTTTTCGTAAACTAAATATATATATATATATATATATATATATATATATATATATATATATATATATATATATATATATATAGCGGAGGTAGGTATATCGTTGCAATTTTATATTTTTTTAATTTCGCGATTGTCCGATCGTTAATGACTGCAATATATCGTAGGGTCAGTTGGGCACCGTCCGTGGGAAACGGAGCACAATTCACTCTGCTAGAAATTTGGAAACGGCATGCCGTTCTCTTTGGAATTCGCGCTGGGAATCTGTTCAGAAATCGAAGACCCGGACGGATTGACGAGCTAAATCAAATAATTCATTTTCGAATTTTGGCTCGTACATGATGATCAATTCTAACTTAAACATTCTAACAGGCTATATTTATATGTTGTTCATCGACCTGACGTTATACCTGCAAAATCTAATCAGTCTCCGTATATAATAAAACCTGTCAAAACAGCAGGTTAATAATAAAATTAGAATGTGCATAGGAAATAATTAAGTCTGTCGTGTGAACCTCGCATATCATTCGTGTTGCATTTTCCTTTTACTTTTGTAAACTCTCTCTTCACTCAGTTCTGTTAGTCCGCTATAGTTTCCCCTCTTTTCGATAGAAATTCCAGACCGGTGTTGATTTAAATTTGAATGTGATAATAAACAAATAGTCATCCTGAGAGAGAAATTACTGACTTCTGGGATAAGTTTGTTTGCTTGCAAGTGTGTCTATATTTAAACCTTTACTAAATATCGATCCGTCTGTAAAAAGGTCGGCATGTCCATTTCCTTTAGATTATTTAAAATATAGTAGATTGATTCTCCTAGTATATGACTAGGTTTCTTTCTTTTGCTTAACAATGATGACCTAAAGGTTATTGGTACCTTACTTCTCTTTTCAGATAGATTTTCACAAACTATGTCCCATCGACAACGTTAAAATTGAGCTCTTGTTAGTTTTCTCATCTCAACACATAAAGACGCTTTCCTGATCTCTTAGATAGAATTCAATGATTTCTTTCGTAAGTAAATTTTACAATTTTCAGCTTCGCAGCTGAAACCGGAATTCAAGGAAATAATGTAATTTAGCATTGGCGCATTCGACATCCGGACTTATTTAAATATCTTCACCGACTTTTCGGACGCTGACATGCCCTAAGATCGCAGACAAGGAGATAGTATCAAAAAATTCCGAATGCATTTGCTTTCAGTATTTGTCATAAGCATGGTTATTACTTATGAACATAAATTTATTTAATTTGTAGAGGTCCGGGGGAGGGGGTAAAATGAAAAGAAAACACATGCGTTTATATTTCCTACTAGAAGAATGTTCAGCTACAAGAAAATGGCGGATTGAAGTAAGTCCAACTGAAGATAAAGATGAGAAAACAAGACCGATACATATATATATATATATATATATATATATATATATATATATATATATATATATATATAAACAAAACAATTTTACAATGGACAATAACATTTGTGTGCCTGTGTAAACATTGGTGTCTGTTCTTTTGTGAATGTACGTATAATGTGTGTATAATGTTCATGGCGTCTCCCACAAATGGGAAGTCGCGAATTTCTAAGGGAGTTTACATTGTAGTCGCTGAAATGAAGAAATGAAAAGGAGGATTTACCTCACATCCACGCGAGGTTGGGTGCGGCACGAGGCCTGAAAGAAAAAGAGGTCGAGGCAAGAATTTGCCCAGTATTTATAGTATGGGGAGAGTGACAATTTGGGAATTAAGGAAAAGGTAACTCCGATAAATTTATATCTCGCCTAGGCGTATTTAAATATATAATTTCTCTTTAAGTATTACGTCTGTCCAAAAATTTAAATTAATTTAACATCAAGTGGAGTATAGTCTAACAAAACTAATAGTCCGTTATTCCTGTTCAAGCAACACTCCGTGTGGTGTAACGCATTTAATAGAGCGTTCAAAAAAACTGTTTCAAAACAGTCTTCATAAAAATTTAAAGCTGGGACTTGTTTGGGAGATCGACGCATAGAAAAAGAGAAAAATAAAAACGAAATTGATAGAATACCCAGGCTATTAAATAAAAACGAAAAGAAATTAAGTTGAAATAATTTTATATCTATTTGAATGGAATGGGAAGTGATAACCATATAGAAAGTTATATTTCCTGGCAGAAAGAGAAAATAGTGCAGGAAGAAAAAACAGTGATATCTACAAAATTTGCGATGCATTAATTCTTAATTAGGACGTATATAAAAGAAAGACAAATGCGAAGATGTCATCTATTTGCGCATTATTATTTTTTAACATATCAAAATCAAGCACGGTATAATCTGTCTATATTTCTGAGATGAACTATTATGTACATTATTAATAAGGAGTGCCAGAGAAAAGCGATAATAACAACAAAAAGTTGCAATATGAGCTCTGGTAAAATCATAAAATGATAAAATACGAAAATTACAATATGAGCACTGGTAAAATTGGCTGCTGAAGATATTAGGTTTCTAATTCTCAGAAATTCAAACACAGATATCCTCAAGGAATAGTGGATAAAGGCGTTGGTTAGATCCAGTGACAGGACCCAAAGGGTGTGAGTTCAATACCCGGTTAAGGCAGTAGAGAACTTTCAGAGAGAAATTAACAGGAGATAACTGATAACTGTCATCCATTAAACATGGCACGTGGAACTAGAACAGTCTACTCCAGTGAGCAAAATACAGGATTCAGTTCGGCATTCCAACCTACTGAAAAAGGCTGGAGCGTACAACGGCTGAAACGTTGTGATAAATATGGCGACAAATATGAGGACAAACACTAGCAATGAGATTATCACCATGAACTTTGTAATAGTGTATGAATTAGTCCATGATATCCAATGAAGTCCATGTTATCCGATCCAGGAAAAAGGCACTAAAAGTCCGTAGGGTTTCCACTTTATCTACGTAGAAAATAACAAGCTCACATAGAATTTCCTTTTTTAATAAATGAAAATTGATGCAAACGTTCACTGGAAGCGAGGAAATATTTATGGAAACGGCTCAGGGAATTTAAGCACAGTTAATTGCTAAACTAATAGAGATAATGTTGGTCCTAGTGAGAAATAAGAAAACGAGGTTCTGGACAAGTCATTCATGTGTAGACCAACTGCATCTGAGAATGGGCTATTGTCGAACAGGCTGTTGCTGTAAACATAGTTGGCAGAGCAGTGACTATTGGAATAGTCCGTGAAAGCCTTCGGATTATTGATGGTACTTATCAAAGTTTAGTGCAGTCTGTGGATTTCTCAAATGCCTGTTCAAAATGAGTCTTCAGATATTATGAAAGGGTACGTGTTTGTTGTCAAACAGATTATGATACTGATGTGCAAACCAAATTGCACATTCCTAAGTAGGATAATTACTTGGAATGAAGTATCATTTCGCCAAGCAACAAAAGAATATCAATAGTGTGGCGTCACGTCGACGCACCATGGCGGCAAGAGATTAACCCTCGAACCCCAATTTCCTTTACGAGGCAACATTATAACACATAACAGAACTTCTTGTATGCCACATTTTATCATATTCGATTTCGTATTCCAACACGTAAATGCAAGACTTCTCAGCTGCTAAAACCAAGTCAGACAATAAGAGTGCATTGCTTGACAACAATGTGTCATTTATCGGAGTTCCTTGAAGCGCTACATTCAGCTTTTCACTTGCGTGCTCCCAGGAAAAGCACTCCAATTATATATTTTCTCTCGTGGTTGCGCGATGAAAGTATCTTAGCTAGGAAAGCGGTCAATACAATTATAGCTGGATGGGATATATGGTCTCCTTCAAAAGTGGAATACTTAATAATGTTGGAGACGTCTAAAACTTTTCGGGCGATTTTCGTGATTAAATATATGCTAATTCCAAAAGAACAGGAATTACTATATTTTGGACGACACTTCGAAATCTAGGTCATGGAAACATATTTGTTTAACGTGATCAATATCACATTTTGCTGAGGAAATCATTATTTATCAAATTTACTATTTCATAGACACTTTTCTTATCTGTCTCAAGAACACATGGCAGAGTGGATAAAGACATGAATGCAATGAACTCGACTGGAATTCGAACTTAAATGAAATTCGAATTCAAATAAAATTGGAAATGGACTCTGCGACTTCTCCTTTTAAATTATGTGTTTCCTTCAGAATATCAAGTGGGAAACGTAGGAAGCTTCATTAAAAAGTTACTTATGAGAATGTGAAACAAACGCAAAATAAATCTAGAAATAAATGAAGAAATTTCAGTTGAATTCGAAGCAATAGGAAGGTTAACAAAACATAAAAAAGTGACACTATTTATATTACTCGGACTATTGTCCTCATCTTTGGCGCCATATTTAATACAACGTTTCAGCCGTTGTACGCTCCGGCCTTCTTCAGGTTTTCGTAATATCGAACAGAACCCTTTATTTCGCTCAATGGGGTAGACTGTTCTAGTTCCACGAGCCATGTTTAATGGATGTCAGTTATCAGCTATCTTCTGTTAATTCCCCTCTCCAAGTTCTCCACCGCCTTAACCAGGTATTTAATTCACACTCTTGGGGTCCTGTCACTGGATCTAACCAACGCCATTATCCACTGTGCCATGTGCCCTTCTAAAACTGGTTTCGCTATGAATCTACTCAAGCTCGTAGGTTATGCACGGTTCATCTTTTTCCCGCTTGTCCCCGTGAGTATCAAATTTTCCAAGCGCTCTTTCCTCATTATATGCTCTAGAAATTTCACATGACAGGTCCAGGGTATTCTCAGAATTTTTAAGTAAGCCCACATTTCTGTTACTTCAAGTCTCTTATTCACCTGTAACGAGATTGCCCAGCGTGCACTGCCATATAAACTGCGTCTAGAGATTATATGCAAAAGAGGTATTGTCAAATATTTCATATAAAATTAATAGATATGTGTTATCCAATGAAATAATTTGTACTATTATGTATAGCGAGTAAGCATGGAAGCAATTTATTCCAAATTTTTAATTTCAGATTGATATTTAGTATTTTTTCAGTAATTATAGCAATTTGCAGTGTCAAGAGATTATTTGCAAGAATTAGAATTTAGTATTATGGCTCGTAAAATGAACTAACAATGAATGAAAAGAACTATATAATCAAAGAAATTACCAAAGGAAAGTATTCGCTTCAAATTTCTAAGGATTTGAAAATGGATCATCGAACAATCAAGAAAATATGTCAAATGGGGATTCAACCATGGAAAAAAAGTCTCAGGCTGAATTCAGGAATTTAACAAAGCGAGATCTATCACATATCCGAGGAGAATTAATAAGAAACCCAAATGCGTCAAGTGCGTTCATATTTGAGGCCGCTGGAGCTCCTATGGTGTCAAGGGAAACAAGGTGTAAAGCATTAAGGAAGTTTGCTGATATACAAAATAAAATAAAGAAACCCATTTTAACAAAAGAACATAAGGAAAGAAGATTGCAGTGGGCAAAAAATACATGAAAACAGATTTAAGTAATGTGCTTTTTACAGACGAATGAAGGATCACCCTCGATAGGCCCGATGGATTGGCTCGAGGATGGGTTTGCAAGCTACATGACTGAAGATTTTTTTTAAACGCCAACAAGGCGGCGGTGGCATCATGATATGGGCTGGAATTATTGGTAATGATCTCGTGGGTCCATTTAAACTGAAAGACGGGGTTAAAATGAATTCCAAGAGTTACTGTGATTTTCTAGAGCAATATTTCTTTGAATGGCTTGATAACCAGTCTCTAGCCAAGCGTAGATCAATGATCTTTATACAAGGCAACGCACCAAGTCATGCATCAAAGTTTACTAATCTTGGTTGAAAGAATAGGGATTTGTTGAAGATTTTCTTATGGACTGGCCTTCCAATAGCTGTTACTTGAATCCCATTGAGAACCTGTGGAGCATCCTCAAGAGAGATATTTATTCTAATGGAAGGCAATTCAACAGCAAGTGTGACCTCTGGGAAGCAGTTAAAGGTGCTGCAAACAAATTACCAGCCGCTAAAATTGCAAATATAACATCAGATGTTGACAATAGGCTGCTAAGAGGTATTGAAAAGAAAGGAGCATTTTAGGACGTTCTTATTATTTTTTGTTAATATATCTTTTATTTGTAAAATAAAATGATTTTGTTATGTTTTTCCTTTAGGAAATTGACGAATTTCTTCTAAAATTTTTCATATTGTTTTTATACCTTAGTATTACAATTTATAATAATGTAAAAGTATCAAAATAAATAGTTGCAAATAAACTACTGACAGTCAAATTAGTCTGTTTTGTTAACTTAGTAACATTTTTACCAACCAAAAACAATAGTTTTCTATATCACTATATATCTAAGTTAATAATATTGAGTAGAGTCTAAACAACATCATAACAGGACTTTTAACATTAAAGACGCAACTCTTTATACCAATTCATAACTTGCATATAATCTCTAGACGCAGTTTAGAAGGACATATATTACGTAATAGTTTAGCATTTCCTTTGTTTCTCACGATTTTTTGTGTTTCTTTATACATAGCTCAGCTTTTGGAATACATATTTCTCTCTCCAAATTCGCCTTCAGATAACGGTGTCTGATGTAATGGAATAACCAGTCACCCATATGAATGATTACGCTATAGGTAGTAAGTACCTATAAAGTCTACTGTCTACGAGAGACTTTAGGAGATAGAGGTGCGTGTGAGCGAGACAACGCAAGCACGTCCAACTGTCACTCACTACTAGATTGACCTGTGTGTATACTTGTACCGTATTTCATGTTGTACTTGTTGTGTACAATAAACCTTTCTTCTAGTATCCACCAGGTGTTATGTGTTTATTCCCTTAGCACGGAATATAACAGTGTCGCAGTTTCCACCCACTGCCTAGATACGTAATTTGACGTACTTGTTTTAATTTGGTATGTCCAATAATAATTTTCAGTTTGAGCTCTTCATTTTGCTAACAACCACGTATTCTATCTTCTGGCAATTGATGTCTAATCATTTCTTCTCGCTTTCCTCAATTAGCTTCTGAAAGTCGTCATCCTTATATCCTTAAATATTTTTCTGTATCACATATTTAGCATATGCAGAGAATTGTACACTGGTTTGATACTTCGGACACTTTTTCCTAGAAGCAGCATGGAAATGATTTATCATTTGTTGCAATAAAAGCTATGCCTTTTCAGTTTGCATATGATCGGTGAAGCAAGTGATAAAAGTTCGTTCTGTAATAAAATAAAATGCAACGCAAGAATTTAACCTTGAGTTTGCCACCGAAGCTTTCTAAGAGTTCTGATCTAATTCCGGCATACTTGCTGACGATTAGAGAATATTCGAAGAATTCCTTAGGCAAGTGTCTCTCTCATTTCACTTTCTCGGATTATTTTCTCGAACTTAATGCTCCTTGCTTCAGATTTTTCCCCAATTATTTTTTGAAGGAAAATCCTGTTGGGTTTCTTACTTTCTTTCTTCTTTTTTTGTGTTTTCTTATTCCAGTGAATCAATAATTGTAAATTATATAAAAAAAAAAAATATAGAAAGAGTATGTCCGCAGGTAGTTTTTATAAACTTCTTGTTAAATGTTTAAATCCATGAATTTATTTTACGAACAAAAATATGTATTGTATTACCTTTTGGGACTGGTGAAGTGAACTTGAAAAGTCTGATTTAAGCATGAAGATATTTGCTTGCCAGTTATTTGATTTACTCATGCTGAAAGAGTTATCTCTTCTTCCCAAGCTACAGTTGAAATATTCTTTACTTTAGCCCAAGGATTCTAGAATGTTTTTCTGCTCATATTCACGCTGGCAAACCATTTCATCCTGCCCAAGTGCATTTGTGTACCTTTGAGTGCATTATAGTATAAAGAGTATGAATTCTGTAGAAAATATAACTGGTACGAAGTATGAATTCCGTGGAATAGATAACAGATAATTACTATTTGTTTTTAAATTTATCCAGTACATTCTTACTCATTTAAAACGTAGATAAGCGTGGCCTTTTTTTAGCACTGATATCTCTTAAAATAACCGCATGTCTCCAAACAAACATGCATTAACTCTAATATTGTATTTAACCCTAGTATATGTGACCTTTTGTCGGAATAATGGCGGTGAAGACGACACGCTGTTAACTGTTCAGTCTTTCAAATCGTTAATAATATATATAATTCGATCATTGAAAGTGTTGTCTAGGGTAATACCGACCAAATATTAGGCATGAGGCAGGGAAGAAATGCTTAGCTATCTATATTTGAAAGTTATTACTTCTGTACATTATTTTGATCTTAATATCTCGTCCAACACGTATTAATTTTTATGTGCCATATCCTTTGAGGACGTAGACGATCATGGGTCTCCACCCCCCTCTATCCCTTGCATCTCTCAACAAGTTCTTTCCCTCTGTTTTCTCCCACAGACCACGTTCTCTCATCCACCAGCTAAAGATCTCCAGGTATTTCACGCGATGCTTTCCCTTGCCTCTTCTTCCTTCTATCCGACTCGTGAGTATCAGATTTACCAGGCCCTCTTTCCTTATTATGCGTCCCAGGAACTTCATCCGCTTCTTCCTGATGTTAATATTAAGCTCCCCCCTTGCTTGCATCCTTTCTATGACCTTATCTTTGCTCAGACGGTCGGTCTTTGATATCCTTAGCATCCTTCCTTAGGACCACATCGTCGCCACGAGTCTCTTCTTCATCTTTGATAAAAACATTCAACATTCACAAAGAAATCCGCCTGTCTTGCAATACTCTGCCCAGCTTTTGGAGTAAGTCCTCGGCCATCCCAATACGTCTACCGATTTCAGTGTCGCACTTACCGTCCTCTGTCAAGACGCTTCCCAGATATTTAAACTTCCGTGTCTCTTTGATTCTAGTGTCTCCGACCAAGCTGTAGTATTTGTGAGTGCGCTTTCTGTTTAGATGATATATACGTCGTAAATAAATACAGTGGGTTAGAGTATACACTCTTGCGTTATGTAAATGGAACGTTTCATTCAATAAATTTCGTCATACGTGCTCGGCGTTTAAATGTGGCCTTTGCTAAAGAACAACGTAGGCAACGATGCAGAAAAGATGTTATGTAAATACGTTTCTTGTTGAACGAGATAGGCATCAATATTTGAAAAACACGAAGTAAAAATTAATTTCGGTTGATAAAAATCAATATAACTTGGGTGAATATTTGAATATAATCTACTAGCAGGCTTCGTCCGCTTGCTATCACTTCGCCAAGTAAGATATATTCACTACTTGAAATCTATGAAACAAACATTTTAAATGAATATTTCCTTCATAAATTGGCTTGTTATATTTAAGGAAAGTTTTACAAATAGATGCCAACTTGTTGAAGGCCAAGTGAAATGTAAAGTTCAAACATTTTTCTGCACTATATAAGACGATATTCCAAAACAGTAAGCACAGATGGGCAACTGAGGAAAATTATACTGAGAGGTGCCCAGCCCTGACCGCACCCTCTCATTGCACCAGAAAGAGGAATCAGTGCTCGCACCGACGTCAGCCCAACCTACGGTTGCGGGGGCGGTGGGAAATTTTTGTTCCTTTCCCGAAGTGTTCGCGCTTGGCTCAACAACTTAAAAAATACCTTGTGTCACATCTCGTCTCCGTGGAGAGTCAGAGTAAATATTGTGTGTAAATTACACTTTTTGAGTAATTTCTAACACGTTACTTATCATCTCTCAGTTGCATTTCTGTCTTTGGGCAGAGTGCTGTCAGGGCCTACTCTGTCAAAGGACACAGTGGTAACTAAGGAAAATTATACTGAGAGGTGCCCAGCCTTGGGGAACACCTAGCGGGGGCCGCGCCCTCTCATGGCACCTGAGAGAGGGATCGATGCTCGCACCGAGATCAAAACAACCGATGATTGCAGGGGCTGTGCACAAATTTTGTTCTTCACCCGAGTTTTCGAGCTCGGGTCCCCACCTTAAAAAAGAACTTGTGTCACATATCGTTTTCTTGGGGAGACAGAGTATATACCGTGTGTAAGTTAGTGTAAAGTATCGCTGGAGCTTTCTACTGAACCTCCAATTTTGCATTTAGTCATATGGATTCCATGATATGGTTTACTTAATTAGTTATTAAGTTTCTCTAATTCTTCAATTGTTGAATGTATAACTAATTCTAATTTCTATTTTCCCTGCTTTACTCTATATTAATTTTATCTTATAAATTGTCCCCTGTTCTGTCACCCATAAAATAAAAATAATGTTAGGGAAAATAAGGATCTACGTACATCAAATCCTCTTAGAATTAACTGGCAGCAGAAGAATTATCGTTCGAACTTTTAAAAGGTAATCTTAAACATTAATCCAATACTTAAACGCAACAATCAGTTTTGAGTTCTTCTGTAGTTTATTGATGCCTATCGGATCTACTCTTCCCTAGCTTTTAAGCCTATTTAAAATTTTATGCTAGCTACAATTTTGGATACAAAAGTAAAATAAAAGTTACTCCCCTTAAACAATGAAAGCAACGATAATGGCTAGTATAACATATTAATATATATTTTAACCTCGCATAATCTGGCAACACTGAATCTAAGCTCAACAAAAATCGTTCTCTGTGCCTAACGTTTCTAGAGCTTTTCAATGCGCTAAGAATCTTTGAAATCGGACCAGTTGGAGTGGAGGAGTTGCTTGGATAAACACACGCAAAAAAAAACACACATACACTGTACTTTATATATATGATTTTCTTTCTGGGACGCACCATTCGATATTGGCATATACAAAAACATTTGGCAACATTTTAACTTTGAAAGTCGTCTCGGTTGCCTTATGTTATTCCTAGAGTAATTACGTTCACCCTGTTCAATTGTGGCGAAATCAAAGAAGCCCAACAACGGTTTAAAGCAATTGATTTCAATAAGCATAAAGGACTGATGGATTGATTCTTTTTGACGGATTATTAACCCACTGCAGGATATTTAAAGCCAAGCAAAAGATATTTTTTTTATATTATAAGAGACTTTTTTGGATATTATAATTTCTTAGCGATTAATAATTAAATTCTTAATAATTAAAGCATAACTAGGCGAGAAAATGTGGATTCATGCCTTTCACAAGGGTATTTGCACATACGAACCCAACGAGAATTGGAACCCGGCTCATTGGTTAACAATTTCGAATCATTATCTATTGCACTAAACTCACATCAAAGCTTACTGAAACTGGTATTCCCAAGCATTCATCCATCTAGTCACTGACCAGGATCGGCGTTGCTTATCTTTGGTGATCATACGGGAACCAGAGTTTAATCGTAGTGTAGTCACTAAATCGACGGTACATTTTAGAATAGAAATTTGGAAGATGACTGATTTTTAAGATTATCACATGAATACTTCGACTTCGCAAAGTCCAACTAAAGTTCATACTGAAAACAGTCAGGTAGATACGAAGAGATCTATGGTTGTAATGGAAATATGCGTCATAATCTGGAATAATACGGAACGCCGTCAATGTCAGAATAAACCAAGGACTATTTTGCTTTATGTCGGATTGAAAGACCATAAACCAAGAAAGATGGCTTTTCTAATAACACTAGACTTCAAAGCTTGATTAAATTTTGCTAAAGAGCTTGTCAATAAATATAGACAATTTTGTGGTTTCATGAGACGGAGTTATAACTTTTCAATCATTGAAGCAAGCAATACATATAATGGAAAAACAGACATTTCTGCCGAAGATCACACTATAGCAATGAAGTATGGGGGAGATTTGTTTACACTACGGGGTTGAATTAATGAAAATATATTGTTAAACTTGTGCGGATTGAAAGGAGAATGAAAATAAAAAAAACAGACTATTTTTAAGAATATTTGAAATATTCGGCTTAAAATCTCCACATATGTATAAACTAAAACACTGCCAAAGTGTGTGGATCATGTGCAACTTAAGTATGTCTTTTGGTATTTTTTTTATTAGAGGAGAGATTCAGTCCTCCAAATGTCATGGGCATTCGGTATGAACATTATTTTAAATATTGGGACTTTGTGAGATCCGGAGGGTATAATAATATTGAAGTTAGGTAGATATTTTAAAGTTTTAGATTGAACAATAAATCTAAAGTATTTGTTTTGTATCGTTATTCAATAAATACCTACGAAGTATATATTCAAGATTGTAGATTGACTTGATACTTGGACAAAAAACTATGCATCACTTACAGGAAATATAGATCCAAAATTCTTAACAACATAAATTGTACAAAATAAACAACCTACATTAAATGAAATATATTTCTCCACACGAGAATGTATCTTGATTTATGTAGAAAATGTTTTATATACACGTATTAAATAACATGCAAGAAGGTTTAGTATATCCTTTTTTCCGTTTAAAAGTTACATAGGTTAATGGGAATAAAATCAACAATCGGAAAAGTGTGCTTAGTCCTTGCCAGGTCGTTTTGTCATCTGACTTCATCAAGGTAAGTAATTCGTCCTGGGTAAGACGATAAACTTCGTTCAACAGCAAGGCCTCTGATCAGGAGGTTTTGAGGAGCGTGGTGACACCTGTTAGGTTCCCAGCTATGGGCAAATTGTTAACACCCAAATTTGTGTAAGAATAGGTATTAATACCAGAAATACTTTGTAATAAAAAAAATTATTACCAGCAATAATGTTTGAAGGAAAAATTATTATCAGCAATACTTTTTTAAAAATACCAGCAATACGAACAGCTATACATTCTTTGAAAAAAAATATGACCAGCTATAGATTTCCTCAAGGAAAAATATTCCCAGAAATAGATTTTTGAAGAAAATCATTACCAGCAATAAAAAGACTTGTCGGCATTAAATAACCCATTGAGGTTGATATGCCGTAAAATAAAATAAACCAAATCAAACCAAGGCAAGTGATGATAAAGAAATGGAAAGTGTTGTGTAGTTACACAAAATTCAAAACAATCAAAAGACGCGCCCGGGATAGCTTCTTTTAGGATATTAATATTTTTTTTTCTTTATTTTTCTAAGTGTACAATTTGTTGTCCATGTCGACATTTCGCTTTTGTTTGTCATCACGTACCTTGATAAAATCGGATGACGAAACGGGTCGGCAAGAACCAAGCACAGAGCAACTCGGCCACAGGCAAGATATCCGGTTAATACTTGCAGTCATTGAAATCTTTTGAGAGGAACAGTTCAAGTTATTCGCATGAAACTATGTTGAATCGTGTCTGATCTCGGGAGATTCCACGTATTGACGCTTCTTATGACAAGATTTGTTAATACGAAGATATGAGGAAACTGTCCGCCATTCAAATCGTATTTATTGCTGCAACCTTTCATCCTTCTCTTATATTACATTTGAAATATTGACAAATCTCTCGGGGCCTATTCGTATCATTTATTGGTCACAATGATCTGACAAATTAACAGGGATACCCTTTTTTACTGTCTTAACATAATAAAATCAATAATTAATAATTACATTAAAAAATAAACAACTTCAGCTCATTTTCGTTTAATCAAACAAATATTTACTTTATTACGTGTCTTTTATCATTTAATTGTTCATTACACTGTAAAAGCTTTTCTAGGTGCTCGACGATCATCTCGCTGATTATGGCCTAATATAAAAAAAATAATAAAACTTTAATATTGTTTTTATGTTGTTAGTTCCCGAGTTACAGCTTAAACGATACAAAATATCCCATCTTAATTTAGGCCACATTGTATCGTAAAACCTTAATGAAAACAATGTCAAATATCATTGAAATAAGACATGAGGTCCTTAAGCTGGTGCCGTTACTTTGTTTTACAGCATTTCCAATAGAAAATTCAGTATCTAGTTTCGATATCAATCCGCATATATAAACAAACATTTGCATATTTTATTCCAACTATTTTGTATGTGAAAAACAATAAGCATTCAAAATAAACTATAACAACATTATTAAATAAATTTAAATATCCAAAACGTAAAATATATTTATACTATTCAATATAGTATATTATAACATTTTTTATAAACAAATATATGGTATAGTTTGCAACTACTTGATAGGTGAAGAGGCATTGTGTGCGTGCCAGTGTAAAACTTAATGTGTATAACAGGAAAGTTATGTGCCATGACTTGGGGGAAAATAAATTGAAGCATGCTGGTTTGCCGCCGTGACGTATGTTGATATATATGTGAGAAAGAAACAAGCAGGTGTAATAAAAATATAATTATCATTTTTTAAATAACCTGAAAATATGGAATTATGTGCATATAAATATTTTATGGTATTTCAATACATAAGGACCTCCGATGTCTTTTTTTTTTAAAACCTTCACCTTAGAACATTATAATATGGTAAATACTAAAATTAGTTATCATCTCGGGGGCACTATTACTTGAATGAAAATCATTAAATATGATATAGGTTTGCAATTTCATTCTTAAAATGTAAACGTTTTCCCATTAATTTCTTATTGCTTTTCTTCTAAATATTAGTTTATAATATGAGTAATAATAATTATTGAAATAACTTGTATCACAAATACAAAGTAATATACGTATTATTTATGATAAAAGTGATAATATTGTTACATCATCAATTTTTATACTGAACTGCTTTTAAATTGAATCGAACTGGTTTAAACGTGGTCTAGTTTATACATACCGAGTGTAACAAAATTGTCCAAAATCGTGTTACAACATGATTGGCTATCCCACAAAATGTTTAATATCTAAAGAAAACATAAAGTAATTGAGTTTCTTGTTTCTGGAATTCAGATAAGACGTTTAGCCATATTGATACCATTTGTTGTAAGAATCAATAAAAAAAAACGTTTGAGTTATTTAGCTGGAATGAGAAGAGTTTACAATTGTCAGTCCCACTGTCTTTTCAACTGAGGATGGGTGAGAGAAAAAAATCATCCAGGCATTCAGTAATGTTGCTACTATTCATAATTTGGATTCCAACTTCAAAGTCCATTCAGAACCATCAAGAGAACGGTTAATAAGTTTATAAAAGATGTAACACTAGTGAGGGAACCTTGATCAGGAGGTAATGCTGCTCGAATTGCATTTTCATTAGTTCCAATATGGTTGCCTTAAAGTCTTCCATGTTTACACCGTAATTTTGTGTAACGATTTTTCCTTTTTTTTCAGTGTAGACTTGAGTTCTTTGTCGCCTGTTGTTCTGGAACCCTAGTACGAACAAATTTTCCTGCGTAGAATTCGTGTCAACTTTACCACTGTTAAGGTTGGTGTGGAAAACTTTTTTTTATTTTTTTTCTTCGCGTAGAAGTTGTTTATTTTTCTCAATACCCCCGTCGCCTCTGTTATAGACGATCGATATCCAAAATGTATGTTTTTGGGGTTTTTTTTTTAGATTCTCCACGTAGAATTCGTTTCTTCAATATCCCCGTCGCCACAGTTATGGTCCAGGTTAGGACCAAGGATGTACAACACGAACACAAGAGTAGAAATAACGAAAATATATTACACGGAATAATAATACAAGATGTGCAAGGAGTTAGTATGACTGTCAGTCTCGTTTGGAGTGAACTACTATCGGCTCGACTCGATTCGTCTCTCTCTCTTGAGAGGAGTAGTATATATAGTGTTAGGAAGAGTTCATTCTGCAGTTATAGGTAATGACCCAAAATACTACCTAAATACACACACACACACACACACACACACACACACACACACATATATATATATATATATATATATATATATATATATATATATATATATATATATATATATATATATATATATATATATATATGTGTGGGGGGTGCATGTAGGGAGTATATATATATATATATATATATATATATATATATATATATATATATATATATATATATATATATATATTTGTCCTCTATTTTTAAAAAGTACTGCTCGTTGTAAGTGTGAATGTCATGATTTCGCTGACTGCGTATTGGGAAATTGTAAGGTGTTACAATTTGCATTATTTCAGTAGAACCTCATGTGTTAATTCCGCAGAAGAAAACTATGTATCATTTAGTTATTATATTCATATATACTCAAATGATTTTAAATTCTTTTTTTTTCCATTTTTACTCATATTTACTTCAGCAAAAATGTTATAAATTAATATATCTGACGATAATATACAAAGATTAGGTTGGCAAGCCACGGTTGCAAATTTTTGAGGACAAAGATTCTTTTCCAATAATCTGATAATATCGTACGTCTTACCCACGTAAAAATAACTGGCCGGTCTATTATTACTTTTGAACACAAAGATTTAATTCCAGTGAGATACTTTTAACCATTTGAAAAACGAAGTAAGCGATTCTTGGGATACTGTTCTCAAATCTCTGGTTGAATATTACACTGGATAGCGTAGCAGATTAGAAATATATGAAGACGCATACCGAAAAATAGTTATTCAGTACTAGGTTGTTCGCTATTTTTGTGACCAGATGGGAAATCCAAAACTTTTATCGTGAATTATATTTCCTTTTACGCAATTCATCTCCGTAAATTTATTTTATGAAATATTTAATATCATTCAATAAAGATATCATATCGTAATTTAAACTCGCAATAATTTTATCCCATCACGATATACATAGGGCCATAGGAATCAAGCCTGAATGATGACCGTCAGCTTCACATTGCCTGAAAATACGCTGAGACGTGAATGTGGCCATCTACGCGTAATACAATTTGTTATTCCAAGACTGTTATATTTACAAGTTATCTCCGATACTGAGCACTTTCTCCCTGCAGAAATAATAGCACATTTTGAACAATAACCATATACACGTGCGCGTGTTTTTGCCTGTTTGTGTGAGCGTGTGCCGGTGTATGGGTATGTGCGTGTGTTTGTGTATTTATGTATGTGTGTCTGTGTGTGTTTGTGTGTGTGCATATCTGTGTGTGTATGCTTGTGTGTGTGAGAGAGATGAGTTTGTTACATTCACTTACGTTCAAATAACCTTGAGAAAGTGATGGAACCATCGCTTCTCCCTCGTAACCATTTTGTTGATTTAAAAAGAAGATTAGCTTTAAATAAATTTAGAAAAAATATAAGATAACCATAAACTTGATATGAACGAAAATAAAGACTTCATTAAATTATTTTCTTGTAACCAGATAGATACTAATTATAAACACGACGAAAAGGCTGTTATAAATATAACCTGCCCGTTTACAACAGTTATTGATCCTAACACAACTGTGAATTACTATTTATTATAAAAAATTGAAAACGTCTAATTCACTTCCTAATCCATCACCTCAAATATCTACTCATGTAAACATAATTTTGCTTATTTTTTTTTTTTTGTATGGGAAATTGTATCTCCAAAACCAAGTATCAAACAAACACAACAACAGACATACATTGACAATACATGCACCACACTTTCTGGTAGTTTGACTTGTCATAGAGTAATTCGAGAATATATATATATATATATATATATATATATATATATATATATATATATATATATATATATATATATATATACACACGTGTGTGTGTATGTGTGTGTTATGTTAAACATGATAGACAAGGACAATTTGATTATTTTTTATATACTTTTTCAAAAACTCAAAATGTAAGAATATTGGAAAAACTAAATAAAAATATCATCAATTTTCCTTGTCTGTCATATTCAACCAAACCTTTTTTAAAAAAGGTTGCTGCCCAATTATACATTCTACACACGCACACCCTCCCACCCGCACACACACACACACACACATATATATATATATATATGTATGTATAACGAGAGAGAGAGAGAGAGAGAAAGACATTAACTTTAAGCGACTTATGTATTTCTTCAACGGTCATTATTTCTATTCACGACGAACGTTGTTTTAATGGCTGCATGAGATTCAGTAGCCATCTCAGTTTTTAAACAATGAACTTAAGGCCTAGCGGTCTCCATATCCAAAATCTTTAGAAAGAAAAAGAATCACTTTTTTCTTTATTTAGACTTGCGATCTCTCTGGTCTTGTAGGCACTTCACATTTTTTAAACAGTTTGTCTACTGAAACATGTGCACCATTTAATGTTACTTAATATAATAAGGAATGTCGATACATATATAGATTATTATTATATCATCCACCTAATCTTATTGTGTTAAACTAAATCCTAACTTAGTTAAAGCTAAACACCACACACACACACACACACACACACACACACACACACACACACACACACACACACACACACACACACATATATATATATATATATATATATATATATATATATAACAGCGAACATTGAAGTCAACACTCTTAGACGACAGGCTGTTTCATGCTGGACGCAATCGTCAGGTATTGCGTCTAGCATGAAACAGCGTCTCGCCTGTGTTGACTTCAATGTTCACTTTTATATTTTTATTTACATACGCTCTATCTCTGATATTGAGCACTTTATTCCATAAAAATAGCACACTTTAAAACTACATGTATTCATATATATATATATATGTGTGTGTGTGTGTGCGTGTCTCTGTGTGTGTGTGTGTGTGTGTGTGTGTGTGTGTGTGCGTAAAAAAACACTGACCAATCAAAAGCAAAGTTCTTCATTTACAAAAAATACTGGTAGAGCTTAAATAAATTCGAAAAATATTGTTTATGTGTGCGTCCGTATGTGTATGTGTGTGTATATTCCTTATTTTATTCGTGTGTGCGTGTCTCTCTCTCTCTCTTTATCTAACTCTCTCACTGTCTCTATTTGTCTATCTGTCTTTGTGTGTGTGTGTGTTGACTGTGTTTTGGTGTTAAAATATTGATGTTTTTTTGCAAGAATTGCTCGCCGTCGTTTTTCCTTTTCATTATGCAAAAGATGCCAGATATCATGAACATATTTCGCCCACATAATAAATACCAAATGCACAAATAAAGTAAAAAGCTGATAGCATTGTGTGAGCAGAATTATATTAATCGTTTCTTCCTGCCTACGAAGTTGAACTGAGAGAATTAAACGAAGGAAAGGAAACCTTGCAAGACTTTCGTTTGCATTCAGTCTCGAAAAATCCACAAAGAAATTTGATAAAACGACAATTTTCGATTAAATACAAATTGTACAATTTAATTGATCCATTTGCGTTTTGTTGGTCATGTGGGAGAAATGTTATACTTCACGCAATATTGAAAGTGCATGAATTTAGAGATGACATTTCCCCAGAAGAGAATAGTATTTCAGCATTTTGAAAGCGTCACGTGCACACACAATAGATGAAATATTACTATTAATTTTTTTTTGTTTTTTTTTATTACTGGCAATTTTTTTTTTCAATCAGTGCAAATATATTCAACCCATATGGAGGCTGAAAGGAGAGATAGGAAGAGACGTAATTATATTTGCTCCTGATTTATAAAGGTATAACATTTTACATTTTGTGTTTTCCCAATTAGGGACCTAACTATCGAAAGAATTCAAACACTTAAAGATATAAATTCGTGTTGCGTAGAAAGAAAAAAAACGTGTTTGTTCATTTGCACACACTTAAGTTAGAACATTCAATAAATTTCAAAAACATTTTTCTGCGTGTAAGTAAAAATATCATATTTCTTCTTAAATCTTCCTCATTTCTCACATGATGTGTACACGGTATTCTCAGAATTATTCATCTCAGTCACCTTCTTCATTCCATTTGCCTTAAGTCTATTCTTCATCTATGAGTAAATTACCCATCAAACATTTGCCATATAGAACGACTAATAATATTTAACTGTTAAGCAATTTCTTTCTTTTTAATGAATTTTTCCTGTTTCTTAATACTTTGCATAGATATGAAGGCATATTTTGTTTCTATCTAAATCTCTGAGACGAGGTACAATGATTACTTGCATTATTTACATTATTCGGACTGTTATCCTCATCGTAATTGCTATATTCACAACGTTTCGGTCGTTGTACCTTCCGGCTTCCTTCAGGTGATGGGAATTTCGAACCGAACTCTTTATTTCGTTAACCGGAGTAGATTGTTCTAATTCTATGTGCCATGCCTCTTCTGGATGTCTCGGCTTTAACTCAATTCTTCAAAGTGACACATATGCTAGTGAATAGAGACTTTCGTGACGTGACACAAAGTGTTTTGAGTTGAATACCAGGCTACGAAACAGAACATGGCCTGACAGTACAACGCTCTAACCGTTGTGAATATGTGAACGAAGATGAGGATAACAGCGCGAATAATGTAGATAATGCCTCTTTTGTTATTTAAACGTGCCTTCGGAATCCGATGTCACCTTCACCGTCTTTCTTTCACACACTCTCATACTTTGTCTCCAGATTTTTACCTATCATCCCCGGCTCTTTCTGACAAGTATATATTCTGTCTTAATTGACGGCTAGTCCTTTCTTCCCACTTTCCCATACTAACTTTTGTAGAAGTTATTCTATTTTTGTGTTGTGCTTTTATCAATCGTTACCGTGTTATCTGGATATTTTCATTTCACAAACCAATAATAAATCCTGGAAGGAGTTTTTTTTTGCTCTGTGCATCGCCTCACTGTATAGTTTCAAGAAATCCGGCGGAGCGAAACATCATAAAATATGTTCTATTCTTGTGTACTTAATCAATTAATGACAAATGTTGGCTTTTTCAGGTAATACGGTTTTATTGAAATTTATATTATCAGTAATATATTGTATTCCTTTAGAATGAAAATGTTTTTTTAAAATCACAAATTAACTATCTGGTATTTTGCTTTCCTGTTTCGATTTTTCGTACACATGTTGTTGTTAAGCCAAGCTTAAAGCACATAACATATTATTTAATGATAATTATCATGATAACTAACAAAAAAAACGATTTGATCGAAAAAGAAGTTTTCTTTTGAAATGAAAGACAAGTAACATCAAAACCAAATTTATCTTAACCTAACAGTCGATAATATGAAATGACAAAAATCATTCAGTTCTAAAATGTTCAAATAGGTATAAGGAAATATAAATATGTTTTATAGTCATATGCATCCTTACCGTGGTGTCTCATAAATGCGGTAATGTTTACGGAATTAGAATTTATTTCTAACGCTCCTCCAAGGCATTATAGAAAATTCCTGTTATTTTCTCCTTTTAAAGTCCGCTATCGGGGTTTAACATACATGAGTGAATGTTTACAAAATAAGAATTTATAGTCAATGTGTCTTGAAAGTATTACTGAAAAACCAGCCAACAAATATATATATGTGTGTGTGTGTGTGTGTGTGTGTGTGTGTGTGTGTGTGTGTGTGTGTGTGTGTGTGTGTGTGTGTGTATATATACATATATATATATTATACCCACAATGCGACACTGAACCATAGATATATAAAGCCGAGTAAAAATCCAGCATTCGCCGCCTGACGTTTACGTCCAGCATGAAACAGCCTGTCGCCTCTGAGTGTTGACTTCAATGTTCACTTTTATATTTATATTTACATACACTCTATCTCTGATATTGAGCACTTTATCCCATAAATATAGCACACCTTATAACTAAATTTCTTCATATATATATATATACATATATATATACACATATACATATATATATATATATATATATATATAGTTTAATATATATATATACATATATATGTATATATATATATATATAGTTCAATATATATATATATATATATATATATATATATATATATATATATATGTATATATATATATATATATTAAACTATACGGCTGTACTGTTCTTTTTTTCTTTTTGTGTCACGATAATCTATTGGAAACGGAGGTGAATTCTTGATATCATCGGCTTGTAAAGGTGAACTTAATGTGTCATAAATCATTACAAAGATTGACCCTAGACTTGTGATTGAAATTGGGTTGACGGAAATGTTCGGAAGACATCGATGCTAGTTATGAAAAGGGTTTGAACGTACTGACAGTGTTCAAAATATTAATCACATCCGCTTATGCCAGCTCACACTGAAACTAATGATTCTTAACCCAGAACCAAATCTTACGACCTTATAAATGGATGCGTTATTTTTCTAACAACTTTTATTTTACACCTGTGTAGGGATTGTTCATTTGCATTATTTATTCTTTTCTAATGCCTACATAACCAAATTGTATCATTACAGACTCACAATCCGTCTGCAGAGCAACCTGAAGTCGTCATGGCACTATTCTCTTCCCGAAATGAAACATAGTATTAGAGGTCATGGTTTATGCACTTATACACGACCAGTATCTAGGAAAGTCCATGCTACGTTAAGTTGTACGCTAATTTCTATCCAGAATTTAAATATTCCATGTATAGTTTTTCTACAGTTCTGCGAGTAGCATTTTTCTCTTCGGTGATAGCATGTCACTGTACAGCCAGACAGTGTTATGTAATCTACACTCGTTAAGATTCCCACAATTACACAGCAACTTCTTCGCTATATTACATTTTAATTATTCCTTCAAACATAACTCATCCTACCGATTACATTTTAAGCGGTGAAGATCTAAACTCTCCCGTTTACTGTTGCCTCTTATCTAAGGTTTTGCTATATTTGCGTATATATGAAAAGAATATACGATATCAAATATGTATTTATATTCATAATTTTTCTTCCAGGCATAAAAACTATGGCCATATCATTTTGAGACGCCAGTTCTCCTACGATTACTGAAGCTAAGAAATGCCCAGCCTGGACTGTACCTAGATTGGTGTCCACTGAGGAACACTATATGCTGTAAGCTTGGATGTGCTGGTGGTGATATAGATAAAGGCTTGGAATTGGAAACCAACATCCGAGTTCTAATTTCATTCCTTTTTCGTTATATTCCATTACGTACAAATATCCTAGGGCAATATATGAATCCAACTCTTCCCTCACCCCTAGCTATGGGTTAATTAGTATTATCAGTAAATCATTATTATCTCTAAAACTCCGTCCACTCTGAAATATTTTCTGGTTTTCCATAACCTGCAAGAGTTTGATAAGCCGAAAGAACAATTCAATCAATCACACTGTGTGCAACTACTGATCTACTAAAATAAACAGATGTATAAAATAAACTGGTGCATCTTACAATGACTCGAAAGTGAAAATACGCACGCAACTGATGTAACCATTACACCACAGTTCTGCTACATTTCAATTATGGTGAAATTGTAAATAGTATCTTAGGCAGAACAAAATGACATCATATTTTTCCATTTCAAGAAGAAATCCAAATAAGATTCAGGTATTTTATATTAGATATATTGAAAGGAAATATATATTCAAAACTGAATTTTAATTATGAATCACCACACGCAAAATATGCAATTTTTCTTAACTGTATTCGTTAAGTAAAAACAGTGTAAAAATCGTAAGAGATTACACTATATGCTACTCAATGAATAAAATAAGTTAGATCATATATTAGATCATAATTAATAAAAACAAAAAATAGATAATAGTGTATATAATACCATAATACTGCTGGGTACAAATTATGAGATAAAATGTCTAAAATTTGCATCGTTTATTGAAAATCGAAGTACAATTACTGCGCTGTAATATATTACATGATAATATAACTAAATTGTTCAGTATAATTACCATATGAAGTAAATGAAAGTCTTATTTGATTGCACAATGATTTAGTAATAATGTGCTTGCGCTATGCAATTTGCCCATTGTAAATTTGTAAAGCTTCCAATTTGTAACTCTTCAGTAAATTATAGATTTGCTATAAGGTATTCACAGATAACCAGAATTAAATTGCAACGCTACGATTTTGAACCCAAACATAATCTTTAAACTCGTTTTCCCGAGAACAAATATTGTGTGCCATTATTTATCATGTTAAACCCGAACTTTCAAATCGAGTGCAATAACATGTTTCCAAAATCGACCCTTCCCTATTATATATTTACCTTAGTTAGGTGTCGAAGTTTACAGGTTATATATTTTTTAAAGATTTTACTCCTGAGTTTAAATGATTTTTTTTTTCAAAATAACTTTTCGTTTTTAATATTGTAATTTCTCGGGACTTAAATTCTGCTGTAATCGAGTTATGTGATTTCATGCCCAGTCTGATCTCACTTGCACCTCGACACCACCTAACCGTACCTTTATCATGAGGATAGCAGACTGCTATAAACGGCTCCTTAACAAGGCAGGTTACTTGCTTACGTAGGTGTCATGCGTGATGCACGCTTGGGCAATCATGTCTCTCCACCTCGAATGATCGCGTGCTGCGCTGTGCTAAATATGGCCGTGGTGGACGTTGTCTTTGTCACTGTCTTTATTCGGTCCAAATATGATGCATGTTGTCCTCTTGCATGCTTCCATTCGATGCGACCTTCTAACACCACAAACTCTAATACTCCGTTTCGATGTTACGTTTCTGTGATGACAGACGGCGGCCATCTTTTCACTTCAGTTCTTTTCTTACCGTTCAAATTGGTCTCCCTATCTGCGTATGGCATAATTCATCTTAGAAACCATATGAATATTCTTCTCAAGAGCAGAAATTTAAGTTCAAGTCTCCGCATCAATATATCACGATTTATTATATCTAAAGTTTGAACAGACGAAAAACAAGAAAATGATATATATGTCATGAAGTTTTGTTTTCGCAACGACAATTCGTTTCCTGATCCCCATCTTACATCTCGCTTCAGTTGCAAATACACATCCGAGATAATTAAAACGCTTGATGTCGATTCTCAAGTGGCGTTGCTATTTGATGACCATTGATTTGGTTTCCTGCAGAAAAGATTAAAGCTGTAATGATTGTACAAATATGACTATGCTGCCATTTTAAGTCATAAAATCAGGTAAACGGATTTCATAATAAAAGTTTTAATCAATGCTTGAACAGATTTATTCCTGAAAGAAAATATTCAAATGTTCTAATCGCCAAGATATCAAACTGTTTCCTGTATTAGATCACGTGACATTCGGATGTTGTATGATCTAAAGAACACGTCACACGTGAAAACTAAATTTTATCCCAGCCTTCTTTCTTTCTTTTTATGTGCTGTGTTCTTTCAGGGCGTAGGCGATCATGGTTCTCCACTTCCTCCTATCCCTTGTAGCTCTCAATAAGTTTTATCCCTTTGCTACTTCCCCCAGACCATGTCCTGTCATCCACTTGCTTATGCCCGTCAAGTATAACATGCGTTGCTTTCAGTTGTCTGTCTTTCCCTCTATTCGACCTGTGAGTATCAGATTCCCCGGGCCCTTCTTTCTCATTACTTGTCCCAGAACTTTAGCTGTCTCTTCATGATGTTAAAAAATAAGACTCCTTCTTGTTTGTATCTCCTTCAAAACCTCAACGTTGCTCACACTATTATATCCTCAGCATCCTTCTGTAGAATTATATCTCCGTCGCCTCTCTTCATCTTTGAGGAGGGCGTCCAACATTTGCTGCCATAAAGGACAGATATCTTGTAACAGCTCTGTACTGTTTCGTTTGTTACCAAAGAAATCCCCCTGTCTTGCAATAATTTGCCCCGCTTTTGGAATGCGTCCTTGACCACCTCAATACATCTACGGCTCTCAGTGTCGCACTTACCGTCCTCTGCCAAAACACTTCCCAGACATTTAAACTTCCGAGGTTGACGAGTGATATTCTAATGCGTATCTAAACGAGTTAATTATGACTATGGCACTTCGCAGAAATATTTAGACTATGTTCAAGAAATTCCTTATACACAATTCCCTAAAACACGGTGAGGAAGACTTTTGTTTTCTTCATGTGAATTGAGATTAATTTTATACTTTGAAACTATTTCTGATTACCGCCACGAAATTCAGCATTTGGGTTTTCCAGAATAAATATGTTTTGTTTTTTTTTTAATTTCTAATGAAATGCTTGCCAATATATATATATATATATATATATATATATATATATATATATATATATATATATATATATATAAATATATATAATTATATATATATATATATATATATATATATATATATATATATATAAATATATATAATTATATATATATATATATATATAAATATATATAATTATATATATATATATATATATATAAATATATATAATTATATATATATATATATATATATAAATATATATAATTATATATATATATATATATATATATATATATATATATATATGTATCTGACTTTTCTTATTCTAACGTAAGATTCGATAAAACAAATCTATAAACACCAGATGTTATTTATTTCCGTATGTTCCCTGCTAACAATTTTACAAATATTTTCCCAATTGCATTTAGATACAAACTTATACAGACGACTGATTGCACAACCACTTTGTAATAAATAAAGAAAAATTGATGGCAGCCAGCCCTCTACAACAGCATCAGTTCTAAAAATGTGAAGTAACGAGGTATACAGTTAAGCGTTTTGGTTGCATCGGCATTGTTAAAAGATTATGATTAAGCCTCCATGTCCTAGGTTCAGGATTTTTCCATGGGACAATAATGAAGTAGATGAATCGATTCGGGATGTTGGTGACATAGTATTTGTAATTTCTTTTCAGGGACTGGGAATTACAGACACAGGTGAATGAAAACTGAACAGTACTAAATAAGAACAAGTTTATATATCCACAAACATTGGCAGTGAAAAAGAGAACAACTGGCTCCACATTAAAAAAAAACTCAGTTCGAAATTCCCAGGTTAACAGAATAGAGAGACATCTGAAGAAGGTCAGAAAGCACAGTACTCGAAACGTTGTGATAATAACAAAAATGGGTGCTGTAATCCAAATATAAATAAGATAAATAAAGATAATTAAAAAAAACAGAAGTTCGGAGAGAGACTGAAAATTTCAGAGAGAGTTATCTGCCCTTGACTTTACCCCAGCTAAAATAAAGTCGGTTATGCGATGTGTGATTGCGTTTACAATGTGTTATACTCACTGCATGGATGTATCTATTAAGTATATTCCAGATTGATGCATATCCTAGCTGTATTATTGGTGTTTGACTGTAGGAAACTTTCAAAGTATTCTCTATGTGTTCAGTAGGCGTTAACATTGCTGAGACAATGGATGACCAGGAATTTCTGCCTTTATCTATTGAAAGAGTATCATGTAACCCACGAAAAATATACATGTCGCGGTGTATTGTTGAAGAAATAAGAACAATATTATGACCAGTTAACATGGGAATCTTCAAGGAATTCGAGTTTGTTGCATGAAGAACCTTCCAGAAAGAACTGGATACACGCTGTGTCAGTCTCTCTAAGTTCAATGGCGAAATTCTGATACCTAAGTAAATCATAATATGCTACTCAATGCCGAAAATAATGATCCGTTTCTGTAAGTGTGTCTAGGCAAAATATTTAATATATTTAATAATAGATATAGAGTAATAAATACCTATTCAACCACATATATGAGAATTATATATATATATATATATATATATATATTATATATATATATATATACAGGGTGTTCCAAAATGGTTGACCTCATACTAAATGCCGATATCTCGGAAACTACTTGACGGATCTTAATGAAACTACATACACTTCATGTTGAAGGTCATAAGTTTTATTGGTTAAATTTACAAAGAAAAGTACAAATATTTGTTGGTTCTATGACAGATTTTCATAAATGTTCAATATGAGCGCCGCCTGTGACTCTGCACACGTCGAACATTATGTTTATTAATTTTGCCACTCGTGTGAAACGTGGCTTCATCACTAAAAACTAGCCGATCATCGAAATCGTCTTCTTCGAGTTTATCTAGCATTTCAACACAAAATTCTTTATGTTTTCGATTATCACCTTCCCTCAAGGCCTGAATGAGCTGCAGCTTGTAAGGTTTAAATCGCAATCGTTTCCTCAGAATCCGCCAAACTGTTGTTTGTGGAATGTGGGTTTCCACACTTGCTCTTCTAACACTCTTCCGAGGACTACGCAGGAAGGCTTCACGAACCTGCTCCACTGTCTCTGCTGACGTTGATGGCCGTCCTGGCGATTTAGGTACGCATAAGCAGCCATTTTCTTGAAATTTTTGGTGCCAAGTCCTAATTTGTTTTGTAGTTGGTGCCTTCTTTGCAAAATTTGTGAAGAAGTCACGCTGCACTGTCTTCGATGACTGAGTCCGAGCATACTCTAACACGCAAAATGCCTTTTATTTTGAAGTGAAAGGCATTTCTTAACCTGACAAGATAGAAATGCCAGACGTTACACACAAAAACTTGAAACGGTTCTACACAAGCTGTGAAAATTTGAGGTCATTCCAACGAAAATTGTCAAAATTGGCCTAAGAAATGGGGTCAAACATTTTGGAACACCCTGTATATATATATATATATATATATATATATATATATATATATATATATATATTAAATATGATTCCTTCGCTACATAAGAGTTCTCATGTTTCAAAAGCGAGAGCCGAGACCCTCAATATAATTTTTGAAATTAAATTGAATTAAGTTGTCTGGTCACGTTTCCTCGTCAAGCGAGAATTTGAGAATAAGCTATATTCTTAAATTATATTATAAGCTTATTCCCAAATTCTCGCTTGACGAGGAAGCGTGACCAGACACCTTAATTCAATTTAATTTCAAAAATTATATTAGGGGTCTCGGCTATCGCTTTTGAAACATGAGAACTCTTATGTAGCGAAGGAATCATATTTTTTTTTTAAATATTATAATATAAGCTCTACTTCTGTATGGAGCACTGTCTTTTAAAAAATAAAAGCAAAATACTAAGGAACTCCGGATTATTTACCTAAAGTGTTCTTTCCTATTTTCCTGCATACCCGCACACACACACACACACACACACACATATATATATATAAATTAAATGTTATGCTTCGTGAATACATTTATTTGAGTATGTGCTCAGTTGATTTATGTATTGTCATCTACCGGATTGTATAATTTAGGAATCGTATTAATGAAAAATATGTTCCCTCTGTAGAAGAAACTGCCGTTAGATCCGGCATGATATAGACATTCAGTCACGGAGTGTATCGCAGATATAAGCTGAATAGTACGTTTTAAACACAAATATAATAATAATTATATGATAGTACCTTATCAACACAAATCTGTCTCCGACTCACGAAACATTCCTACATTTCTTTACTTATTAATCCGAGATATTATAGTACTTAAACGTTATGTTTAGTGGCTAACCGCATTTGAGTAGAAACTTCGCTTATTTATTAAACAGTACATTTATTATCGCCTCCCCCTGAATATTCGAAATATTTTAGTAAAGAAAGCATTCATCATCCTGTAGCATTCGAAACTGCGCAGCCATCGTTTTCTTTATTAAATCTTTAGAATTATATATATATATATATATATATATATATATATATATATATATATATATATGTGTGTGTGTGTGTGTGTGTGTGGATTAAAACACAAATGTGGATTAAGTAGCAGAATGTGTATCTTGAAAAATAATTATTATTGAAATAAGTTTTCTCGCAAAAGTATTAATTCTTACAACCCAAATATATGTCGGCTTTAAATAACCTTATTTCGAACAATAGTAAACCAAATCTGTTCCTCATAAGGCCCGAGAAATTTTAAATTACATGAACAGAACAAATAAATGCACCTTCAAATTGTTTTCAAAATAAGGAAGGCAAAAACGTTTTCGAATAATATATTAAAATTTAACAGACTTATCGCGTGGCTTGAATGTAGGATCACGTGATTAAATTACTGCTATGATGGAAAATAAACATGCGTTCTTGTTTGCCTGTTGGTTTGTTTCTAAATCTATTGATGCATTGATAGTCTTATGTTACGCGATATCAAAATTGATAAGATTTTACAAAGAACGATATTGTTTAAAAACAGTAGTACCCAAAGTAAAAACATATATGATTTTTTTTTATATTGTTGTGCCCGCTTTTTTTTCTGAATTGCCCTCGTCATTTTAATCTGTTGTGATCTCCGAGTTGACCATTTCGTTTATGGATATTAACTTTCTGTGTCATTTATATAAAGGCGCGCATCATGTATGATACATGTTTATCTATCTACCTATCTCTCTATCTTCGTGTGTGTGCTGGCGCACGCCGGTATCGTCTGTATTTTTCGGTAACATACTGTGATAGAGAGTAGCTAGAAGACATGTAAAGAAAGAGTATAAATTTATGCAAGGAAACCGACGTGAAATGGTAGTCTGCGGAGAAGACGCATGGCATTAACGAAGAAGGCTATAAAAAGTCGAAGAGAGAGAGAGAGAGAGAGAGACAAAAAAAAATGAGCAAGAGGTAGGCATTCTAGTGAACGTTGAAAGAATCTTTGGAAATCAACATCTTTACAGCGCGTTAATGATTAAGAAGATGAAAAATAAGTTAATAAAACAAAATGAATCTTCGTCTATTCTTTAAAAAAAAAAAAGAATGACAAATAAGATTTTTTTTTTTACCTTTTGACATTTACTTTTCTGAAATATGTTCGTAAAATATTTTCTTGGGGGAATATATCCAATGAATATTAATGCTCGAAGCCGGAATTTAACGAGTAGAAACTTTTTTAAAAGTGGAAAATTAAATTGCATTGGAGAGTCTATCACATTTACGAAGTGCTCCAGACACGAGCCAATATGATTTCAGCCTAACTTTATTAGCAAATATTTAAACATCTTCCCAAATATTCCCGCTCAAATGGCACTCCGTACTACTCTGCCTATTCACACACACACAAACACGAATATATATATATATATATATATATATATATATTCATTTCTCCGTCTATATTTGTATCTGGTTATCTTTTACACTCCTCCGCGTAAATGATTATCTCTTAGGTTTAGCTTAATCCGACAAATGCCTACGATAATGTGGCCCTCCGAATTTAACGCATTCAATAAAATGTCAGGCACGTCCGTCCGAGAAGCTAGTTGGTCATCTTCTTAAAATAGGCATTGGAACTCCTGTTAGGTACCGTGTAAGAGATCATGGCTGATATATTTACCAATAATTACTTACTAATTTAAGTTTATATTTAATAAGGCAAGCGTACAGGAGGTTCTTGTGATAACTGCAATATATACAGCACCAAAATAAACTGTAAGATAACAATGTAATATGCCCTACCAAATAACAAGCTTAGCAAAGGATAGTTCACACAACCGTGGAGCTTAGTGAGTATTATCCTTACAAAAAAGGTGTCATATATGAGGGATTGGCTAGCACTTCAAACAAATACCTTTACTCTTGCGCCACGATATATAGAGGTGTGCGATTTTATATCTTGCGAACGATTTATATGACATTTATACACACCATCATATTTTTTGTTTGCTCGTTCTTTGTTTTTTGTTTTTTTATTAAGATTCAACCAAGACAATACTCAAGAGCCACTCGCTGGAGAGGATAACTGAATTTAAGTGACGGCATGCAGAGTTTGAAGAATGTATATTTTATGCCGATATATATCGATAAAAAAATCCATTTGAACGGGTTAAATATATATAGTGTTCAAGGGAAACATCCACGTGATAGTTTGTTCTAGAGAATATCAATTCTCGGGAAAAAGGTTTCTCAATTTAACTTCCTCCTTACGAATGGTATAAGAAGGATATGGGAGTAATTAAATAATATATATAATAACGAGTACCAACTCTAAAAAAACATAAGTGGTTGAAGTAAATAGTGAAGCCCATTTTAATATTTTTCACAGACAGAGCGGCAGAGAGGTAAGACACTTACAACGTTGCATCTGTGGAAAAGAGGCCGTGCAGTAGAAAGCAAATCCCCCACACATCGGCAAGACCTTGTTAAAGATTTCCAACACTACCAAGGGTGGAGAAAGAGGATTTGTTGTCACCGCTATAGACATAATTGGAATATTCCAATTTTGTTAAATCTTACAATAGAAGAGATAAAGCGTTGCAAGATAACTCAGTTTCTTTTATTTGGGGAACAGTATAAGAGGCCAAGAATTTTTTTCCAGCATATTTAGATCATATGTATGAGATGGTAGGTTAGCTTTAATCCAATCAGGCGTCCAAAGCACTGGAACGCTTTGAGAATACACACGTTTCCATCTACAGCAAAACGACCAGGGCCCGGTCGGTTATGATGACAATATAATGATTTCGTTTTCGAAGTATTGATGGTCATATTCCATTTTTTTTACCGTTAAATTGTTACATCTCGGTCAGCAGAGAGTTTAACTGTAGATCGTTTAGCATTTTGATTTTGTTGGGTAGATGCTTCCGTAAACTGTGATATCTTCAGCATATATGATTACGAGTGATCTGATAATGTTCATAGGCAAATCGGCAATAAAATCCAGAATGAAGTTAGAACTGACGATAGAGACTTGGGGAAAACTACATTAATCGGAGCGGACCTTGGAGGATGCTATGTACTCAAAATATATTGTTTAGACTTCGTTTTTACGTGTAACGTTAAGGTAATGTCATTATAAACTCTGTCTCTGTCGCAGAGATGTAATAAATGTATTCTATCGACAGAAGTTGCTTACGATCTCGTTACGCCCAACGCACACCTTATTTTAATAGACGTTCATTCATCATGTTAATACTATTACGTTATACATTAGTTATCAAGTGTGTTACGCCCTGTTATAACTTGCCAGCCCCTTGCCCACAATTGACAAATTAAATTCCTAACCTTTCATTTGTTTCCAGCTCGCCTCACTTAAGGTACGGTGAAAGTGCATATTAGATTTGCTAGTAATAAATGATGAAAATAATTTGTATAGGGAGTACGTATTGATGATACATCCCGTTATTACACCAGATAAATAATGGGGCTTTCCGTTTTGAGTTCGTGTAAAGACAGTGGCAAAAGGTATATAGGAGACGGAATTAGTTTTTTTTAAGAAAACGTGGATGCATACTAAAAAAGAAATATATGGCGATAATGTTGATGTTCTAAGCGTAGAATTGATGTGGCACAAGGTCGAATGTATGGGTCGCCCGGTGAGGATCGGCCTCACTATTCTGTCGTAACGATTTTAGCGAAACAAGCTTGCTAGCCATTAAACCACGCCGAGGTGACCAAAGGTTATTTTCTAAGCGTAGATGTGGCACAAGGCTGAAAATATAGGACAACTAGTGAGGATCTAACTAACTTTTCAGTTGTAACTGGTCTAGCGAGACAAGCTTGCTAATAAGTACACCAGGCCAAGGTGCCCAAGAGATGGCGATAAGGCTCTCATTCATTTAACGTCAGGTTCAGTAAAATAAATACTTGTTCAGTGTTAAATATTTTATTTGTAGCCTTTTATTTCTTTAAGTAGTGACCTGCGGGATAAATTACTTTCGAAAATGTTTCTCTAAATAACTCCTGATATAGTTTCCATCTTTCTGTCTATATTCCGCTCATTTCATTCTAATGAAGGCGATAAAACCACAATAGCCGCAAGGGTACACGGTGAAGGAAATTGAAAAAAGAAACGGTGTTGCGGAAAGGGGAAAATAAAAGAAGAGTATTCTAGGAGACACAAGGTGGTTTGATGATGTGTATAATTCTTTGAAGGTCGTAGTTGAAAAGTAAGCAAGAGATCGGAAAATATTCCCACAAACTAGAGTTATAAGAGTTGAAAGTATTACCGTAGAAGTTATGGTTACATCTAGTAAGATTCAAGGTAAAATATAACGAGTCCTAGTTGCAAACCTACTCCTGATCTTATATGCATGAATTCGAGGTATAAAAGAGGAAAGATATTCAGAATTGTTGCCACGAAAATAATTGAGAATTTAACACTGACACGACAAATTGAAGGAAAGGGAAGCAAGGTGGGGGGACAGCTAGTGACCTGCTTAATGAGTTCATGGAGTAATCATGATTTGCTGACAGAACAAAGACAGAGATAGTAAAAAGGCAAAAGGAAGAAAACTGTGGAGAGCCTTGATCGTGAAAGGACATTTTATCTAAAAGAGTCAGTAAATGTAAAAAAAGAAATTTAGTTTTTAATATTTTATGTAGATAACCAATAGTGTTGCATATGCAATATTTACTAGGTGCTGACCACGACCTTCTACCATACTAACCTAAATAACATCCATAATCATGCATTTAATACTGCCACCATATCCACCCTGGTGCTCCTACTATATATCTCAAAGTTTTTGCGAAAATTCGCAGAAAGATCAGTTATGTAATCGATCCTCTCCTGGTATCTCAGCCTCAGTTAATTTCTCATTGTAGCCACACCCAACAATCATGACTCATTTATGATTGGTTGGTTGATTTTGTTGAGTGGAATACTAACCTCCCTAGGTTATTTAATGCTGAAATCTAACTATTTTATACGTAATTTTATATTTTCAGTAAAAGGCATATGGGGAGATACGTTGAATCGTATGGGTGGGGCAATGACTGAAGACGAGATATCAGGTCTGGATAGACATTACCGATACTCCTTTCGCTTTTACTCTTAACCTCGGGATACAGAGCAGAAACACGAGATCATATATGACACTAATATTGCAGCATAAATACCGAGTCCCGAAGTGAAATTTATTAACAATGTTTGAGCATGTATATAGCCGTTTCGGGCACCATCATTTATTTAGAAAGAAGAATGGTCATTCAGGGCGGCCTACGTTTCACGGTTTAATAAGACTTTATCAAATGAAGAATTGATCGGTAATCATCTTAACGTCCATCTCAATTTCTATTCTGTCAATTGCCTTCAATTTTCACTATTCTTATATATATATATATATATATATATATATATATATATATATATATATATATATATATATATATATATGATTATTTATTTAAATATTATAACATAAATATGTTATAAAATCACTAAAAAATAGCCATTTTGTTTCAACACCTCCGGTATCCTATCAAGTGATGATGTTGAATGTAGAATACATGGCTATTTTTTGTAGTGATTTTATAACATATTCATGTTATAATATTTAATTAAATAATTATATCTGCTCTATTCTGTACTGAGCATTCTTTTAAGAATAATAATTGTTGGTTATTGGAATTTATTCCGTATATACCAGTCCTATACTTGGGTATATACATATATATATATATATATATATATATATATATATATATATATATATATATATATATTGTGTATATGTAACAATTTTTCAAATTATGTAACGGCAAAATTGTCCAAGTGTTAGACTAATGTCTGAACCGTTGTATCTTTGAATGATTTAAAATATCTTCCTGGATTTCTCCGAGGGATTTTAACACTACAGGATTTTACTTTGAACAATAAGAATCTATTCACCTCTAACTTAAAACTATGATCTTTCTTGCTGTTGTGACCTCCTGATCCTGTTTTCCTCACTACCGTTCCCACTTTTTCAAATTTATTCGCCATTCTCTTGATGCTTCTTGAATGGACTTTGAAGATGGAAGCCAAAGTATGAATGTTGGTACCATTTCTGAAGGTCAAAACTATCTTTTCCCTCTATCCATTGGCCAGTTGGAAAGAAATAGTGGTGCTGATACGAACCACGATCTGTTCCCTTTTTAGCTGAATAATCCAAATGATTTTTCAGTGTTTCTTACAACGGGCGGTATCCACATGGCTAACCGTCTAATCGGAACACAGGAAAAATGAATCAATTAATTTAGTGTTATCTTAATTTTAAAATATTACACATTTTATGGGATGGACAATTATCACATGCTGTTACACGATTTGAACAGTTTTGCTGTTACACCCGGTTACATATATATATATATATATATATATATATATATATATATATATATATATATATGTAAGATAAATATAATGATGATATAGAAATTTAAAGAAGCTAGACAAGATATGTTGATAATCGGTTAACCAATCAAAAATAGTTTGTAAAGTAAAATGCAGTGTAGGGTAGTGTCAAACACCGAATGCATACAGTCTATTTGAAATAGAATCCTGATACACTTTAACGATATAAACGGTTGACATTTTCAGTGAAGAGGCAACATAATTTATCAATAATTATTTAATAGTATGTTAATAAAAACCCTTTAAGAAATAATATATATATATATATATATATATATATATATATATATATATATATATATATATATATAGGGTGTATCAGATATTTTTACAATCTTTGGGGACATATTCCTCATATTAAACAAGGACAAAATTCATATAAATTACATTTCCGCAAATCCTTCGTTTTTGAGTTATTAATTTTAAAGAAAACGCTAGACAAGATACATTGTAAAATAGATATACAAAGTTTGAGAACGGTTTCCTCGCATCAAAACAGGATAAAATATCCATATAAACACATGTCGAAAAGGCCATTGTTGTAAATCATCACAGCAACTCATAATAAATGTTCAAAAAATGTCCTCCGCTTGCTTTTACAGATGCAGGCACACGTTGGATCATTGACTGGCGGACCCTTTCAGATACTCCCACACGGCGTCGAATAGTTTATCAGGCTCCCATGACACGTTGAAGAACCGTATCTGCATTATTAATGTCTGATGCACGAACCATTTCTTTTTGATGGCCCGACAGCGAAAAAATATCCAAAGGGTTGAGGCAAGTCACCTACAATTCCAGCGCAGACATTAATCTTAAACATTATCTGTGGAATAATCTATCGGCAAATGATCTCCCGTGGAGAGTGATCAAAGGGTGAAAAACCTTGCAGACATGGCAAATGATACGGATACAGGGGTTGCTCTTGAAATACCCTCCGTGTGGTTCTCTTAGAGGTACGACATGTTAGGAACAACTGATGTGTGCTGAAACCTGGATCGAGTTCGACTGCCTGTAGAATGGGTTCTTCGTGGTCAGGCGTACGAGCGGATCTCAGTCTCCCTCTATCCATAGTTTCTGGTGCTACAGATTCTGTCACTGTTACGCGAAGATAAACAGCAGTAACGGTTGGATAACTAGGTTGCCTCCGGTTAAGAATCACATCCTTATACAGCCGTGCAACCTCGCGTCTGTTCCATTCGCGCGCCTGTATGTAAAAATCATATCCGCCTGATAACCATATGAATATCTGGTCATAGTTAAACGGAAAACGTTTAAGTTAACTCAATACTACACACGTTCAATCTTGAAGACAGACTAGCTACAGATGTACACGAATGACAAATGTAACATAGTCCTTGCGACAACACAGTGTCATCTACGGTTAACTTTCTTTTAACTTAATAACACAGACACAGACACACGCACACAAACAGACACACACCTATATATATATATATATATATATATATATATATATATATATATATATATATATATATATATATATATATATATATATATATCGTGACATCCACAAACAGTGTTTCGCTGTTTTACAGTTCATCAGTGTGAGGGACGTCCGATTGCTTGAAGCTGGGATCGAAACCCGACAGATTTAACATCAGTCATCCAGAGGGAAGGCAAATTTTCTCATTGGAAATACGCCAGCGGCCTGGTGAACTCAATTCTTATTTGATAGCAGTAGGAGTCGCAGTTACTTTATAGCAGTAGGAGTCGACTTTCTGTCGAGTGGTCAACTGGATTTCCCGGGAGCATATATGACATCCACAAAGTGTTTCGTTGTTTCACAGCTCTTCAATATGGCTAGGCGTCCCTTTTTTTCAAGCTGGGATATACACACACATATATGTGTGTTCGCACGCGCGTGTGTGTTGGTATGATTTCATATTTATGGATATGTTTTTTAATTTCAAATACTTCATTTTGCCATATACCGTCAAATGATATGTCAGGCATCATAAATAATTGTGTCATGACAGTACAACGTCAACAAGGATAAAAACGTTTAACAGCAATCGGAAGACGAATCTGAAAAATTGACATGACAAGCAAAAAAAATGCACCGTCGAAAAGTGCACTAGTAATACGGTGAACGGCTAGGCTATCATAAAAATAATATCACTGTGTTACGCCGGGCATAGAGCCACACCTAGATATCGATCACAATGTGCAATAATCGTGTGTTCCGTACTCATAAATCTGCAGAATATTCGACACATGACTCAGCAAGTAATAACTCTAACGTTAACACACTGGTGTTAAATTTTCTTAATATCCTTTAAGAACATGCTGTATCAAACATTTACTAGGGAGGTTACGATTATCTTTCGTATGATCAGTGTATTAAAATGAATAATATCTTTACTGAAAAGGAAATTAAGAATAATTAGAGCTCTATATCACGCTTAAATAATAAATATATACTGGAAATAATTACACTTAGAAAAGAGAATAATTACAATTTGAATGCCTATTAAATTAATTGAATTATTAACAAAGAGCTGACAGAAAATTTTCTCATCTCTGATGAAGCCCATCAGAGATGAGAAAATTTTCTGTCAGCTCTTGTACAGAACAACATCTTTTTCCATTTGCTGAGAAGATATTTTTGAATAATTAGAAACTATTTATTACACAATAAAATGATTTACCTATAAAATTTCAGGAGGAGAATAATGAAACTGCTTAAATAAATGGGCCATATATATATATGTTTATATATATATATATATATATATATATATATATATATATATATATATATATATATATATATATATACATACATACACACACACACACATATATCTATCTATCTATATATATATATATATATATATATATATATATATATATATATATATTAATACATGTTTCATTAAATATTATAGACAGGTATTTCTATTTATTTTAAGTAAGTTCTTTTCATATTGTCTGATAAGCTTAATCAAATTATCATTGAAAGACGAAACGAAAATACCATATTAATACATGTTTAAATCCAATCTAAGCTTTCGGCTTACATAAGTGTTATGGGTCCTTACCTATAACTACAAAATGAACTCTTCCCAATATTATGTATACTACGCCTGTCAAGAGAGAGGGACGAATCGAGTCGATACGATAGTAGTTCACTACAAACAAGACTGACAGTCATACTAATAACTTCCACAATTTGTATTATTATTCCGTGTAATATATCTTCGTTATTTCTACTCTTGTGTTCGTATTGTTCTTCCTTGGTCCTTAGCTGGACCATAACAATATATATAATCTTATAAATATAAACACCTATACTCGGCCGGAGAAACCTTAGGTGCTTTGGATCGTAAATGAACAAACACATACCCAAGGGAAAAAAAGGATACAAAAAGAAAGAACTAAGAACATGTACTTCAGGCGAACACAATCGTCTAGAATCCAAGTTCAGAGTCCAAAGAAAAAACCTCCATCACGAGTAAAGTAAAAATAACTAAGCACATTGCTCAATACACTAATTAGAGCAAATGTAAATAAACCTAAAGAGCCAGACAAACCTATCTAGGTTTCACGTCAGGGTATATATATATATATATATATATATATATATATATATATATATATATATATATATAGGTGTGTGTGTGTGTGTGTGGTGTGTGTGTGTGCGTGTGCGTGTGTGTGTGTACATACATATATATATTTGTGTATTTAGGGAGAAATTCTTCTTTCATGAACATTTAATTGAAAACGACAGACAATGTGCTTTTCTTTTTTTTTCTTTTCGGGTGATAAATTATATAAAAACTGTCCGAATGCTCTTTTTATCCGAGCGCTAACCTTTAACCTTATAGTTAAAAGATATAATTTCCCTCCTAAAACAAAATTAAATAGTCCGAATATTATTTAGGAATTTAGATGCCCATTAAGGAATTGTATTCCTGATCAATCAAATTTCGTAAATAATTATATAGGCCACACTACAACATGTTTGACTCGCAGACTCACTCTACACCTTTCTGACAATAGCTCAATTAGATCTCATTTAACAGCACACTATTCGTAACATTTTTGTTGACAACACTAATATAATAGCATCATCTACATGTAAAAATGTGCTAAAAATAATGGAAGCTTTATTAATAAAAACAAATAAACCAACACTTAATAATATTAACTTTGAATATGGACATAGTATCTTGACCGTGTTTTGAAAAATGAAAACATTTTATAAAACATACATACAACAAACAAATTTCGTATTCTATCAGTTAAAATATAATCCTTGAAAATGGCTAAATGTATAGCCAAAAGCGCTCGGATAAAAAGAACATTCGGAGAGTTATTATCTTATGTATCATCCGAAAAGAAAAAAAAACATATTAGATCGCATGAGAAATTGTATAAAAAACTAAATAAATGTACCTTGTCTGTCGTATTCAATGAAATGTGCATATATATATATATATATATATATATATATATATATATATATATATATATATATATATAAGTTGTCTGACGATTGCACTAGCATGAAACAGACTGTCGCCTCTAAGTGTTGACTTCTATGTTCACTTTTATATTTACACGCCCTCTATCTCTGATATTGAGCACTTTATCCCATAAATATAGGACACTTTAAGACTATATTTCTTCATATATATATATATATATATATATATATATATATATATATATATATATATATATGGCTCTATAGCCATGGAAAGTGCTCACAAGAACTAAATTCTTTAGTTTTATCAGTTCTATTATTCACGGCTATTAAAGAGCATGCAGAGTGAGATGGTATTTTTTGAAATTATTTTATATTTAGAATAATCTCATTGACTTTCTCGTGAAAATAATTAAGCAGCAAAACCATGAAAGTTAGCCTGTGTAAGAAATAAAACACGTACACAATTCTCTATGGTTGGTTACATATTTCAGTTAGAGTTCAAAGAGGGAAACTTGTGCTAAGCCATTGGGAATACTAAGCTATATAGCCAATCGGCGGTAGCCTTTACGTCTTGTTAAATTCCAGAAAAAGCAATCATCCTCAATAAACTTCAAAGAACCATTGTCGGGGTGTTTGAAATTTGATACGTTCGAGTTTCTTCACTGCAAAGTACATACAGAAAAAAAAAAACAACTAGCATTTTGTTTATGCCTCTAGCCTGACCAAAACAAGAGTTTCTGAATGGTACTTCAGTACCATCTTGGCTTTCCAGCAGACTAGATTTCGAGAAGAAAAGACCTAAAACTGTATGTCTTATATCCACGCATGGGGAGAGAGAGAGAGAGAGAGAGAGAGAGAGAGAGAGAGAGAGAGAGAGAGAGAAACGATGGTGAGAGAGAGATAGAAAGAAACAAAAAAGGAAATACAATGAAATCATATGAAATAAGTAGATTTTCAACATCTGGGATACATATCATTCAACGACAGTTTGGAATGTATTAGTTTCTTTAGTATTCTTTAGCACAGCATCACTTCCTTTGTCTGTATACGCATATAAACATATCAATATAAATTAGGATGTGTGTGTTCCGTAGCGGTCGTCAGCGTGAAAGAAGGAACTGATGTAATCATTTCAATTTCCAGTCTTGGACCTAGCGTGTGCTTTCCCCGAAATACCTTTGAAAAAATGGTCCTGGGTATGACAATAAATTACCTCCGGCAGCAAGGCTTCTGATCGGGAGATTGGAAGGTTTCAGGAGGGTTGAACCACCTCCAGACTCCATACCGACCTGGCGTGGTATGAACTGATAGGGTCCCAGCTATGGGCAAATAGTGAATGCACAAACATAGATAAAACAATATGAACGTATAAAACTACATATTTTAATAGAATTACCAACTATATATTTTATAGCAAAATCACCAGCAATACATTTTATAGTAGGATTAGTAACAATACTTTTTTATAGCAAAATGGCCAACAATCCATTTAACCGTAGTTTAAGGTATGCAGTCTAAATATATGAAGATGCAGCCATAAAATTGTGTTAAAAATATTTAGATTTCGGCATTAAATAATCAATAGCGGTTGAAAAAAAAATCCCCAAACAACCAACATGAAAGACCTCTTTCATAACAATAATCCATAAAATATCCTACAATTTGTACTGTAATAATTATGGACACACAAACCAGAGTATCATCTACCATGTAGTCAACTGTGAAAGCAGAATAACATATATCATATTTTTATCACTTCAAAACTCCTAAGAAAATTAAATTTCAGCAAAAAATGTTATATATGGAGTTGATATCCATTTAACCAAATAAAACAAAGAAACCCTTGGAGAAGGAAGATTTTTTCTCTAGCTATGGATAGAAAGAAAACTTTGAATTCCCCAAAAAATGTAGTGGGGTGAGCAAATCTAGACAATATAAAATGAATTTCTACAGAAACCATAACTATGGTATAGAATCGATGGCTCTCAAATCACATTAAGTGTTCTACAGTATATATATATATATATATATATATATATATATATATATATATATACATATAGTTGTTAAATCATGCATTTTAGATCCATCATGCATTTTAGATTCAACAAGGGTGGTCTTCAGTGATGCACTGTTCTCATCGCCGATTTCGGATTTAGCATCATATCGGTTCCAACAGCAACTTCGAACTGATTCTAGACGAGTCAGGCCGCCTCCTTGAAAGGGTCGTGCTATGCACCGCAACATTGCAAAAAACAGTAATCATAAGAATGTATTTATTGTACAAGAATACAATTGTTGCACATGATCTAAAAGAGGAGGGGTTGAGGCTGGTCAACACTATCTATCCTATACCTAGCTAATCCGATTCACGACCCATTCGTTCATTACAATTTCCACATTCACCATAAAAACTCGTTCGTCACCACTCGATCCTTCATACACCAAACACCGCATCCTCTCAAGGGGGTGCCTACAAAACGCGCCCCATGACATAAAAATTTAATGATAATAAATTATTACACATAAAAATCTAATAATGAAGAATGAGAGTAGAGGGAGATGAACCCAATAATAAACTAAAATCAACACAAAGTAATCTAAACCTAACTGATGATAATAAGGCTCGTGCAACCTTCAAAACAGAGAAGACGCTGTATTCTGCTCATTGGACAAAATCAAGAGATTCTCTCGCTAAGCGAGTGGGGAAAAGCATAAAATAATATACGGCCATGTGAAAATATAAAGCTGACCCAATCGAGATGAAAGGGGACAAAAACAAACTGCGTAGGTTGGGAATCTCAACCTGGATCTGTCACACGCGTATGCGCGATCAATAGGCACGAGCTTTTCGGGAGTGAGACGAGCCGTTAACTCACCGATATGGTCCCATAAGTGGCAGTCCCAGGAGCAATAGCAGAAAGCGTGCGAAGCCGTTTCTCCCAAACCAAGGCCACACCGTTCACAGTCTTGCAAATCAACCAAGCCCCATATGAAGACCTTGTCATTGAGAGGCAATCAATTCCAAGCCAACCGCCAGGTAAGCGAAAACTCAGGGTTACTGAGATAATCCGCCGTTGGCGCCCAAGACCAGTAAGAGCGAAACTCCTCCTCCGACAAGCTGAGCTCCTCACGTAGGCTATTCCTTCGCGACCCACTCCACTAGAAGACTATAGAAGACCTACCTAGGCTGAGAAAGGTCACTAGACCGAGGAACAGTTTACAAGGCCGACCGACACTCGCGAAGGAAATCCGTTTGATCCTGCGATTTACGATGGTGCTCAGCCCCCGAGATGGGGGGTCTGATAGTAAGGAAAGTGAACGCGTCCCTAACAATCCCCGCCATAATCGAATCTCCTGTCAATGCGCGGAGTAAGAAAGCCAACCTCGAGGCGAGTTTATGGCTCACCAAGTTTGGCATTCCCAGAACCCCCCCCCCTGACACGGACGTTGTGCACAAACTCGTCTGTCGCCTGATTCCTGCGTTCCCTCCATAAAATGAAGGATAGCGAGCGATCGAGCGGCTTCCCATTGCCCTTACAGAGAGGAAGTACGAACAATCGATAAAGGACAAGAGGAAAAACGTAAGTGGCACACGCCTCCGCCCTGCTTTTCACGGACAACCTCCATCGACGCCAAGTCTGAGCGGTCGCGAAGACCTTTGCTCGTACTTCAGAACAATTTTTCTCCAGCTGGATGTGGGGTCCAAACCACACTCCAAGAATGCGGACAGGACCGTCCGTCCAGCCGAAGGGCCCCGGAAGATCGACCCCCTTCCAGGTACCTAACCGCAAGCCGAACGACTTCAGTATAACCTCAAAGTTTCTGCGGGACGACATGAAAGCAGATACCACATCGGCGTACGCAGAAACCCTGGCTCGAGCCCCTCCAGGAACGGCGATTCCGCGTAGGGCCGCACTGCACGCCCTGTCCCTTAGCCGTCGAAGGAGAGGCTCCAATGCCAAAGCAGAGAGTAGGGGCGACAATGGACAACCCTGATGAACCGACCTAGACAGCGCAAAAGTGTTACACAGCTTCCCGTTCACCTGTGCCACACCCCTCGGGGAGCGATACAGGAGGCTAGCCAGCGGCAGAAGTCAGGTTCGAATCCGGCGGCCTGCAGGACAGCCGCAAGGTAGCGATGGTCAACTCTATCAAATGCCTTGGACTGATCTTTTACACCCTCTATGATCGTGCTGATCAGATGTAGGTTGATCTGAATTGTTCGGCCCCTCACAGAAGAAGTATGCTCAAGACCCAACAGAGACTCGGCAACTGACTGCAGGATCTTGACCAAAATCTTTAACTCAGTGTTTAGCAGAGTTATGGGCCTATATTCATCTAAATCACACCCAAAACACTTGCCTTTTTCAACAGCGTGATCACACCCCAGGAAATTCGGTTGGGGATGGACCCCGACTGTAACCAGTTGTTGAACACCACAGTCAAAATCGGGACAAAGATGTGCCACAGCCTCAAGTACAATTCATAGGGCAAACCATCCAGACCGGGCGACTTGCCTCTGCGCAGATCTGCACCCATGTTCACAGCTTCGGAAAACATCTTACTTAACCTATATTTAATTACCTGGCCCATGTAGCGCTCGCTAGTCAAACGTTGCAGGGCCTCCTTAGCTAATGCTATCCCTAGAGGATCCCCCAGCCACTGCCCGGTAAAAAACTAGCCTTAAGCGTCTTCATATTCTCAACTCTATCTACGGCGAGAAATTAGTGGTGAAGGACCTAATCCTATCCTTAAGTCTCCCCCACCACTTATTCCCGATAACCGCCCCCACTAGCACCCGCTGCACTAAGCTAGTTAGCTGCTCCTGCAAGTCCCGCCTGTCCAGCAAGGACAGATTGAACTTCCAGTAACCAGCCATTCTAGACCTTGATCTAACGCCAAACAAGTTTGTTATCCGAATAGCCTTCTCAGTGGAACGTGGGACAATCTATCAAGTCTACGTCGGCTCCTCTAACTAACATTCTGTCTAGTAGCTAACCACTTTGTCAAAAGGCCAAGTGCCCACGTCCACATTTTCCCCCGGGGTGATTAACCCGGTATCTCTCAACGAGACGAAAATCGTTGATCAGATCAACCAAGCTACGATCGCTCCTCCTCCCACTAGCGTCCCGCCCCCTCTCTAACTAGGGGTCCAGGATGGCATTCGAGTCCCCCATTATCACTAGGCTCGTTGAATCTACTAGGAACGGCCGCAACCGCCGAATAAACGAGACCCGCTTTTTATGGATGTTGGGCGCATAAGCCGCAACGATTCGAAACGAACCAATTTTCACGGCATTATCGGCCACGGTCAGCCGCCCATCGGCATCGGTATACACAAGGTCCACCTTCGCATCAAGAGTACGTCTAACCAGCAAAGAAACACCTCTGGCCTGTCGTTCCCCATATGCTGAATAAACGACAAAGTCGTTCTCCAGCACAGACGCATTGACGTTGCAAACAAACTGAGTCTATTGGATTGCGCCGACATCCACGCCGAAAGAGAAGAGATCCCGGAGCAGGCGGGCCGCCTTACCCCGATCCCTCAAGCCCCTCGCATTCAGACTGGCTAACTTGATTGACATCTATTAGGCCTGCAAAAAATAAGTAAGAAAAGCAAAAACCTACACACATACGGGACGGAAATCTGAGTTGGTTATGATCCCGACGGATTGTCCAAGTTTCCCTACACCTATATCTGACGTCATTCGCCCATCCAGGACAATTCCGCCGACATCTATGGGATAGGTTAATATTAGACACCTATATAGGGAGGGGTGGAGAATAACAGGGACCATCCCAGCACAATATTGCCGTAATTGTTTTAAATAAGGAGAATTCTCATATTGCCAAATGATTCTTTAGATTCTGCAACATGACCTCACACTTTTAAGTAGACCCCAGTGTCCCTGATACAGGAATGACACCCGGACCGTTTCAGAAATTACGTGGATCTTCCAACGATTTCCCATCTATACTGTTCATTTTATACAATAGACGCAACTAGGCCCTCTTTTGGCTGGACAGGCCCTTTTTAAAATCCTCCCTGTCTACCTTACAGATTGATTCGGGTCCAGAAAAGAGTTTTTTACTTTTTCTTCCTTGTGACTTTCAAGAAGTGGGGAGGGGAAGCAGTTGACGAGTGAGGGTGTGTGGATAGGGAACTAAAGTAAGAGTTTGAGGAAGAGGGGTACGGAGCATGTGAAGGGGAGGGAGAGAGGCTCCTAGTCTTGGTAATTTAAGACTTTTCTTTTGGGGAAGCAGGGACGGAAAGGGACCTGATTTTGTCCATGCCCCTCTCCGCCCTACTACGCCCGAAGTGCTTGTGCATAGTTGTCTTTACCTCTCTACTTCTTTTTAACGATGCTGCCCGAGGGGGAGTCATTTTGCTCACTTCCATCCTCTTTGGTTTGCTTCTGTTGCTGATGCTGCTGCTGCTGCTCCTGCGACTACCGTTGCTTTTGTTTTTTAGTCGTCTGCTCCTTTTCAGGTGTTTTTGTGCTTTCCTTCTTTTTACTTTCTTTCTTTGCTTGATGGTTTGTTGGTTGTTGTTATCAGTTATCTCCTTTTTAGGGGTGGGAGAATGCAAATTTTTCCCCTCTTACCATTTCCCACCTCCTTCCAGGCATTATCTAGGTCTGTCCGCTACCACTTCCACCAAGGTTGCTGCTGTTGTAGTTGCGAGCCTAGTTACAGGCTGCGGACGTTTCGCGGGGCACTCCTTTGCCATGTTCCCCACTACACCACACGACCAACAGTTCGGTTTTCGGCCCTCCACGACGAACAACATTCTCCTTTCTCTACACAATAGAATATTGGGAATTTGCTCAAAATTTGTTCTGGTCAACGTGACCTGAAGTTCTCTATCTCTCGTGGCGATGCCCGATTTTCCTAATATATCCTTTACTTCCTCTACGTTTCCGAATTTCGAAAAGAAGCCCTCCTTCTATTCGGTCCTCTGAGATATCCACGGGCACCCCATGGACAGTAATGTTCGTCCTACGTGTGCCCATGTACTCGGTTTGCAGTCTTAGAATTTTCGTGCTTAACACATTGCCTGCTAACTGTTTGACGCCTTGTTCGGTGGTGAGGAGAATATCCCATATTGCATTTATCCGTCTCGCCAAAACCTTCGGACTAATCTTTAAGGTCTTTAGGACCTCTTGCATTGTTTCCCTGATGACTCCAGTTAATTTACTGCTTTTGAAGTCGGATGTCAGCAGGGATACTATTATTGTATTAACAGCCTCCAAAGCCACTGGAATTGTAAGGAATTCATTTTCCTTGAACGAATCCTCAAACACTTTTCTTTTTTCCTCATAGTATTCAGTATTTTTTGGCCTATTCTCACCCAGGCCGATTTTTATCGGAGACACCAGCGGTGTTTTAGTTGAGTTGTTCTCGTTCATGGTGGCCGAAAAGACCGCCATGTCCGAAGAAATAACCGTTTGTTTCTTTTTCCCCCCCTTTTTTAAAAAATTATATTAACAACCAAAAACAATATCCAGAACATACAAAATAAAACGAAAGATGAACGTGGACAAACAAAGACAATAACAATTCAAACAAATAAATACGAAAAAGTAATGAAAACAAAAACCGTTGGGAGGGAAAAAATACGGGTAAGGAAATAAACAAAAGGAAAAGAATAAAAATGCACAAATATATATGCACAAATAAACTGAAAAGCAAAACTGAAAAATTCAAAAGAGTTTTTAGAAAATAAAGTGAAAAACTTAACAGTTTGTACGTGAATTTACCAAAGCTCGTCAAACACACTAACATATGTTAATCAGCGTCAGCCAATGAAAATAGGGCTTTTCACGCTCCTCTACTATATGGTGGTGTCGTATTACTTCATCCGGTTTAGGTTTGCGACTTCCGGAATCCATAACGAGGTGAGCTGGTGTCTTTATTGCATTGTTTCAGTTTACATATCAAATACTAATCACATAACGATAGTCAATCTTTAACTAACACGCGTACCCAACAAAAATCTATCCTACTAGCACTTTATAAAAAAAATCGCTATTCTAACTATCAGGTCAATGTGTAACGCTTACCTTATAGTCTTATTCCGACAAAACCAGACAGAAAAAAAAAACATGCATGTACGTTCCCGCATCCACACATAAATGTAACTACGAACACATATATGTATTGAGACTCCTACATAACTTCCTTCCCCCAATTCCTTTAATTCGCGAAACCATTCACTACAAATTACCTCAATAATTTATCTAGATTTCCTTCCACGTTTTGTTATTTACCGACTAAAATAATTCGATGGCATAATAACAATATATATATATATATATATATATATATATATATATATATATATATATATATATATATATATATATATATATATGATCGACTCTCCCGTCGAATTCGACGTATGAGGGTCAGGCTGATCAGTTCCTAGAAACAGAAAGCCCGACACCGACAAATGAGATTTGATTATAGTGGTGAAGGCTTTGTGCAGGGCCATCCACAGTTTTTGGAGGGTTGAATACAGGGACCTGGTGCAGCGAATGCCACAAGGTCACGAAACGACCCTCCTTCTCCTTGACCAGTTGCCATCCAAGGCTATAGAACCCAATCTGCCCTGCTATTTACCCATAATTGCAGGGAGAAGAAGAGGATTCACACCTTTCCCAAGGGTATTACAACGTAAGTGAATGTAATGGATTCGACTGGAATTCGAACTCGGCTCTCCGATTGCTCAATCCAAGCCGTTATCCATTACTCCACCGAGCCTCCATCTATATATATATATATAGGCAGCAATCCTTCGTTTATGCATGTTTCATTAAAAACGACAGACAAGGTACTACGATTGAGCTTTTTATTTCATTTTTCTTGGGTTCGAACAAGAGCTTTCTTTACAGGACAAAGGGTGTGTGAGAACTGTCCAAATGTTTTATGTTTCCGAGCGCTTTCGACTATACCTTTAGCCATTATCAAGGATGATTCGATTTTTCAGCTTAATTGAGTGTGTGCATTATATGTATGTCTTAGTGTGTAGTAGGGATGTTTTTAATTTCAGAATACGGTTAGCACATTGTGGCTTTGTTCGTAGTTAATATTGTTAAAATTTGGCTTTTTCTTTTTTATTATTAAATTCTCCATTATGTTTAATCTTTTTTTGCAGAGGGAAGCAGTTAATATATTTGTGTTTTCTACTTATATATTTCTAATGGAGTCTGGTAAATTTGTGTGCGTGTTTAAATGCGTTCTAATGGAGCTGTAGTCGGATAGGTGTAACGTAAGACGTCTTGATAAGCATGTAGTTGTGTAACCGATGTAATTATTCATGAGTCCGGTTTGATTAGGAACACAGGATCTGTCAGAACTGACAAAGTATACCTCGTTTCTGCTCTTGAAAAGGAACATCCAGTCAGCGGTTATCTGAAACAGTTAACCATTTTTAGCTCGGAGAAACTTTTCTGCCTGCCATCAGCATGGCTGACGCTAGGGTCTCGGAGTGCAACACACTGAGCTATCTTGAAGTGGGGCGACTAGATCAAATAAATAGCAACATCTACTGCAAGGAAGTTTGGGCCACTGTTTCGTGCCAGATAATTTTTTTTGACTCGCTCTTGCATATTTACGCATCTTCAATTCGTCTATGCTTTCAATGCTTTTGCTATATATGGTCTGGTGCTCCTGTTATTCATTTCGAAGTTCTTGACAAAATCCAAAGAAGGATCTTTAATGTAATCGTTCCTGACTTGGCATCTTGACTTTACTCATCTTCTCACCGACGTGACGTGGTTCATCTCTCTCTTTTCGGCAATTTTCTTTCATGGCAAATTCTCTGTCGAGCGTTTTTACCTGGTGTCCCAACTATCTGAACTTGAGTGTGCTACTAGATTGTCATGTAAGTACGTCTCGTTCACTGTTGAAATAGTTAAATGCAACCCACATTCCAACATTCTTTTTCGCTCTTCGCGTCGATGAAACTCCCCTCCGTTTAATTGTTTCGCTTATAACTACAAGCTTCAACAATTTAAATGCAACATCAATCTCCATTTATCTTCCTGAATGCTGTTCATCTTTGAACCTTTCTTCACCCCCTATACCTAGTAATTTCTCTCATTTTCACTCTTTGTAACCCTCTGCATACTAGTGGCATTACACCCTTGTTTGCGGTGAAATAATTTTAAAATATTATACAACATCTGATTTTCTCTTAAATCTAAGCATTTACAAATTAACAATAAGAATTACATGTTACCGTGCAGTCATTATCAACCTTGACTAGAAAATAGAATTGGTGTTGTTTGAGTCGATGTTTGATAACGGTGTTATTGACTGATGTTAAGCTAATATCGGCTGAAGATAGATATGGATTTATTTATATGGCGTCTAGTTCTTATTTAGCACTGTTCAGTTATTGCTTCCACCATGACCCAGTACATACGGGGCGCCCAGGGATTGAATTAACAGTTACTATACCACCAAATACACGAAATATCGCTTTTATGTTCTAGGCTATTGTCACACAGGACAACGGGCAGACGAATAAGAAAGATCTACCCTCGTAGTAAAATAACCTCAGCCAAATCGAAGGTATGTGGTTTCGGTTCTTTATTCGAATGTTCGATCCTGTGAGAATCTGAGGGATCTTGCATGTGCAAGGGAAGGTCAGGCGTTTATAGTACCTGTTATCCAATTGTCTTGCGTTTCCATGTGTTCAGGGTGGTTTACTTCCTTCTTTACATTTTTGCAACTACTGACATATATCGATACCCTATTCCGTTCTTAATCGACTTACAGTCACATCCCGTTCAAACATCGTTACCATCACCGAAAGTAAGCAATGTCAAATCTGGTCGGTAACTGGTCAGTACCTAAATGGATGACCGCTTGGGCATACCAAATGCTTTAAGTTTCTATGGCCGAGAATTGGCAATCGGAGAGCCGTGTTCCAATTCCAGTTGTGTCTCTTGGAAAAGCTATGAATCCGACATTTCTCTTCCCGGATATGGGTTAATTAGTAAGACTTGTGTCAGTAAACCATTATTATCTCCAAAAGGATTCGTAGAATCTAAAAAATATTTTGGCTTTAAATAACCGGCAAAGGGTTAACAAGCAAAAAAAAATAGTTCAATCTATCATGTACATAGTAACACGAAAATACCTCTTAGGTAAATGTTCGATACTCCGAGAGTTTTGATGAAATATGGAGCGAAATCTTTCTTGATATCTGTTAATATATCGGGTTATCTAAATGTCATCTCTTTTCACATGAAGTTTACTGGTAGACATTGTATTGATTTTGTCAATTAATCATGAAAAATATTGTATTCATCTGCTTTAAAACTGTTATTAATTTAAATGTTTAAGATATCCATTCAGTTTTCTAGACAGCAAGTATAGTTTTATTTATTTTTATATGATACCTGTTCTTTTTCAGATATGCAAAGGTCTGACATCGTATTTTCCCGTTTGCTTTATAACACGTAATCTTTGTATCCTTGTAACTGTCATGTTATGGCTGAATCTGTGAGTTTTTGTAGAAATTGAGTAAAAGGAAATCGATATGATTCTAGCAGAGGACAATGAGTACACTCGAAAAATACGCATAGGCGATGTCCTTTAAAACTAGATGAAGGAACATCGTATTGCCAATATAGTTTTATTTGCGGCAATGATAATTTTTCCGGAAATGAGAATTGATTGTTATAATTGAATTACTTAAGATGTTGGTTTGTTTCTTCATCTAGGAATAATATGCTTGTGGTGTAATGATCGCTACTTCGAATGACAAATTCAAGAGCAAAGTAACATTACACTATGCTTCGTTATATTCCGTGACACGCAAATACCTTCTTGAAAGGCAAAACTCCATCTCTTCCCGCCAGCTCTAGATTAAATTGTAAGACGTGTATCAGGAAAACAATGTTTTTTTCAAGAAATTGTTAATGAATCATTCCTTAGCATTTTAAAATCTCACATGTGTTTTGGCTTTGATGACGGTTGAAAACATTTTATAAAATGATAATTTTCTATTGCTGGGACATGTTAGATTTTACGTGCGAGGAAACGCTGATATAGTAAACATTTCCGGAAGTGCAAGGAATCATATAATTCAATAACGAAAATAATAATAATAATAATAATAATAATAATAATAATAATAATTATAATTATAATAATAATAAAAAACACAATACACACTGACAGAACAGTCAAACGCACCTGCCCAGACATTGTTATTAAAGCTCACAAACAAAAAAAAATGCTTCCTTATTGATATTGCAGTCCCTGCAGACTGCAATATATCTTTGAAGATATTCGAAAAGCTGTCAAAATACAAGGACCTTGAAATAGAAATCTAAAAAATGTGGCACATGTGAACATCAACAATCCCTGTTGTAGTTGGAGCCTGAGGATTGGTTGGAAAAGATTCCAGTAGACTAATTGAAGGGATCCCTGGAAGTCCATGCCTCAAAGAGACACAAATTTTTTTTCTGACAAGTACAGCCCACACTTTACGAAGGGCTTTATTTATGTATTTTTTTTTTACAATGGAAACTGTCATGATACCATTTCTAACCTTAGGTCCCTGGGCGGGACCCGGAAAGAAATGTGTAAACGCCAGATATCAAAGAAAATAAAAAGAACAACAATAATAATAATATTAATAATAATGGAATGTACAAAAATTCCTAGGTGATAAATTTCCTTAAACATGGATCTGTGAAAAAGTACATAATAACTCAATCACACCAAAAGTGCTGCCACATCCATTTGTTTGAGTATCCGACGAGGAAACTTTCAAGGAGTCTCACTATCGCTTCTTTTGTTCAGTCTGTCCCTTATTCCACTTTCGCATGAAATAAATAGTAAAAAATGTGTTTAATTACCTACTCTACATGTATGATATCAAACTATTTATGAAAAGACAACAATGAGTTGAAGGGTATCCTCAGTACTGTAAGATATTTCAGTAATGACATCGATATAAATTTCGGATTAGATAAATATGCATTGGTAATATTCAGGGGAGGGAGAATTACAGAAACACAGTCAATAGATCTAGATTTAGCCTATAAATACGTAGGAGTCAGCGAATAGATGGAATACAGCATACCCAAATGAAGGATACATTAAGAAAAGAATATTACAGGCGCGTGCGTCTGGTGTGAATAACCGAATTGAATACACAAAAGAGAATATCAGCCATAAACACTGGTTCTCCCTGCGGTGCTATAGAATTTCAACATTCTTAATTGAAACATAGCTATCATTAAGCGAATGTATGTGAAAAGGAGAAAGCTTCTCACTTGCAACCGCATGCATAATCCTAAGGATGTTATTGATATTTTATATGCGTCCAGGTCCGAAAGGGGCAGAGGGTTAGTTAATTTAGGGCTGTCCTACAAAGCCACAATAATCGGTCTTCAAAGATACCTGGAAAATACAGAAGACTGGATGATGATCTGCGTCAATTTATATGAAAGAAATGATAAATTCCATACTGTAATAAGGAAGTCAACAAATTCAAAATGGTATTTCAAGTGAGTAAATAATATTAAACAAACCATAATACACTAATGCAGAGGCAAAGAAATAAAAAAAAAGAAACTAAATGCATCATACCAAACTCCAAAATGATGGTAAGGTAAGCCTCTTCATGGTCAATACTCTGCCTGTATCAAACAAACTGATGTAGACAAACCCCGTACACATCAGCGACTACGTAGTGTAGATTTTAAATCTGAAACAGGTTTTATTCTTGCTGCACTGGACCAACAATTGCTATCTAGAAATTACCAAACACACATACTGAAATATTTAGTCGAGCCGAAATTGAGATTATGTGAAAACTATACAGAAACAATTAACCATGTTTTATCAGGTTTCACGGTACTCGGCATGATTGACTGCACTAGTATCTACACAGGAATATCTGCAACCCTTACAGAAATAAAACCGCAAGAAATCGGTATGAACACCCCACAGATATGGTTACAGAGATAGAATGTCTCAATTCTATGAGTCTTTCCAATACACAAAGACAGGATAATCAAAGCTAATCGTGCAGGCATCAGGATCAAAGATCATAAAAGCAGAATGTGCTTGCCTTTTGGCATGGCAGTCTCTGCAGATTGTAATATATCTTCGAAGGTTTTCAAAAGCTATTAAATACAAGGATCTAAAAATGTGGTACATGAGGGCACCAATAATTCGTGTTGTATTTGGAGGCTTCGGATGGATTGGAAAAGATTCCGAGAGACTCATTGAATAGTTTTCTGGTAGACCATGCCTTAAAGAATGAAAAGAATTGTACTCACAAGTACAGCTCACATATTACGAAGAGCTTTATCTATGTAAAATGTGTGTAATCTTAGTTTATTTATTTATTTTTCTTAAAAATGATCATTCAATAATAATAATAATAATAATAATAATAATAATAATAATAATAATAATAACGGAGATAATAAAACTTCATTATGTTAAACAATTTTCGAAAGTGTTATCTTTTACTACGTTCCAAATTCATAAAATATAAACATGAACGAGAAATTGACGATGAAAAGAAATTTAGATACGTGTTAGGACTAAAATGTTTACTTGTTGTTCAACTCCAGAAACAGTATTATATGCTTAGATAAAAAGAAGAGGAAATTGTCAAGTTGTAGATAAGGATTTTCAAATGAACAAAATCCTACCTCTGCAAAGTCATATATAAAACTATCCAACAACAAGAGAGTCTGAACATAATGAATGTGCTCGAGCGAGTTCTGCTCATATTTACGAAGGTCTTCACAAAATGAATGTAACATATTTCTTAAAGCACTGTGAAGTTCATGAAGGGTTTGATATATGATGTGTTCACCTCCATAAGAATATGCAGTGGAATAATTCAGAATGTAGATCTGATGCTGAGTGTCAAACCATAGGGAGATATGGACACAGAATACGCAAATCAAATGGTAAGAGAAAGGTTAATCAGAATCGGGAAAAGAGAGGTTAAGCTGTCCTGAAAAAATTGTTTCCAACAATACAGCACTTGAAATATCTATACTGAAATAACCTGTTATATAGTGTGAAAATTGTGAAAGACTGCTTGACATTCCTAAAGAATTGAAATGATATATAGAAACTATCACCGAGAGACAAAAAACGTTGACAATGTAACCCAAATAAAAGCATGAAGAACAATCATATACATTAAAAAGCATGAAGAACAATCATATACATTATATTCGGGTTGTCTGGTAAGACAGAGTAAACCAGTTCTTCCGGGGTAACGGTGAAAATATAGAAACCATGAAACCATGTCGGTCCATAACAGATCATTGGATTAATATGGCTTCATGCAAAAGATCCTTCATACAGGACAATGAAAGAGACTCAAATGTAACGGTTATGATGATTCAGCAAGGGTCGTACCTTTTTTCGAAGACTGATCGAGTGATCGTCGACTGGAGATATAAATCGAGACCCTTATTTAGATTTTTACAAAGATCCCATTTTTCGTTGTTATCACCAGGACGTTTCAGCTGTTGCGCTCTCTAGCCTTCTCCAGGTATTTTACGATTCCTGCAATTTGCTAAGGACGTAAACCAAAAAAAAAAGGATGAAGAACAATCATATACATTATATTCAGAAGAAAGAATCGTAGAGCGGTGTTTGAATTCCAATCGAGATCGTTCCTATCCTTTACACGCAAATACTCTTGGGAAAGGCATGAATTAATGTCTTCTCCACTGCAACATATACGTTAAATAGTAGAGCAGACCGAGATCTTTGCCCGTCTGTTAGAATAAGTCTAGCAGTAAATAGCTCAGAATTCAAACATGTATGTTGCACTGCGACCAAATTACGGGTTGTCTGATAAGGCTGAGCAAACCAACTCTGCCAGGGTTACAGTGAAAATGTCGAAAGTATGTCGGTCCATAGCATGATATAATAGATCATTGGATTATTATGGCTCAAAAGATCCTTAATAGTGGACAATGAAAGAGACTCAAATGTAACGGCTGTGATGATTCAGCGGGGATCGTAAAAAGAAGGCCGAGTCAATAATCTATTTTCGAAGACTAACATGGAGTGATCATCGACTGGAGATAGAAATCGAGAGAATTATTCACATTCTTACAAAGATCCCATTCTTCGTTGTTATAAATAGACCATTTCGGCTATTCGACTCTCTAGCCTTCCCCAAATGTTTGACACGATGAAAAAAAAAATGACAAACAAAATTCTCCCTCCCTCCATTCCTGCCATCGGATTGAGGAATTGGAGAGCCGAATTCAAATTCCAGTCGAGTACATTACATTCCCTTACGTGCTAATACCCTTGGGAAAAGTATGAATCCTTTTCTTCTCCCCCACCCCAGCAATATGTAAATAGCAGGACTGACCGGGTTCCATAGCCTTGCATGGCAACTGGTCTAACGCAGAAAGAAATGACAACCTACTGCGTTAAAATATCTGCCTCGTCAGTCAACTATCGAAAGATACATGATCACCTAAGCGTGTGTCACACATGACACATAACTGACTGACAGGTAAGGCAGAACAAACCATCTCTGCCAAGGTTACGGAGAAAATATTAAAAGCATATCGGTCCATAACATGATATAACAGATCATTGGATAATTATGGCTTCATGCAAAAGATACGTTATACTGGGCAATGAAAGAGACTCCGATGTAACGGCTATGGTGATTCAGCGGGGATCGTAACGGTAGACCGACTCCATAATCTATTTTCGAAGACTAAGCTCGAGTGATCATCGACTGGAGATATGAATCGAGACCATTATTTAGATTTTCACGAAGATCCCATTCTTCGTTTTTATTAACAGAACGTTTCAGCAGTTGTGCTCTCTAGGTTTCTCCAGGTGTTTGACGATTCCTGCAATTTTCTATAAATTCCGTGATCAATTCTTTATTTAGGTAGTCGCTTAATGAATATGATAGCAGGGAATCGTGAGTACAATCCTTTTGAAGTAAGTATGGTTATATTCACAATAAATGAAAACGAGATTGGCAATTAATGTACAATTTAACAAGACATAATACACCCAAGCCTACCCAACTGAAGAACAATATTCCCCTTTAAGTACATTGTTCAGCTCGAAACCCTTGAAGGCTATCCAGGACAACAGACAAGTGAGGAAGGCTGGACGGTACAACTAATGAAACGCTGTCATCTTTGCAACAAAGTTAAGGACAATAATCCGAATGTAAATATACCGACGATATAGCTGGGATAGAATAACCATGAACAGAAAATCAATTTCCTCTACCACGTCTCCCAAAAATAGGATTCAGATTTTTCCAAAACATAAAATGGAATTGGAATGAGAGCATTGATGGGACATACTCAGCATACATCATAATAATTCAGCATGTGTAATTTCAACACATCTCTACATGGATCATTTCTAACTAACTTAGTATAACAGATAACATAAAATCGGCTCTGCTAGAGGTACTTTTGCCCAACACCAAAAACTTCTATTAAATCAAATCGTTAACCTTCAAAGTTATGTTCTTAAATAGCCTAGTCAAATCGAACCATTCACATCGATCTCAAGTAGGTCTTCAGATCTGTTCAGAAATATCTAAACTTTTATTTGTATAGAAAGGCTTCGGATGAATGGTGAAAATTGTCTTTGACCGCGAAACACTTATATATTTGACAAAGACCATCTCTCATCGAACCTTTTCGACTGGTGCCACAGAATCGCAAAGGACTATACCAAATAACAGAAATCACGTCACGGAAGGAATTTCAAAAAGCAACATCATCTATAACAGATATCACCGGTAATTGGAAATTAATGTATTAATCAAGATGTCGACATTCCACAGTAAAATGGTTAGTGCGGTAACCCCATTAATATTGGAATGAACAATAACAGCTACTGGACATGAGAAATCTATTTTCCTGAAAGAATGCTTGGTATTAATTCCAAGCGACATAATATTTGCTACTTGGACGATAAATGCAAAATGTTTCCTTATAAGGAAACCGCGAATCATTATAATTACCCCCCAAATATGCAGAGAAGATCAGAATATCAGTTTCATATGACAATGATTAGCCAAACCGTTATATATAAATGTGTGGAGAGTTTATTACTAAAAGTCTATCTATAAAAATTCATAATACTCGGATATTTGGCCGACTGACATTTAGCCGAGGGACATTACGCCGACGGACATTTAACTGAATAGATATTTAACCAAAAACGCAGTGACGTACTTACATGTATTACCGCACTCTTTATCGTAATGTGCTAAATATATTTATATTTATTTACAGTATTAATTTATAATTTTTCGGGGTTTTTTGTGACACTCTCTTTTTAAAATCTATTCTGTATATATTATATTTTACTTTAAATATTACTGTAGGATAAGTATTTTGAGAAAAATCACATTTTACTACAGCAAAAATCTTAAAATTTTACGATAAGAAAAATCATTCAATTTCGTTTTTAGCTATGAGTATCTTAAAAGGATGAACTATATTTTACCAGACTGTTAAATTAATCTTATTTTAAAATAATTTAAATAATTAGTTGCTAATTTTTACACAAATACACTCAAATATTTTAATTATTAGTTATTTTCTCTCTTATAATACTGCTAATTAAAGTATTCCTTGTTGATATTTTTACTTGTACTTTTTCGGCGAAATGTCCGTCGGCAAAATGTCTGTCGGCAAAATGTCCGGCCACGAAATTCATACGCATATACTAGTCGTTCAAGACAACATATACTAGAGAGGATAGAATACACTATTTCAGCTTGCGGTAGGTGGCGAATTAATCTGATTTGTCATTGAAAAGAATATCAAATATTTTAAATTGCTAACAATATATATGAATGTATGTGACCAGGTTTTAGGATATTGGTGTCTTTAACTAAATCTGATCTCCAGATAGGTTGCCCAAAAAGGTTCAAGTGCTTATGTGTGCGCATTCGTATAAGACTTTTCAGATTTAGAGCTAGCACTCTAACTAACGTCTTTTTACCTGATTTTACTCACAAGGCTTGGGTTAGCCTTTGATGGGATTTAAACGCACACCGCAACGTTTCCACAGACTGAGAGTATCTTCCCAGATCGATATTATCAAGAAGTCACATAGAAATTGACCATGGTTGGATTCGAATACGTTTCTGATGGTCGGAGAGCTAAAGCTCTGTCCTCATGCCTGATCATCATTTACATTTAATCAACAGCAACAAACAAAACAAAACAAAAACCCACGAAGAGATAATAATAAACTGTCGCTGGAAAACCTCGCGGCTACAGTAGATCAGAAGAAACTGTCGCTACGTTTTGAAGGGATATTTAACGACAACATTTAGCTATATAGAGATAGATTCATTCAAGCATGTACAGGCAGTTTTATACCACTTTATTTCGATACGTTTGAGGCAGATATATGATTCCATCCTCCCAGAATTTGGCATATTTTCAGTGAAAAATTATTCTAAATTTATTGTCATTGGTGTTGTTCTTTCCTTAGTGTCCCGTGAAAATTGACGTTTTGGAATAAACACAGGTAGATTTAAGTTTCGCCTTTAAGTACTCTTTATCTATTTATTTTTTTTATCAGTTAATATTTATTTATTTTTATTTTTTTACACATTTCACATCAAAATGCAATAAGCCTATTTAGACGCAAGAGGTTCCACAGTGCAAAAGGATATGATAAAAACAAAAAATATTGTTAAGCTGAGTGAAAAAATAAAAGAACAGTAATTAAGAAGACAGAATATTTCGACAGACATTATATCTACATTTACGAAGAGCAAATTTAACTGGAAAGAAAAAAAACGGAAGATACTTCCGGTTTTTCAAATAAATTTGCTTTACAAATATTTAGATGTAATGTCTACCAAAATATTCGTCTTCTTATTTACTGTTCTTTTATTTCCTCTCAATTTAATAATCTTTTTCTTTTTCTCATATTTTAATTCTTCCACAAGAATTGCGACGAAAATACTGTTAGCATAGATCTTACGGATACATCTAGAAATTTCAACTGCAAAATTTTGGGACCTTGCTGCCAGTCTAGTACTGTTTTTGAAATTCGTAAAGTCTAGTTACTAATGATGAAAGTTTAACAGATCAATTATCATGACCATATTTATTTTTAATAAAAGGCATCGGGAACTACATTACAGCGCTGGGAATGTGATTGAAACAGGTATACCAGGAGAGGACCAATAACATTGTAGATTCTTCTTTGTATTTTGGCAATAATTTAGATAACAAATCACCAGACCTAATGTAGCAGCAGTATTAAATGGTCGACAAATGTTAGACGTATATATGTATACCATATATTCTGACGAGATCTGTGCCAACCTTCCTAACAGGAATCCTATCTATTGATTCAATATAATCTTCCCACTTCGTGTTAACGGCTAACGCTAGCTCGAAAATGTGCACTGAATCACTCTTCTGATGCGAAGCAAAAACGTTCCTCTGGGTCAATTAAAAGAGAGCAGTTTCAGTTAGGAGCCTTTAAAATTAACAAGCTCTTTCTTTCACCAGTTAACAGATTGTAGGTAATTTACTAGATCAATTGCCAATTTGGCTTCATCGAACCGATTAGACTTCCCATTAATAGCAGATTAAATATTTGTGTCATTAGCATAGATATTGGTTGAGAACTGATGACATAAGGAATGTGGTTGCTGAAAATTAGAAACGTAGGTTCAAGAATAAAGCCCTCGTTAACAACTTATTTCTACCATAGATTTTGCTTTATAAATAACCAAAAAGAGATATTCTACTGAATCCGTTTTGATATATATTAATACCCAATGCATTTCCAATCCCCCAGATCCATAATATCGATGTCCTCGCTTGGAAAACGGCTTTTAGAGTAGCTGTCGGTAGCCTATTTCGTTTTCTGAAAATATATTTCCGTCGGAATTGTTGCAAATGTTAAATAATAGTCTCATACCATTCTCTTCAATAGGTGATGTTCTTTTTTCGTTTGAGATGAAAATGGCAGATAGAATTGTGGCCAATTAAATTATTTAGATTGAATCGTAGACACCCGAACATTGTAGCAATTGCCGTATCCAACTGTCATTAAATTACTTCATCTTTTTATGTGCTATGCCCCTTCAGAACGTTGGGGAACATGGTTCTCCACAATTTCCTTCTTATTTATATTTCTTAATAATTTTTTTTATATCCCCTGAAAACAATTCTGCTATCCAACAGGTTAGGTAGGTTATGCT
>OZ038490.1:99998332-100035832 GCA_964036315.1 Acanthosepion esculentum | reverse complement strand
CTGTCTGTTGTGGTTTCTGAGATGAATCCGATATCAATGAATAACAAACGCCTGGAATGGATAAAGAAAATAAATGTATTAACGTAATAATACATACTGCTTCGTCAAACGTTAATTCGCTCGTCATTTTTGCCAAAATGTAATCCACAATTTTTCTGTATTCCTCAGTTTTTCTGAACAACAGACGTAGCTTCTTTGCTTCTGTCCAGTTTTGACAATCGATGTTAAAGATGTCTTCGTGGCGTCTAAAATAATCACCGAAATTGTTATCCTCTTCTAGAGAGTATTTGTAAGATTCTAGCGTATTCCACACTGCGTCTTGGGAAAAAGTCGCCTCTTTTTCGATATTGTGTTGTTTGTTACCCAATAACTTTAATATTAGTTCCTGCCATTGTAGCAATTGTTTTTGCCATTTTTCTTCCATTCTTTCTTGGAATTGTAATTGTTGTTCGTTTTGTCTTTCTTGGAGTTTTAATTGCTGTTCATGTTGGTATTTTACAAGTTCGATTTAAATTCTTTTAAAATCCTCCATGATAAGAGTCTTACGAAAAACTCGATTTTCCGTGATTTCATCCTCATAAATCGCGAAGTTGATGTGGATACTGGCAAAAACGGCAATTTTTTTCCTTCCCGTGTGAGTTCGATATCCTCTTTGCCAATTTGTGGTGGACAACGAGGGATATTTTTGTTTTTTCCTTCCCATGTGAGTTCGATATACTCGTCGCCAATTTGTTGTGGACGAGTGGGATTTTTTCTTTTTTTCTTTCTTTCCCGTGTGAGTTCGATATACTCGTCGCCAATTTTTTGTGGATTCCGACATGAATCCGATATCAATGAATAACAAACACCGGGAATGGATAAGGAAAATAAATGTATTAACGTAATAATACAAACTTGTAATACGGGTTAGTATATCCAGGAATACGAGTTAGTAGCAATAATATATATATAGTCTTGGTATTTAAGTATCGCGGTATGACTCCTTACTGAGTCTGCGTGCTCGCTAACTGTGACACTTGTGCTCCTCTAATAGTACTCTGATACTACTCTGGGTATTCACTGGTAGAAGTATATGTATACCTCGGTTGAGTCCATTTGTGTGAAAAGGGGAGACCCCTTATAAACTGTCAAGCAAGAAATCGTATGTCATTAATTGTAAAGAGAACAGATACACGTGCAGGTGCAGATTTCTTAAAGATTATTGGAGCGATATTCATGACTTTTGGAGAAGCAATTTTGATGATGGCAGCAAATATGGACGAATTTATATGCATACAACACGAGAGAAACCCAGTTCTAATTGAGAATTGAGACACTTACTCCAGGTGATTCAAGTATTTTATTAGAAGAGAATTTACGGTCATAAATGTTCTTTAATAGATGTTAGCACCTCAAATACAAGTAAAGAGAGGAAGGATAGAAGATTTATATATATATTTAACACATTATTACTCATCCGCCAGTGGTCCCGAAAACCAAACTTGTTAAAGACTATACGTTGCCACATTCTATCAGCAAACAAAGACCTAGATTCTTTGAGGGCATGTTTAGAATTATTACAAACAGTAAATAAGATGTCTCTATTATGATCCGAACAATTATGCTACCACAGCCGGCCAATAGCTATAACGGCTGAACTGTGTGATAAATGAAGAATGTGATTCGAAACTGATATTTCCATGAAGGCACAAAAGCATGAATGCTGGTTTTAAGCCAAGAAGAAATGTATATGGGACAATTATCAATAAGAAGTTTCAGAATATCAATCCAAGAAGTGCCTCGACTTACGCTCATCTTACGGTTCTCATTCGATCACCGAAAAACAAGAGCGGGTCTGGTCAATACCAAGATAGGTGACTGCTTGGGATCACCAGTTGGTCTAAGCATGGATATGCAGTTGGTTTAATAGATAATGAGGCGGAATTCTACACTGAGGAGCCGAGTTACAATTTCAGACGGGTTAATCATATTCACCTGCGGAAAAATAGCCGTGGGACACGTATGAATCAATCTAATTTCCCCTAGCTATGGGTTAATTAGTAGAAATTTATCAACAAATCATTATTATCTACAAAATCTTATTTCAATTTAAAATTATACTCTGGCTTTAAGTAACCTGCGGACAGTTGATAATGAGCAAAATTAAACAAAGCAAACGAAATAGAGGCTTCCTAATGAAAATCACGAAATGATCCCTATCATTATGCAGTTATCAGAAATAACTCTAATGAAGAGGAGGCTCCTGTCTAATAGATAATTCAAAACAAACGTCAACGGATACTACAGCGTGATAAGTGCGAAGAGTCCAAAGCAACAAGCGCATGGGGCGGAGGTAAGGAAAAAATCAAATGAAGATGTAAGTTGATCAGATCTTTTTGGAAAACGAGTAAGTTAATCCACTGTTTCATTGAGAACTGGGAACAAAAGACATACCTATATTGCCATAAATGTTGTCTATTATGTTAGGCTTCAGTTGAAGGAAAGCGATAAACTAAAACTAAGAGATAGCTAATAGGGGGCAATAACGAAAGTCGAAAGTACACGAAAATCAACTGGGGTCTCAAGAGACAGTTCAATTGCAATTGGAAGATTTTCAGGATATAAACACCAAATTCACACACACGCACACACACGCACACACACACAGATATATATATATATATATATATATATATATATATATATATATATAGTGGGGTTGAATGAGTGATCGTACACATAAAAATAAATCATATTTTTATTTGTAACATATTGAATTAACAAAACGGGAATATATCTACTGTATCAGATTGCATACTAAAAATGTATGCATATAAAACTAAATAATATTCCATGGGTAAGTAAATATAGCAGTATTTAATTTTTTATCGTTTAAATAAATGATCGTACAGCAGAACAAAAACATGTTTTCTCTATTTAATATTATGTAGCGAAGCCTTTAAGTTCAAAAGCAACCAATATCTAACGATTCGCATACTTTCGTAGGTATTTTGTCCCATTCTTGCTGAGTAATTGTCTTCGGGTTTTTGATGTTTGTTGGACATCTATCACGGATCTTACTTTTCAAAAACCACCATAAATTCTCTATTAGATTCAAATCCGGCGACTGACTGGACCATTGTGAGATGTTAACGTTGTTATTAGCAAACTAATTCTTCGTTCTCTTAGCAGTATGCTTGGGATCATTGTCCTGCTGGGAGATCCAATCAATTAGGAAGCCCAAGATTCTCTACAGAAAGCCATAAATTTTCGCTTCGGATTTGTTGATATTTCTGTATTCATTCTCTATAATTTCTAGCTTGCCAACACCTCGCATCGAAATGCAGCCCCAAACCATGATACTACCCCCACCAAATTTGACAGTTGGTATGGTGTTCTTGGGTGCGTATACTTTGTCGTCTTTCCTCCATACACGTTTCAGGGAATTGCGACCGAACAGCTCAATTTTACTCTCCTCTGTCCCAAAAACCCTTTCCCAATAAGAATTTTCCTTATCCTTATGTTCTGTCGCAAATTTCAACCTGGCATCTCTATGCTGTTTCAGAAGGAGTGGTGTCTTTCTTGGGGAGCGCGACTTTATACTGTCTCTGCGTAGTTCATTACTAATCGTTTGCTTAGTTACGTTAACCCCTGACAAACTTAGATCATTCTAAAGGTCTTGTCTGATGGCCATTGGGTTAATTTGGATCTGTCGCATCAACTTTTTTCGTAATCTGGGAGAGATCTTCCTGGGAGCAGCGGATCTGTCTTTGTTCTCAACAGTATTACGTCTTGTAAATCTTGCAATAAATGAACCAATTGTTTAAAAAGGTATTTAATTGTCATTAGAGATATTTCTGTAACTTTTTTCCATTGTTCCATATTTTAATAATTAGTTCTTTTTGAGCACAAGTCATTTCCTTACGTGTAGATATTATTAGAACAGTTATCAGTGAACCCTGATTGCAGAATGGTCCAATTCTGAACTTAATTCTGCGATTGAGTTACTGAGACTATTCTAGAACAGTTTAGAATCTTCTACTTTGAAGTACAACCAAAATCTACCGTATTACAATGCAAAAATTGATACTGTACGAACCCCTTTTCCATTATTCGAAATATGAAAATTTACATAACTATCACTTATCAATGAATTTCTAATTTTAAATTGCAGATTCTGATTCTATGCCCCAAATTACATATATAACATTGTTATTTGAGGTGTTCATTTGCTCATTTGTTTGCTGTACGATCAATTATTCAAGCCCAATTTGTGTGTATATATATATATATATATATATATATATATATATATATATATATATATATATATATATATATATATATATATATAAAGGATTATAGTTTTAAAGTGTGCTATATTTATGAGATAAAGTGCTCAATATCAGAGATAGGGCGTGTGTAAATATAAAAGTGAACATAGAAGTCAACACTTAGAGGCGACAGTCTCTTTCATGCTAGATGCAATCGTCAGGCAACTAGTGCTGTTATTTTTCTCGGCTATTTCTATATACAGGTCAGTGGTGCATTGTGCGTAGTCTATGTTGGTGGTTATTTTACCGAAAGTCGTTTATTTGTTTATTTATGTATATGTGTCAAATTATTTGCTTGTTTTTATTTAATTTTATTTTTATTTTTTTATATTATATATATGTTTTTTGATCGGTGTTTTTATTAACGTAGTAAAAATTTGATATATAGCTTATTGTTGATAGTCTATTATGGCGGTTATTTTACAGTTAGTCGTTTATTTGTTTATTTATTTGGGTCAACTTATTTTGCTTGTTTTTATTTACTTTTATCTTTATTTTTTATCTTATATATTTAATTATTTATTATTATTTTTTTATTTTGATCTGTGTTTATATTAACGTAATACAAATTTGTTTATATAGCTTATTTAATAGTTTTGTTTTTGTTTGGGACGATAATTAAAGCTATTTGTTGAATTTTGGTGTTAATTGTTGTGGTTTGTTCTGAATATTATTTTGGCGGGAACAGATTTAAATTTATTTATTTGGATTGATTATCTTTATTTGTTTTTTTTTCTAAAAGGCTAGTTTATCGGTATCGGTTGTTAGTTTATTTATATATTTGGATGCATTTAGATCAATTTATTATACTTGTTGTTATGTATTTGTTACATTGTATATTTTCTCTTTTTGGTTTTCGATTTTTAAGTAACGCAGTATATAATTTTTTAATCATTTTTGTTATCGCTATATAACACTTATACCTATTTTTCGCTTTTGGCTGGGTTTATAAGTGTGCATGCAGTGTTGGTTTTGAAATTTTCGCGAACTTTTAATTTTAAGCGAACTAGGTAAAATAAGTAAAACGATACTAGAAAAAAATAATTATGAGCTTGTCAACCCCAAAATTCAACAAATAGATTTAATTATGCTTTAAAAATGCCAAAATAATTATCACTATCATCTATAGCAAAGTAAAAAAAAACTGTGACGGTGACGAAGACTAAAGCATAATGTGGCATCAAGTCATCCTACTTGGGAATGCATACAGTGACATCAATCCATTCCCAAGTTGACACTACAAGTTGATCAGTGTTGCTTCTCTAAATGCTACCCAAGTATTTGGATTCTATAATACTAGTCAGTGCAACATTCATAAGCCTTCTGAGTAAAGTCGCAACCTCTGATCAGTCAGATCACCAAAAACTTAAAACTGTTAAATCATTACGGCGATGGCAGTAAGGAACTGGTAAACTATATCTTAAAATCATTGTAAGGAGAGCAGTAACAGATAACATGGTATACACGTGGTAGAGACCACATGGATCCCTGTAGATCGGGTATTTTCAACAAACTTACTGAAACACTCGTCTATCGCTAGACTACTAATAATGCAGTGCCATGTGCACTGGTGTCAGAAAGAGGTCCAATTGGTTGATTGAATGATTCTTTCTACTGATGAGTTGAATATTTCTCTGGATGGTACGATCTCCAAACCTGAAATATATTGAAAAGGGATGGAACATGATGCTAGATGCCTGACTCTTTCATTTAGCTTATCTATAGAGCATTCTGTACTTCATATACCTGTACAAGAGGCAGTGATTAAAGCGTAAATAGCAAGAAAACGTTACAGATATAATCACACACAACGAGTTCAAAACAAGCGAATTAATTTAAAAAATGTAGGTAATATGTTTATTTTCGTTTTAATTATATACCATTTTTTAAAAAAATAATGATATTTTACGCATCTCCAAAAGAAAAAGAACTAAAACAGAGATTCGGTTCATAAGTTTAATATTATTTGTCAGTATGACACTCCTTAATAAGTTTAATATTATTTATAATTATGATACTCCTTAATAAGTTTAATATTATTTATCAGTATGATACTCTTTAATAAGTTTAATATCATTTATCAGTATGATACTCCTTAATAAGTTTAATATTATTTATCAGTATGATACTTATTAGTAAGTTTAATATTATCTAGGAGTATGATACCCCCTTAATAGGTTAGATATTATTTATCAGTATGATATCCCTTAATAAGTTTAATATTATTTAGCAGTATGATGCTTCTTAAGAAGTTTAGTATTAGGTACCAGTATGATACTCCTTAATAAGTTTTAAATTATTTAGCAGTATTATACTCCATAATAAGTTTCATATTATTTAGCAACTAAGAGGCAACGGGATGATGAGAGGGAATGAGAATGAGGTAACTTTAAAAGGAACCAGAAAGCCAATCCTTAAAAAGAAACAAAGTATAAACCGCTTCTCTTGTTAGAAAAATGGGGAGAAGTGTGGCATTACTGATAGGTAAACCTATCCAGTTCTATTGAAGGAAAACGTAAATAAAGTTTCAGAATGTAAATTTAGACATTAGAAGTACCGAGTTGAAGTAGACTTTAGAAGGAACCGGAAAGCCAGGCCGATACGTGATTCAAGGGATAAACATCTACTCTTGGTCAGAAACGAGGGTGAGTGTAAAAAAACGAGGATGAGTGTAAAAAAAAACTAGGATGAGTGTAAAATAAACGAGGATGAGTGTAAAAAAAACTAGGATGAGTGTAAAATAAACGAGGATGAGTGTAAAAAAAACTAGGATGAGTGTAAAAAAAACGAGGATGATTGTAAAAAACGAGGATGAGTGTAAAAAAACGAGGATGAGCGTAAAAAAACGAGAATGAGTGTAAGAAAAACGAGGATGAGTGTAAAAAAACGAGGATGAGCGTACAAAAACGAGGATGAGTGTAAAAAAACGAGGATGAGTGTAAAAAAACTAGGATGAGTGTAAAAAAACGAGGATGAGTGTAAAAAAACGAGGATGAGCGTACAAAAACGAGGATGAGTGTAAAAAAACGAGGATGAGTGTAAAAAAACGAGGATGAGTGTAAAAAAACGAAGATGAGCGTAAAAAAACGAGAATGAGAGTACAAAAACGATGATGAGTGTAAAAAAACGAGGATGAGTGTAAAAAAAACGAGGATGAATGTAAAAAGACGTGGATGAGAGTGTAAAAAAACGAGGGTGGATGTAAACCGGACGACGGGGAAACCTATCTACTCCTATTTATCTCCTATTATCTATTTTAGTTCTAAGAATGCAGAAACATAATAGATTTCTTCTTGTTCTTTCAGTGTTATTTGTAGCCAATAAGCAGGAAAATAACGGAACCTTATGCATCCTAGTAAATTCTGACTTCATTGAACCTTCCCATTAGTCAATGATGCTTGCAACGTGAGAAAATATTTACCTTGATGATAACCGTGGATTGCTAATGAAATATCAATTGATGGTGCTTGATGTTCAAGTCTTCATACATGGTCGTAATGTATTGACCGTTTACAATGTTTTATATTGGAATACTTGCAAGAAGACATGATTCGCCAAGGCAAAATGAAGATGTAACATTTCTCAGTTCTGAACACTGTTGACAAATCTATTTTTTTGTCCCTATGCTCATATAGGTGATAATTTAATGTGACCCACATTTGTAACGTGATTAAATAAAATCCCCAATTAAGAGGAAATTGAATTTATTCCTCTATGTACCGTGATGATACTTTCTTTAATTTTTGACCTTTTTCAATTAGAAAGGATTTCTACTTAGTTTTCTTCGACATGGCTGTAAAAAGTATATAACAAACCCCATTGAGACAAAATTCAAGGCATAGTTCCTCCGTATCAAAAATGTTCTGTGTTCTTTACAAGTGTCAGCAAAGAGCCAGCTAAATACTGTCTAGACTTTACCAAGGGGAATTGTTTAATTACATCAAGCGTTAATTTTATTTATCAATTTTTGTTTAATTGTAGTAAAACATACAGGCTTACCGTTATTTAGATTGAACATTATTTTTTATATATTCCTTTTCACATCGGTGGGAAAATTGACTTGAAATAATTAAATTACAACCTTGAAAATTATTTAACTTAAAAAGCGCCATAATCATTTTCTGAAGAAATGACAACACACACACACACACACACACACACACACACACACACACACACACACACATATATATATATATATATATATATATATATACAAATTAGAGAAAGAACAGATGGAGTAAAAACCCACCGTTTGTAGCATTTATTTTTTTTAATTGATCAATACAAATTAGAGCAATACATTATTATTATAGAGTTGCGGTCAAAATGTTCAGAACGGGATTGTCTTCGTTAGAAAAGTAGGTATAATTTTTTGTCAAAATTGTTTTATATTCTATAATTTTCACAGACAATAAATACGATATTATTTGTTATTGTCTGAGATTTTGGTGTAATTTGATAGGATAATACAAAAGTGTACTGCAAAACACATGGCGGCCAAAATGATCAGAACGGTTGCTTTTATTCCGTGTTTTACTATATTAAACCGGCGAACTCTAATATTTTAATATGTTTACGTGACGGTTCGTCTACTAAACATTAGTAAGAATATCTGCTGTTTAATTTGTTAATATAATGCCACTTACTCCGTTACCAATTCGTCAGCAGATTATTAAGCTTCGAAAGAAGGATAATTTAAGTGTTGATTCTATTGTTAACAAGTCGAAAAGTGTTGTTCACGGTATTCTTAAGGTCTACGATGATTGTGGTTCGTGTGAAAGTTGGTTTAAAAGGAGAGATTTAGAACTGCTGCTGCTATTATTTGGGAAATGAGCATTGCACTTATGAAAACTTTATCTCGAAAAGCTGTATCTCGTCGTTTATTTGAACAAGACCTAAAAGCAAGAGAACCTGCAGTGAAGCCACTGATCAACCCCAAGAATAAAAAGTGTCGTCTTACCTTTGCAACCGAACATGTATTGTGGTCTGAAGAAAACTGGCAAACGGTGCATTTCAGTGATGAATCTAAGTTTATGTTATTTGGCTCAGATGGGAAAAGGTACGTTCGTCGAAAAGTAGGTGAAAAATTGTCGCCTAAATTCCTTAAGACTAGTGTTAAATTCGGTGTAAGGAGTGCCATTGTTTGGGGATGATATCTGGAGATGGTGTGGGCCCTTTGGTGCGATTACATGGAAAAGTAAATGCCGGAGATTATAAACAACTTGTAAAAGATCATGTCTTGCCTGTGGTGAGAAATTCAACTAAGCGACCACCCATATTCATGCAGGACAATGCCCCATGTCACAACGCTAAGGTGGTCATGAACTTCCTCAAGGCTGAAAAGGTTATTGTTATGGATTGGCCTGCTCAAAGTCCAGATCCAAATCCTCTTGAAAACGTGTGGAATATTCTAGGAGAACGTTCGAAAGCCAGAAATCCTAAAACAACCGAGAAATCATGGAATGCCCTTCACGAAGAATGGAATAAGATCACCCAGCAAGAATTTGAAATTTTAATTTCCTCATGCAGTCGAAGATGCCAAACTGTGATTGAAACTAAAGGGTTTCACACTAAATATTAAATAATTCCAGTATTTTCTGTCATTTTTGATTATTTTGTTATTTTCTCAACCGTTCCGATCATTTTGGCCGCCATGGGTTTTGCAGTAAATTAGTAAATCATCCATAACATTTGCATTATCCTTTCAAATTACACCAAGATCTCACACAATAACAATTAATATCGTATTTATTGCCTGTGAAAATTATAGATTATAAAACAACTTTGATAAAAACTTATACCTACTTTTCTGACGAAAACAATGCCGTTCTGAACATTTTGCCCGCAACTGTATATTAATTATAAGATATTATAATAAAATCATTTCGAAATTGCTAAGCAAAAGCTTTCATGATTCAAGATTTTGATTGTATTTTTTAAGGCAATGGTAAGTAATTGGTGATTAAATTATTTTTAAGGAAATTTAAAAACAAAATGTTATCTCTTTTCCGAAAGTTAAAGTGTTGGGGGTCATAAGGTGATAATTAAAAACAGACTTGTGCGTATGTCTTGATTAACCAATTAAATCTACGCTAAATAGAAAAATAACGTCAGAAGATGGAGGTGGGGGAGTTATTTCTATGTCACCATAAACCGGGACAGGTCATCATTGAAGATTGCGGAAAATATGCCAGCGACAGATGAGTCGTGATTGTGCATGTGTGTATATATATATATATATATATATATATATATATATATATATATATATATATATATATATAGTGCTGTTCGATAAAAATGATTCCCCTGATTTTTTTTTTACTAAATGTTCTCTTCTTTGATGAAACCAAAGTTGAGCTCAATTCAAAGGATAAGCGATCTAAAATCCGAAGAAGCTTTGAAAGCTATTTGAATTTAGCAATAAGTACAGTCAAGCATCCGATCCGTATAATGTTCTGGGGATGCTTTTCTTTTCATGGAACTGGTTTCTTAAAATCTATTGAAAAGACCTTCAGCAGCGAGCGGTACAAGAGAATTTTAGAGTCTTTTCTGCTCCCTTCTGCTGAAAGGGTGCAAATCGACCCCACCAAGCTCATTTTTATGCAGGATAATGCTCACTGTCACAAATCAAGATTGATGAAGGAATACCTTGATGAGAAGCAGGTGAGTGTTATGACATGGCCGCTCCAATCTCCTGACCTCAACACCATAGAATACTTATGGAGCATTATAAATTACAGGCTTTCGAGAAAGCATTTGAGCAACACAGACGATTTGATTGTGAATTTCATATTCGAATGGAATTCAATGCTTGGAGATGAGATTTGCCAGAGCCTAATCAAGTCAATGCCAAAAAGGGTTGAAAATGTTATTCAAAATAAAGGAGGACCCATAGATTATTAAATACTTCGAACTATATTACCTATTATAAATAAATTATAACTCTATTATTCTTTATTTAAAGCTGTTCTGTTATGTTTCTATTTAATCTCATTTATATCCAAAATTATAATTATCAGTAGAATACCTTAGGGTGAGTAAACTATTTTATTAGGTGGTCGGGAAGGGGTAAGATTAAAAATTAGTTTGACCCCAAAACAATAGGCGAAAAAATTTTTAAGCAAAAAACTCAGGTGAATCACTTTTATCGAACATCACTATATATATATATATATATATATATATATATATATATATATATATATATATATATATATATATATATATATATATATATATATATATATATAGGGTGTGATGTATAAATTGTTGTCTAAATAACGCGAAAATGAAAAAAAAGCCATAGTCGACATAGTCATCTTATTTTGAGGGAAAATTATTTAGGGAGAATAAATGAAGGGTTAACGACACCATCGCTAGAGATCACCCCGAACACCGTTAGGTTAATTGGATAAATCATCCAACTCATTCCATATCATCTGAGCTGTATTGAGATTGAGAGCCAAAGACACTGGAATGTTCGTCCCGGAGCTTACTTTCCAGGGACGATTGTTATTTTTAATTTAGCTGAATGTACGAAATGCAGAATCGATGTAAGATATGTATCTTCATGGTTAATACCCTGGTCGTACCAAACAAGCTGATATAGACAAACCCCGTAGACTTCAGTGGTTACATAGTACAGTGTTAAAATCTGAAACTGGAGGTTTTATTTTGCTGCTCAGGACTAATTCTTGCTAACTAGAAATTACCGAGCACACATACTGAAACCTCTTGTCAACCCGAAATGTAAATTCTGTGATAAATTCCCAGAAACAAATGAACATATTGTATCAGTTTTCACGGTGTTAGCACGAACTGAAAAAAAAATGGACAGGAAAGAGTGTGTCAATATCTGCACTGGAAAATATGCAACTTTTACGGAAATGAAACTGCAAGAAACTAGTATTAACATAACCCAAACATTGTTACAAAGATAGGAATTGTAACAATTTTATGGGACTTTATAACACACAGACAGAACAATCAAAGCTAATCGCCTAGTCATCGTAATCAAAGAACACAAGAAGAAAACTTTCTTTCTTATCGACATGACGATAAGAAAGAAAGTTTTGTTCTTGTTTTGTACATTGCATTTGCTTTTGCTCGTTTTTCTTAGGTTTTTAGCCTCTGAATTAGGAGCATAATGCTTTACTTACATTTCTTCACCCACATGAAATTCCATTTTGAATTTGCTTAGTCCTTTATTACAGACTTAAGTTCCTTACACTGGTAATGTTCTTTGATGCAGAACATCATCCAATGTTATGAAGTTTCCAGGTATCTTTAAAGACTGTTGTAGTTATGTAAGACAGTTCTGGTTGAACTAATACTCTAGGTCCTTCGGATCTGGGCGCATACAGATGATCTACATCAGACTTGTAGGTATACAAAAGGCGTTTATTTCGTTTTAATGGAGATAAATCAAATGGGCCACCTGACTACTACTTAGTGACGTCACTTCATACAGTGACGAAAGTGGCCTATCAATCAGTTGTTTTCGGCAGCCAAACCAAGCGGATGATTTGTTTTTTATCCAGGGTCAAGAAGCCCCGACTGAGGCTAAATTTGCCTCCTCCAAGAAATGCTTCAGTTTACAGAGTATTTTTTTCCCTTTGGGAAAATATCTTTCGCAGATACATAAATAAACTTCGGCTATCAGTCCTCAATTTAGGAAGCCGTTTTGCCCTTCATGGAATATGCCCACACCTGTGACATAGTGCATATATCTGTCGCGTTCGAATCTGGAGTCATAAACATGGCTTCTCCAGAAACAGAAGCAGCTCTATATTATGTGTAAAATCCATTCATTTTGTTTCTCTTTCTATTCTGCTCGCTGTGTAGATATATGCGATGTATTATTCTCCATGTGGGACACGTGTGTATATGTATATATACTTTGTGTAAAGCTTAGTGTGATAAAAAAAAATCACTGAGAACAAAGAATGTTTATCATACTCTTTTCTTTCAGCCATTCCGTTCCGTCCGTAAAATACGCTGTAATGGCGTCATGGATTTTATAATGGCGAAAAACGTAAATGGGACAATAAACCTTTCTTTAAAAGCTCTCTTCCGTTACATTCTTCTTCTTCTTCTTCTTCTTCTTCTTCTTCTTCTTCTTCTTCTTATTATTATTATTATTATTATTATTATTATTATTATTATTATTATAAAAATAAGTCAAATGAAAATTTCAGAAATACAAATATATGCCTCATAATTTAAAAAAAGAAGAAACGGAATAAATATTTTAGGAATTATTGTATATTTTTATTTTTTCATTCCATTAAATTAGCTGACGTATTTTTAACTTATATTTTGATAGCATTTCACGTTTGTCTTTGTGAGAATAGTCGTATTTCATTTAGCCTCATTCAAGACAACCAACGAATAATTTTATTGGTGAATGAATTTTGTTTTATTTCCAGTCAATATTAATTAAGCAAACTAATTTTTCATCTTTATTTTGTATAGAGAATAATTTAAAATCATGGTTAACATAATCTCGCAACTTTTTCTCTAAATTAGATTAAGTAAAAATCGCCTCACACTGGTTTATATCGACCTTGCTCATTTATACCATGACTTGCATTTCTTTCTTTTCTTATCTATTTTTACTTCCTAGTAATTTTTCTCTCGTTGGAAAATTATATTGCTTCCCTTGGGTTTGCATTTGCAGAAAGCGAATAAGAGAAGCATATCAAAATATTTGTTGAATTTTGCCATCATTGCACAAACCCAATAATTACATCTAATTATTTGTTTTAATGTCGTCTGAAAAGAAATCAAACAAGCAGACAAATTAATGCAGGAGAATAGCCAGGGAAACGGGTTAAAACTACAAATATTTTTCGAAAATAATGAACTCAAACTCCTAATGAGTTTGTGTGTTCCAAAGCTCTAATTATATATCTAAATTTCTTGGACGATGTGTAATATATTTTTAAGCATATCATCCCAAGCTAGGCTAGAGTGCTTCTAGCAAGGAGACGGCTACAGAGAATCAGAGCAAGAGTAAAGAGGGGTGTTTGGGGAAAGGATAAAGATGAGGACTTCAAGATCAAAAAGCAGAAGATGTCAATTGACATTACCTTTGAATATTTGAAGATAATAGCTAATAGGAAAACAAGTGAGAGGAAGGATGCACTACTGTCGGGAAGTGCGAGATAAAAAGCTGTTGGAGTAGAGGAGACGGCTACATTTAACCGTTTCCACAGTGAAAGTTGGTACTGAGATGCCAACTTAGTAGCACGTTTAATTTCATTTAAGGGAACCAGTGAAAGTAGCTCTTCATAGCAGATGCCACGAAAATATTTGTAGAAAAGCCAGAGAGAACCCACAGCACATCTGTGAGAAAGTAACTGTAGACTAGATGACAGATCAGGACCAATCCCATTGAATTTCCGTCTTTGGATTTTGTCGAGGGCCTCGAGATGACCAGCGGGGGCACCAGACTATATATGACAGCAGTATCCAATGCAAGGACGAATGGTTGATTTGTAGATTTAAAGCATGAACTTAGGCGAGAAAAGCCTTCTGGCGTGACACATAGAACCAACTTTCCTTCCGGTAGATGAAGCTATTGATTTAATGTTGCTGTTCCAGCCGAAGTCAGTGGATAGCTTGAGAACAAGCAGTCGCAGAGAGGCGTTCTTGTGGAGTTGGGCCTCAATCGTTCTGATAGGATGCTTTATTTAAATGATGTCTGGCATGCTGATCTTTATTCTTATTTTCACAACGTTTGAGTAGATGCGCTTTCTGGTTTTCATTATCCCGGTAGCTTTCACTGAATTTCGAATTGAACACTAGATTTCATTTTCATATACTTGACTATACCAACATAAAGATAAGAGCGCTACCAATAGCTATAGCAACCTACAGGCAGAACAATACAATGTTTAATGTGAAACGTATCCGCTTCAGCATTCTTTCAAGGGGAAATAACCTATTGGTTAAAACGTTAGTTCGTGAATTTGCTAACATAGTAATGTCAGTTCAATCCCTGGTTAGAGTAGTAGCAACTCAGGATTTCATTTAACTTAAATTTCGTAGTATTAATAACAGCAAGATGATTGAAATGTTTTGTTCTTCTACGGATTATCAACCTGTGAAAGTTATCTAAAGCTATAAAATATTTCAAGTTGTACGGAATTTTTAAAAATACTAATAATTTAATGATAGTAATCTTACTAATTAACCCATAGCAGTGGGAGAAGAGATGGATTCATACATTTCCCAAGAGTGTTTGAACGTAAACAAATATAAAGAACACGACTAGAATTTGAACTCCGTTCTCTGACTTCTAATTCCAGCGCATAATCCGTTACACTATCCACACATCCAAGATTGCACAACCCATACATGTCCTGAGCAAGGTAGATGGTGATTAACCTCGGTGATCCTGTGAAGACCGGTGATTCCATGTGATATTGCTATAAAGCAATAATAAAAAAGAAAGTGGATATTAGTTACTAGTATGTAAATAAAATAAGTTGCCAAAATTTAATGTTAAAATATGTATCTATACGAAAGTAAAACTGATGACGGTTCATTCTTCTCGGGGGTTTCAAAACACGTTTTCTGTCGTATCAGATACATACAAATGTTATGCGTGGGAAGTCTCACAGAAAAAGCAAGGCAACTCTCTAGAGGTTCCGTTCATATAATCACTCTGTATTTCAAATAGGCGCTGATGGACAGTACACTAATGGTCATGAGTAGAATTGGAGCAGCATGTGACATACTTTTATAACATTGAATAATGATACCGCCTACGGGGGTTGTGCGTCACAACCATTTACATAAGATTATCCTTAACCGGAGAATGGACTACATGACAAGAAACTAATACTAACTGGCCCAAATTGCAAAACATGCGTTATTTTTACACAGGAAAGTCGTCGTATTGCATACATTTAATTGTGACGGCGATGCCTTGTTGTATCATTATCAAACTTGTGTCATGGTTGCTACCGTTTTGGGACAAAGATTAGGCGTTCATATATCTTTCGATACATGACGAGGCAGATTTTTTTTCCGGTGGAGGTTGCCATTTCTTACCGCGGTAGACCAGTTGCCATGTAAGGCTATAGAACCCTGTCCTCCTATTTACCCATAGCTCGTGGTGGAGAAGAAGAAGAGGATTCATACCTTTCCCAAGGGTATTTTACGTAAGTGAATGTAATGAATTCGTCGACTCACCAATTCCTTATTATCTTTGACTGCAATGTCATACAAACTAAACGCTCAGAAATAAACAAAAAACGAAAGCAAAACATTTTTTCTTATTGACATGACAGTTCTTGGAAACTGTTATGAACTGTGAAGACATCAGTTAAGTTTGGTGCCGTAGTTTTGACCGCGAAAGTTTATAATAGATTCACTGAACTGATGCCTGGCAACGCTTAAGGAAATAGGAACGAATTATTCACATAAGCGCACTTCACAAACTGCGCAGGCTTTCATTTATGTAACATGTCATATTTGGTTTACAGAAAATTGCAGGGGAAAATGTGATGGTGACATTGCTGAACATAAGTCTGATATAACAGATATATGTGTTTGCGTATGTGTGTGTATGCGCAAAAGTAAGGATCGTATTGATTGACCATTTTTTCGTCTGTTTGCATATGGCTACGGGTGTACTAATTTTCTAGCTACGGGTGTACTAAATTTCGAATTTAATGTTCTGCCTTATGTCTGAGTTCTGTTTGAGTAAAAAAATTCAATTTTAGTGACTGGCAGGTTGAGATATGACCACAAATGTAAACTATATTTTTTTTCTTGTTTCTAAGTTTAATAATCGATTAATGAATTACCTGATGACGCTTCCGCCAAAGTGTAGTCGGGGATGATCTAACCTATAATACTTGATAACTATCACTGTGCCTGCCTTTCAACATTTAAGCAATCGTAAATTTCTTTGACTTTATTTATTTTTTATTTTTTAATAGCCTCACTATAAAATATGCCCACCTCTGTTACAACTTTCTATCGTCAATGCCACCTCTCTACCCCTATGCTATCCCTCTGAATACAGTACTCAATATTGAACTCTTTAACCATAGATATATGAATATAATAACCCCTCTACTTTCTCATGTGCAGGGCAAGCTCTCTAGTGTTGGTCGGTTGTCGTCCTAGAGCTGATAACTTAAACAAAACTACCCGTTGACGGTCAAGGATAATGAGCAAAACCTTACGAATCTCAATGATTACAAACAAATTTCCATATCCGATCGGCCATCACCCGAGCCAACAAGGTCAGCGTACCTCAAGGAGAAACTAGTCTGGGGCCGAAAAATCTGTCACTGGAATAAATTCTTCCAACAACGGAGAGACTCTTGGTCACCGAAACCGGAATATTTCCAACCCTGGACCAAGTGTCTCAATGCCAAATGAACTAATAAAAAGAAAGCGAAAAAATGGTATTTTGATGAGATCAACAAGTCATGACAACATTTCTTACCGCACTTTAAAACACAGACAATAGCACGATGAATCAGACATTCCAAATTTGAAGAAGTATGGTAGGAAGTGAAATAAGACCTTATCTAAACCCAACCATGCTTGCCAATATCCTCAGCGAAATCGGTCAAAAACAAAATAATCTCAAATGTAGAAATAGATAAGATAAAACAAGACATGAGACAGATACAATAACCCATCACTCAAACAATAAAGAGATGAGAGAAGAAATAAATAATATGACGGACAATAAGGTAAAACCTTAAATAAATGAGATGTACAATAATAATCTCCCAGGATGTAAAACCGAAGAATCTACTCATGACATAACTTACAGTTTTCCAGACAATGTCACTTTAGATGAATCCAACTACATTAAGGCAGAATTCCTTGAAGACCACAGAGGCGAAATCACGGAAGCAAAAACCACGTCATCCAAGTACTCAGCAGACTAACATTCACACAAATCTCAGACAGTGAACAGCTCTCAGAAATTCATATGACAAAGTCCAATCAGGACATTTTGCAAATATACAACTCTACTCTGGATACATTGTTACCGGAGAAAAGACTGGAAAATATCACAGAAGTTAACATTATCATACAAGCAACATATTTCGCAGCTACTAGGAAGCTTGGAAGGCAAAACTGATACGAGAAATAAAGGAAATCAAATGTGAGATTTCGATATTAGATGAGATCACTAGAGACCCACATGTCTCAACACGCAAGTGCAAGTAGATCAAGCGGAAATATAAAATTAAATCACTAAAGGAAATGCTGAAACAGAAACTGCAGTTAAAGGCACAAAGAGGAAGGCGATACGATAAACGTTGTAGTTTCTATCGCCAAAATAAAATATTCCAAACGGACCTTATGAAATTTGACAAATGAATTAGAAAAGCATCTATACATGTCAACAGACCACCATCTTTGGACAAGGTGCAGAAATTTTGGGTAAATATTTGGAGCAGCCCAAAGGAATACAAGCCCAATGCAGATTGATCCAACATGAAGAAGAACGAATGTTGGATATACTTCGGCAAGAGTGGGAATATATATCCATGAATAATGTCAGGCAAGCTCTAACAAAATCCCAAAAATGAAAATCCACAGGAAATAAAATGATGCCCAATTTCCGGCTCTTTCACATGTTATCAATCCATAAAAACCTTTTACAAACTCTATCAATGCTTATAAATAATACCAATGAAATCCTGGAATGGATCACTGAAGATATTACATATCTTTTGCAGAAAAACGAGTGAAATAGATTATCCAGAATATTATAGGCTAATAACATGCCTGTCCACCATATATAAATTGATAACGTCAGTCCTGACGAACCGTACTTAATCTTTTTTCGAAGCAAACAAAATTCTTCCACGGGAACAGAAAGGATTCAAAAGAGGTCCAATGTAGAAATCTTAGAGCAGCGTCGATAGATTACCGTAAAGCCTTTGATAGTTGGTCACACTCTTGGATCCTTAAGACTTAGTAAATATACAAAATCTCCCTGGGCCAGTAAAATTCTTTAAACACAGCATGGGTATGTGGAACACCATATTATATTTAAATCACACTCGTGGCACTGCCATCTCTAAGCGCCTAACTATCCGACGAGGAATCTTTCAAGGAGACTCCCTGTCAATCCTTTTGATTTGTCTGACCTTAACCCCACTTACGTATGAACTAAACAAGAATAACTATGGTTACAAGTTAAACAAGAAAGTATTCAATCACCTACTCTACATAGATAAACTCAAACACTTTGCCAAAGACGACAATGAGGGGAAGGGTGTCCTCAATACTATAAAATGTTTCAGTGATGACATTAGTATGAACTTCGGATTAGATAAATGTGCAAAAGTAAAATTCAAGTCAGGTAAAATCACAGAAACACGCTCAATAGATTAGAATCTGTCACAAAAGGACTGGAACAAGATGGATATTATAAATACCTAGGATTTAGCGAAGATGGAATACAACATATCCATATGAAGGAGAAGTTAAGAAAAGATTACTACAGGCGTCTGCGTCTGGTACTGAATACAAGGCTGAATTCACAAAACAGAATATAACCCATAAATACCTTGGCTGTCATTGTGGTTCAATACAATTTCAACATCCTTAACAGGACTATAGATTGCATTAAGTGAATGGACGCCAAAACGAGAAAGCTTCTCACTTGCTACCGCATGCACCATCCCAAAGCTGATGTTCCGCATCTGTATGTGCCCTTATCTGAATGAGACAGATGATTAGTTCAACTAGAACAGTATTATAAATCTACAAAATTAACCTTCAAAGATACATGGAAAATAAAGAAGACTGGATGATGATAAATGTCAAAGAATATGAAAGTAGTGAGCGAGTTTATTAAATAATAAAGTTTCAAATGAGTGACGAACTTACAGTACACCGACTGAAGCTGCAAAATGTTTAAAAAGAAAGCAAACACAAATGCAACCGACCAGATACAGAAACGATGCCAAGATAAACCGCTTCATTGTCAATACTCTGCCCGTACCAATCAAGCTGATTTAGACAAAACCCGTACCCCTCATAGGCTACGTAGTGCAGGGTTAAATGCTGAGACGGAAGATTTTATTCTTGTTGAATAGGGTCAATGCTTGCTAGCTAGAAATTACGAAGCACACATACATAAAACTGTGTTTGCCCGAAATGCATATACTGTGATAAATATCCAGAAACAAGTGAGCATGTTGTAACAGCTTGCACAGTATTGGCGCCCACAGAATATAAAACCTGGTATGACAGATTGGGTCATTATCTTCAACTTCTAATGAAAGGAAACTGGAAGAAATTGATATGAACACTACCCAAACCCTGTTACGGAGATAGGACCTGTAACAACATTATTGGATTTTACAATATAGACAGACAGAACAATGACAGCTAATCGCCCAGAAATCGTTATTAGAGACCACAAATGCAAAAGTGCCTTCTTCTTGATGTTACAATCCCTGCGGACTGCAATATATCTTTGAAGATCTTTAAAAAAAGTTATCAAAACAGAAAGACCTTGAAATAGAAATCTCAAAAATGTGGTTCATGAGAACAGTAACAATTTTAGTTGTACTTGGAACCTTTGGATTGATTGGAAAATATAAGAATAGCCTCATCCTGGCAGCCCATGCTTTACAAAAATACGAGAAGAATGTTCGCACGATAACAGCCCACACCTTACGAAGTTCTTTGCCGATGTAAAATATGCGTGATTTATGTTGTTTTTTTTTTTAATTGCTCAGTGGAAAAAGTTATGATGCCATTTCTAACCTTATGTGTCTGGGCAGGACCTGCAAAGAAATTAGTACACACCAGTAATCAAAGGAAATAAAATAACAACAACTATAATAATAATAATAATAATAATAATAATAATAATAATAATAACAATAATAACAATAATAATAATAATAATAATAATTCCATTGAAGTAAAATAAAGGGTTGTCGTCCCGTGATGGATAAACTTTGTTTTATGGGAAGAAGTCCTGGCTATCGTTTTAGTCTTTTAGTCTTGGCTATTTTTTGAGATTGTAATTCGAAAAAAAAATGAAAGCCATACAAACAATCAAACAACTATGCAAACAAACACATACATATACACACTTACCAGGTGACAAACCCTAAATCTCAACTCATTAATGAATGCAATTTCAAATACAATTCCATGTTCTTGGGTGTACAGCATGAGCCCGACCGTTAACTACTGTTAAAAAAATTACAGGAATGCTTAGTGCAATCAACAAACAACCGCAGAAAAATTATTATTATTTTTATTATTATTATTATTATTATTATTATTATTATTATTATTATTATTATTATTATGTTTAAATTTCTGCTACAGTCCCACTACCTAACAAGTTTGCGGGAAGACCTAAGGCAGATACGGAGGTGTTGTATTGGCTACATTTCATGATTTCTTTTTGTAACTTCCATGACATCACTAGCGTTACATGGGCAAAGTTCTTTCGCTCTTCGCCTTCTCTTTGTTCTCATCCCATGGAACCGATAATTTTACTAGGAGTACACACATCTTTGAATCAGACCACGGTACAATATCAGTGTGTGCGTCTGTCTGAATGATGTTTACTGGAAATTTCAGAGCTGTTCTACAATCAAATAACACCTTCCAATCACGGACCTCACTTAGTAGCGTCATGTTGGGATGCTTTTGGGTCTTCTGAACAGGGCGTTCACCTTCCTTGTGAAAACGGATCTTAAGTTCTATGGACGTTACAGGCTGTTTGTTGGCTGATTCACACTGTGCACTGTGCGGGCTATACTTATCAAGAAAATTTATTGTATTTCTCTGAAGCTGGTATATTCTCGTATTTATTTTATATGCTGTTCTGTGCATGTTTTCTTTTTCATTTTAAGCGTATCTACTATGACTGGTACTAGTCTTGTTGTCAGTTTAGACATTTTTTTCTCTTTCGATTTTCATGTCTTCTTACTTAGATAGCTTTTCAAATGCCTTGGTTGCTATATTACAGTCCGCTCGGCCAATCATATCAATTAGTAGACAAGTTTGTTTTTAGTTTTTTTACTTTTCGGTTTTTGATAATTATGCCCGGCCAAACTGCTTCAATCTCCCTGTCTGTTAAGATGGTGTGATCCAGTAGAAATGTCATGTCTTCTACTTCTCTAATTTGTGCTGAGTGATGTTCCTACCAGTGTATGTTAACATCTTTTACAAGGTGTTCGCACATTGTCCAGTGTAAATATTGTCCTACTCTGTCGTGAGTTTTATATTCATTTGCCAGCAAGTACAAACCATCCTGAGATTGGATGGTCTATAGTTATTTGATATTTGTCACAGAACCTGCATTTAGGATACGCTTTATTTTGCATGATATTTACCTGAAAGTTCATAATGAAAAGAATCTGGTCTTGCGCTGCAAGAATAAAGCCTTCAGTTCCAGCCTTTAATCCAGATACTCGTAAACATTGATGAGTGTTAAGTTTATCGAGATCGACTTTATTACACACATTCTAGATATTGGTGATGCAGAAGTTTGTCTTGCCAGCGGGTTTTCATCTGTTCATGTGCTATATCTTTGGCATTCCTTTTCATAATCTTTGCTGTAACAGTTGGTTCTTATGTTCTGTATTCGTTTTCCACTGAATCGATTAGATCTCATTTGTATTTACAACCTTCATTCATGATTGAATATGTTTTCTTTCTGTTTTCGTGTTGTTTGACTCATTATATCATCCAGTTCTTTGTTGTTTCAATGTATGTTAGTGAGCCAATCATTGTCATCTTGTATCTCAATTCAAACCGAATAAGACCACTTACACCTTCTTTACGTCGTATATGTAGAGGGTCCGCATCAGCCTTTGAATGATGCGTGTGAGGCATAGAATTAAGTTTTTTCTCTTAGAATCCATTCGTCTGATGTAATTTAGTGTCCAGTTCAAGATGTTTAAATTTTATTGAACCGCTAGGATGGCAAGGGTATTAATGGCCATAATTCTATTCTGAGGATTCAATTCAGTTTTTAATATCAGTCGCAATCTTCTGTAGTACTATTTTCGCAATTGTTTTTCATTTTCTCTTATCCACTAGACCATGTGTCCCCAAGGTCATTGCACACTGGATAAAATCATTGGTTGGATCCAAGGAGTTGTGAGTTCAATACAAGTCTAATTCAATAGTGAACAATAAATGGAGAATTGAAATACAGGGAGATAACAGAGACACCAAAAGAGGTAGATCATGTGGAACTAGAACATTCTACTCCGGTGGACGAGATAAAGAGTTCAGTTAAAATTCCAATCACCTGAAGAAGACCGGAATGTACAACGGCCGAAATATCGTGAGTATAGCAAGAAAGATGAGGACAATAATCCGAGTAATGTAAATAGTGCAAATAATTACAATACCGCATCTCAGAAAATATAGGCAGATTATTATTATTATTTTTATTTCCTTTGAAAGCTGCCATTTACACATTTATTTCCGGGTCCCGCCCAGGGACCTAAGGTTAGAAATGGTTTCAGGACACTTTCCACTAAATATATATATATATCTATCTCTCTCTCTCTCTCTCTCTCTCTCTCTCTCTCTCTATATATATATATATATATATATATATATATATATATATATATATATATATATATATATATATATATATTACATAGATAAAGCCCTGCGTAAAGTGTGGGCTGTAATTGTCAGAATAATGTTTTCTATAACTTTGAGGCATGGACTTCCAGGGATCCCATCAATTAGTCTACTGGAATCTTTTCCAACCAATCCTAAAGCTCCAACTAAAACAGGGATTGTTGATGTTCCGATGTGCCACATTTTTGAGATTTCTATTTCAAGGTCCTTGTATTTTGACAGCTTTTCCAATATCTTCAAAGATACATTGCAGTCTGCAGGGACTGCCATATCAATAAGGAGGCATATTTTTTGTTCGTGGTCTTCTTCTTCTTCTTCTTCTTCTTATTATTATTATTATTATTATTATTATTATTATTATTATTATTATTATTATTATTTTCCTTGGTTTTTGTTGTGCACTCATTTACTTTCATGTCGCAAGCAGAGACCCAAGTTCAGAAATGGCAATGTAACATTTTCCGCTGAATATTTCTTTTAAAAAACAACAATTAAACACCACAAGAGCATACATATTTGACATGAGCAATGTCCTTCGTAAAGTGTGAACAGCATTGTGACAACAATTTGTGTATTCATTTAATACATGGCCTGCCAGTGAATCGACTATAAATTTTCTAATCAAACGACACTGCCCCAAACACAAATGCAATTATCTTTAAGTCTTCACATGCCACATTTTTTTAGAATTCCCCTTGAACATCCCTGTAGTTTGTTGTTGTAGCTGTAATTTGTATTATTATTATCATTATTATTATTATTATTATTATTATGGTGGTGGTGGTGGTGGTGGTGGTGATGATGATGATGATGATGATGATGATGATGATGATGATGATGATGATGATGATGATGATGATACCCGTTATATCCTGGGTGAGAATTAATAAATATCTTCAAAGTCTCATTTATACTTTAATATATCGAATAAATCGACACAGTCACATCTGTCGTAGTCGGCGGGGTGGGGGTGGGGGAGATACATTCAATATAATTATAGAAGACAACAGTTCAAATATTAGAATTTGATACTAAAAAGTATTACTATTAGGAACTATTAAAAGTTTATATTAGAAAGTATTTTATTGAACTAAGATATAGCCCTGCCTTTATCTCTACTCCAACTCTACTCTGTCTTGGGTAAGACGATAAACTACATCCGCGTCCAGGGTAAGACGATAAACTACGTCCAACCGCAAGGCCTCTGATCAGGAGGCTTTGGGGAGCGTGGAACCACCTCTTAATTGTTGATGTTCGCAGGTCCACCCTCACACCGCGTGGTAGCACATGTTAGGCTCCCAACTATGAGCAAATAATTAACCCCGAAACTGAAGTAAAAAGCATTTTGAAAGAGTAAAAAAAGGTTTTAATACCAGAAATACTTTGTAAAAAATTATTACCAGAAATAAATTTTTTAAGACAAACAAATCTGTTACCACGATATATTTTTGAAAAAATATATTACCAGCAGAAATACGTTTTTGAGAAAAAAAATTACCAGCTATAAATTTTGAGGAAAAAATATTACCAGAAATAGATTTACCAGGAAAAAAAACTTGTCGGCATTAAATGACCCATCGAGGTTGATATGCTGTAAAACAAACCAAACCAAAAACCAACTTTACTCAGGTTGGCTTCATTAATTATTTTTTCAATAGTAAATATTTGATGATCAAACGTGGCGTTCTAATGCAAGCTCGAAACGGACTAATACCAACTTTCAAGCCGGCACAGTAGATTAAATATCAGAAGACAAAATCAATCCGAAATTAATGTCTAATATTAATGGGGGAATAAGGCTATTATATTCTGAATTCTGTTTATTTACAGCCATGTCTATTAATATATGAGCAGTCGTTGCTGTATATTAATATGGTTAACTTTCATATTAATAATCCAGGAGATATGTGTTGGTCTTGACTGAAGACCAAGTGTCAGGATATATTTATTGTAAATTCTGACACAAGCTTCTAGTAAACCTAGCAGCTTCAGAAATGTTACAATCTGAATCATCTTCCTATTGATTATTGATTATTACACTCTTTTACCCAAATGCCATTATGGTCAAGTTCGCAGACGTAGTTTAACTTGAAAATTAGCATAGAAAACTCTGGCTTTCATCAAGAACCACACACGTTCTGACATTGCAGGAATATGTAAAGTTAGCAATGATTAAAATTAGCAATTTAGAATTGGTACGTAGTCGTCTTATAACAAACATATATAGGGTGTGATGGATAAGCTGGCGGCAATTTTATTTTGAATTTCGCGGATGCGCGTTGATTGTTTTTGATTTTGTTCTTCTGCGCAGTATAGTAGGGTAGGTTGGACACCGTATGTGAGAAAAGGAGCACCATGACGCAATTTATTCCGATAGAAATTTGGAAACGTTATGCTGTACTGCTTGACATCCACACTGGAAGATCCAATGGGAACATTTCAGAGAGTTTGGGTGTCAATCTGAAGACAAAGAAAAAGGATTCAGAAACAGATGGATAGTCTAATGGTGATTACGAATGGACGGCAGCTCGGAAAATGCACTCCGATCGTTCTGCTAAGAAACGAATTCCCGAATTTGTTCGTCGGGGCCTCAGACTCAACACGGAAGCCTATATAAAGTGCCTTGGGTAAGTAGTGCTTCCCTGGCTAAAGATAGTGGCTGCTGGAACACTGTATGTCTGGCAACAAGACACGGCACCATGAGACACAGGAGAACTCAGTCATAGCTGTAAGATAATTTCTGCGATATCACACCTTACATCTGGCCACCTAACTCCTCAGACAGCAAACCCCTTGATTATTACGTGTGGGGCGGAGTTGAGCGAAAGACAAAAAAAAGCAAAAAATAAAAATAAAACACTTAGTAAAATCAAATATATATATATATATATATATATATATATATATATATATACAGAGCAGAACAATATTATATATTATAGTATAGTAAAACAACATGTTAAAATCGCTACAAAATTGTAATCGTGTTTCGACGCATACCAATGCAGCTTCTCATCCGATTGTAAATTAATTAATCCAATTATTCTCCAGTAGTTAACAATCTCCCGAGGAGACGCGTTGTTATGCGTCGAAACACGACTACAATTTTTTACATATTTTAATATCCTTAAAAAAGGTTACTGAATTGTATAATCAAACGAAGAGCGGTAATGAACGATAATACTTAAGATACGAATAACACATATAATTTCGGCCAGCGACGCGTAGTAGTAGGCAACTGTTTGAAGTGAGTCAAATGAATTCCACTACGCATCTCCAACGGTAGACCAACATACAGGATTTACTACTGTATTCATGTGACACGGACAAAACCATTATCGTCCGTTGGTATGCTACAACAATATACATGTGTTTGTATAATGTACGTAGTGGCCGCTTGTTTCGGATTATGACTGAGTGATAGTACAAGTGGCTATCCCTGTTGCAGACGACTACACAGGCATATTGCTACTGAGCTGAATAGAGTCATCCTGTGCTTTATTTTGAAACTATTCTAAGTCAGTTTCTGGGAAATAATTCATCATCAGACATGGTTAATAGTTTGAACAAGGCCAGAACGCTCAAAACCTCGGTCACGATAACTTGTGATTTCGTGCTACACAATCATCGAAGTAGAGTTGTCTCAACCTAACATCTGTCAAAAGTCTTGGTTCAAACAGTGATATGATGTTCAGGCTTTTTCCAACGTGCCTCATTATACCGTGTTTCAAGATCTAAGGCATGGAGGTTTATTTAGTATGTCTGGAAGTACGTCGGTAATCAGATAGAGCAAAATCTGGAGAATACTTAAGGCATTCCACTTCTTACCAGCCAAGATCTTTAATCTTTTTTCATTTGTCAGCTGTGTTGTTCATTGTAATAGTGAAACACGAAATCTCATGCGATTGGGGATATTTTTCTTTCAAACAATTGAATAGGCCTGCAGTAATTTGAAACCGACTGGTACTAAATAAAAAAGGACGCAACATCAGAAAAAAATGCAATTACAATATTTCTCATGAAGGGAGGTAACATTTTTTTCCTCAAGCCTGTCAGGTGTAGTGCACATCGTTTTATTTACTGCAAAATGTCCATTTTTCATCACCGATCGTCAAGCTGTTCACATATATGCTGATGCTCTCCCGTGAAACCAGTCTAATGTTTCTTTACGATTGGCTTCTGTCAAATCATGAAAGACACATTCCCATGTTTGGGGATATTTTCAATTTATTCTATAATAAGGTGATAACTACAATGGCTTCAGTTCCATGATTTTCCCATTCCTCAAAGGTAAATTCGATATTGGATCGATTTAGGTAAATTCAACAAGGTTACAGATTCAATGCGATGCTCTTATATAATCACGTTTTTTGGTATTTTTCAATTCACCATCAACATTTATTCTAAAATGAGAAAAAATGTTTAGTCTAATTGATGTAGGGCATTATTATTAAGCGTAACATGCGAATTTAGAATCATTGTCTGACCGATACGTCTGAAAATCCAGGTGAATCAGCGGCTTGAACGCCAGATAGACAATCGTGCTTCACAGGTTGTCAACTCAATGACAAAATTGGGTCTACTGTTCGAAAAGGAGATTGGGCATGTGTAGAGAAAATATCGCTGCATACGAAAGTGAACTCTGCCAGAATTTGAGATCGAATCGTCGATCTCAATTCCCACGCCGATATAATAAACGCACAACCGTTAATCCTTACGTTAATCCTAAAGTAAGTCAAATCTTTTTCCTTGCACTATACATTTCTCTCAGCAATATGGAAAAATATCGACATGAACAGAAGATGGAATGAACTCATAAGCATTATTCAATATGTTTCATCTGATTTTAATACTGATTTTTATTCGGGACGTAGACGATCATGGCTCTCCATATATTCTTGGATGTAGTTGCCCTATCGTTCAAATTCCCTCTTCTCCCCCAGTTTAGTCATATTTTTAACCCGAGCAATTCAAGCAGATTACCATCTCTATTTCCCCGATTCACGTACCTGTAAAAGAGATTTCAATGAAATCGATTTTATTATTCCAGGTATTAAATACTGTCGCAATTTGAATTTATCTAAAAATAGTTACATGTCAAGTATGGAACTTACAGAATCACGTCATAAAGAAAGACAAAGAAATCCAGCACGCTATTTTTGCTTCTTTCTACTATTTACTGACGCGAAAATCTGTCATTTCGAAGGTCATGGAAAATCGTACTACAATCTTATTAACCGTTATCTTTGTGTCCGCAGTTCTGTCAATTTATCGAGAACGAGTTTGGTAAATTACTTACTGATTCTCCATACTTTGCTTGCCTTCAATACGTCCTGTGTGTGTTAACGTTTCCAAGCCCACTTTCCACATTATCTGTCCAAGAAATGTCTTCTTTCTCATCCTGACGTTTCGTTGCATAATACTATCTTTCAGGCAGATATTTTATTAATGTTATCTTATCTACTAGTTTAGATGTATTTTGATGCTCTGTAGTACAGCACGTTAAATGAGGGATACTTTTCATTGACATGTCTAAAGGGACTCCAGAAATGTATTCTCTTTTTATTCTGTTGTCGATTTTCATACGTGACGCAGCGTTATTTTATTGATGAATGCTATTTTTCTTATTTTTCAGCTGCTTCCTCTAAAGAAACATCGACAACTTCAATACAACTGATACAGAGAGAAGATACATGCGTTGTCACTCCGGGTGTTGCAAACAAAAGAATAGTTCGAATAGTGATGGCATTTCCATATTACGTTTCGGTGGCTATCTGGAAAATATGTCTTGATTTGTTTCCTCCTTGCAGAAAATATGGCGAATCGTTTTAATATAAAAGAAAGTGAATGTCATTTTGCTTTTGTCCGTGTCATTCTAAGCAGAGGGACCCAGTATTTTCTTATTTCGTTCTAATGTCATGACACTTCAGGACGAAGGTAATCATGAATCTCTACAGATGTCCATTTTATACATGATATACAAACTGCTTTGCCTTCTTAGAATATAAAATAAATTAAATTTCCAATTGATTTCTCCGTGGTTTGAAATCCAGAATTGTCCCTATCTTCGGTTGGTTACCACCCGTTTCGGAATTTTCCATTGTACCCTGATATATAACACATAGACCCAGAGAGAAGATACATGTTTATGTTTATTTCAAAGGTATTATTACGAAAGTGAACGTAACAGATATGACTGCTTGTGATTTCAACTTTAAACACGGCCTTGTGCCACATTCCGTTCGAGTAAGACTATGAATATACCACGATTACCGACATCTTAGTTGTAGATTCCAGGCTACCTCAGGAAAATAGTACTTTTTCTATGTGGGACGACTAAGTTTAATTCTTGGAGTTTCAGGCTTCCCAAAAATTGAAGTGCCAAGTTGTCATGTGCTATTCATTTTCTTACTTTCTTCCATCTTACGCAGACTCTAAACTGGGTATTTTCCCACATACCATTCAACTTAGGGTACAGATAAACGTCACCGAGGATCGAAACCATGAACATCATTTGATCTTCTGCAGCATACGATGCCCAGTGTTACACACTTCTTCTATGTGGCAATCATGGCTCTCCACAATTTCCTGTCCTTTGTGGTTATTAATACATTGTGTCTATTTGATATTTCTCTTAAACCGTGTTCCTCCATATATTTACTCAATCTCTCAAGGTAGGTTATGCATCGTTTTCCTCTGTCTTTCAGTCTGACATGTGAGTATCACATTTTCCAAGCCGTCCTTTCCTCATTATGTGCCCTAGAAATGTTACTTTTCCATATTAAATATATGTTTCCTTTTCGTTTAAATTCTCTATAAAACCTCATCGATGCTCATATGTTCGTTTTATGGGATTCTCAGTATCCTTCTGTAGAGCTACATTTTCGCCCTTTCACGTCTCTTCATCATTTGTAAGGAGATTGCACATCATTCAACAAAACTAAAGAATATCCTTTCATAACAGAAAACTCGCACCCGATCACAAATAGAACGTATATATCCATGCCCTCTCAAAAGATGATTAAAGAATGATCGGGTTCATTGTAATATCCAAGCATTTATTATAAGGATATATATTCAAAACTCTATCGGCAATGATCGCGCGTGCTTGGACAATGTGTAAATATTTTCATTTCCTGCATAATTGTACTTCCTCTGTCTTCGAAAAATTCACTCTCCAGTGCCTAAGGAACATTTGGTACATCACCTGGAATACGTTAACCATTCACTAACACAACTGGTGTATGAATTTGCGAAATCTGCAGTCAAGCAGATTGATCGTTCTCTGGATGCTACCTATTTATTGATATGTGCACCCCGGTATATTCGTCATCTAGAAATGATGCCCATCGCAGACGCTTCTGCTATGTGACGAAAGCTTTTGTGGGATCCTACATGGTGTGAGTCGGTGTCCATTATATACTTGCAGATGTAGGTAGCTTGCATCTACACTTTTCTATTTCAATGGTCAAGTTCGTTCCAAGAAAGATAAAGAATATATGATCAATTCCAGATTAATGATATAGTCGAAAATTTCCATTGTTATTTGAAAGATGCGCTTCCAGCACAACTGTATCCTAACTGTTAGTCTTATCTATTTCCTGTTGTTTTAATTGTTTCCGTATCATTTTGAAAGCTGACTGATTCTAGTGAATCATTAGGTTATATCAAAGTAGACAGTTACCTAGAGAACTGTTACTGCGTTAGCAAGATAACAATCGACTGGATCCGAACAAGTATATAATGGTAATAATAATATTGAACGTTTGCTTATGTTGAAACTTTCTGCATTAATTGAACGAGCAGCAACTGTCGATTGAAATTTATGTCATCTTTCTCTTCAAATGTTTTCAGGAAATTATGTTTCTCAAGTCCACTAAATGTAATCGCACTTACCATTATCGATGGAGGATTTCTTCTTAAAGTTTCGTCTGAAATTGTCGGAAAACGTCAATATTTTGATTATGCTATTATTCTCTCTTCCTACGTCTTGTAATAGCCATTTAATTGTTGCTGTTGTTGAAAGTCCTTAACTGATGTAGTTTCTGCTATTTAGTGCAATTATTTATGTTTTAGTAATAGTCCCCGGGATTCGAAGAAGGGTAGTCGAACCATATATCCCTCGAAACAGAAATCCCAGGTCTGAGAATTCATTTTCAAATGATGACGTTCGTTTTTGTTTTGTTTTGTTTTTAGCGGCATATTTCGTGATGTCAAAGAATACTCGTTTAGCACTTTTGTAATGTCAACAAATACTCGTTGTCACTTTTGTAATGCTCGTTGTAGTAGAGACTTTGTAATCACAGATACAACTATAATATGTCGTTGAACAATTACTGGTGTTAGACGCCTTCGAATATCATTCGCACTAACAGTACTTGCTCGATAATACTTAATCAAATAGTAATCTATATAGTGCTTCAAAAAGAGAAATAGTATAATGAATAGAATAGAGAAATAATATAGACTAAAATGGTGATCCGTATAGTAATAAAGCATCGTTAGTCGACAGCTATTTCCTACATATATGCGTTTCTTCTATGGTCCCGTGGTCTACTTAATTCAATAATGGGATCACCTGTGTTTGCTCACTGGCGATCTATGTTCAAACTCAAGTGTCGGCAGCGACACTTTATTCCTATATGACACACATCAACACCTCTAAGGGTGTACCTCGACGTAGTGTAATGGTCAACAAACGTGTCTTCCTAACACAATTATGATTGAATTGTGAGTTCGATCCTTACTGGGTACCCCATACATTCGATCTTGTGCCACACCTAAGCAACGCTTAGAAAATCATTATTTGGGTACTCCAGGCGGTATAATGGTTAGCAAGGTTGTCTCACTAGAACAATTGGAACTGAGTAGTGAGTTCGATCCTCACTGGGTGCCTCCTCCTTTCGGCCTTGTGCCACATCTAATCTGCGCTTGGAAAACCGCTATCAACACCTATGGGTTATATAATGTTAACATCTAAATATTTTGTACCCACTTTTATTTTTAGGAGATAATAATGGAATTTACATGAAAAAATCCTACTAATTAATCCATAGTTGGGCACAGTAGATGTGAAATTGTACCTTTCCCAAACCTATTTGGGCGTGAGCAAATATAATCATCCCAACCGGAATTAGAAAGCGAAACTTTCAATAACAATTCCGAGCTGCCATTTATTACACAACATGCACATGCAAGATTACAGAATTTGGCGTACCCAAGTTATAATTACTTCGGCCCACACTAACGTTTAAAAATTCTCCATTGACTCCGTTTTCTCTATTATCTTTGGCCTAAATTTCATTTAACGATCTGCTGAAATCCCTACTTATTCGAAAAAAAATGTTTATTCAATTGTGGCATAGGTTCATTTCACGCGGACTTTACAAGCGCCTATAACTATATCGGCATCTATCACACTTCCAGACTGGTATAAGATATAGTATGCTACAATATTTGATGGATATCTGTGAGAAATTACTGAAAAGATACCTGAAGCTTTTCACTTCATTAAACAACATCGACATCAAAATATTTCACTAAATTTAAATAAAACGCTCGTGACATATATATATATATATATATATATATATATATATATATATATATATATATATATATATATATATACATATATATATATATGCAGAAAATTCTCTTTTAGGCATGTCTAATTGAATAAAATACAGACTCAAAATTTGTTCATACTCACGAATATCCTTCCGTATATTGATGTTAAAGGATGAGAGAAATGTGCTAAACCTTTTTAATGTTTTGCACTACTTGCACCCCTGAAGATGACCTTGGAAGAAAATCGAAAGTACTTGGGAAATTAAAATAAATGAAATTTAAACAGTAATTTATTCAATCATATATATATATATATATATATATATATATATATATATATATATATATATATATATAGAGATAGAGAGAGAGAGAGAAAGAGAAAGAGAGAGAGTGAAAGAAAGAAAGAAAGAAAGAAAGAAGGACAAAGCAGACCAAAAGAGCTATATCGCTGTCACATCTCCACTGGAGCTGCACAATATTCGCTTTCCAGCTTCGACAGACTTCACAACAGCTTAAAGATCTCTGTGTGTAATGTATTATTCAAACATACAAGATCTCTTCAAGAGACGAAACGTTTCGAGCCTCCCACAATATCAGTTTCAGTACAGATGTTCAAGCGAGCCACATTGCTTTTTGTTCACGAATTCAATGCTCACACGCAATGCTATGTACTCCGTATCCTTTTTTATATTCTGCTGTTTGGGAGGAAGTGCGATTTATTCTTCCCCAAAACTATTATATTGTGGAGCAGAATCCTGAAGGTGTGCTTTCCCAAACGTTACAATCTAAACATCTTCAAGCCCAGGTTAGACGCATGCTATACTACATGTCCTCATAATAGGCACCTTTTCTAGTGTAAATTGGTATCGGAACGGTATGAAAAATCAGATAGTGGAGTTCGCATTCCAGTCGGGTTTGTTACATTCACTTACGCGCAAATGTCCTTGCACAGTTCTTCTCCCAGCTATTGGTTAAATATCAGGACATACCTGTTCCTATAACCTTGATTGTCAACCAGTATACCGCAGAAAGTAACAGCAACATACTGCTGAAAACTTCATCCTAGTCAGTCATGAATCGAAAGAGACATGATTGCTCAAGTGTGTAGGTACTTAACCGTTTCCTCACGGCGACGGTTCAATGGGGGCACTCCAGCGCTTACACTCGGGCCAGGGCCCCAATTAGCATACCCCACGCAACCGTCGGTTGCGTTGGCATCGATATTACTACCGAACCCTTTTCTAGTACAAAGAGGGGGCACTGCTGCTAGTAGCTGTTCACTGGCAACCTCTTAGTATTTCTCCGTGCTGCATCTCTACCGACGGGCAGAGACACAACTGAGCTACACCCTACCCGAAGGGAGAGACCCAACTGATTGATGATATTAGATTACCTGTACACTCAAATTGGTATAACGTATGGCACTTAACATACTGACTGGACTGGCTAACTGGCTTCATTCTTGTACATTCTTACAAAATCGTCAATTAGTAATATTCTATCTGTGTGGCTCTTGCACCTTCATTTTGGATAAAAATAATAAGAATTCATGAAGGCCGGTACTATTTTTTGTCAGTTGATTTATGCAAAGTTTCTCACCGCATCCAAAGTATATCGTCTGTCAAATCAAAGATAAACGTCAAACGTCATAATTGCCTTTGTGATATATGACTCGAACTTGAAACGGCAGGTGATATTTCTGTCTAAAGAAATCAGAATAAACTTCGTTCATATGGATGGCCATAACGTTCAACTATTATGCAATTGTTAAAAAGCAAAAACAAAACCCTAGAAGAGAAGATGCATTCGAGATATTTGAAATGTGGACACCTTATCCTTGTGAAATGCTCATCCATAATAATTAGCTGATAAGTAAATGGAACGTAACTCGATTTTTACGGTCTGCCTAATAACTAAGCAGCTGTTTACTATCAAGATGGAAGCATATTTTTTCATGGTTTCTAAATTAAATGTTGTGTATGCCAAAATGACTTTCTTAGGAACCAAATAAGTAACGAGCTTTGTTATTTCAGATTGTGTTAGACTATAACACGAAAACCGTTCTTTTACAGAGTACAGTCTTTTCGCTTAATACAACTAAAACATTTCGACTGCTTCCAGGCATACCCAACATGTGATTAATTGCAGAACAACAACTGAGAAGAACACGGTATATTATACTAAAACCACAAGGTATTTCTATTCAAACAATTATTTAATGGGCCTCACCTAGCTTCCCAGGTTGAGTCACTTTTCCACTGCAGTAACATAGCTTCCTCGTGATATTATTGTAAATACTTTCATGGCAATTGTTCTGGCAAACTTTGCTCTATGTTAATGTTGGGAAGCGAACATAGGAAACATGGAAGGAATATGTTATTGTTGCAGTTGTTCTTGCTTTTGTTGTTATTGTTGTGGAGGTTAATTGTTTCTTCACCTCGACTAACGTAAATCCAACTGTCAAAAGAGGACATTGAGTAGGAGCAAATAAATGCATAGTTTATTTACATATATATATATATATATATATAAAGACTTGTAACTTCAATCTGTTGCAGTTACTAATGCAACAGGGATGGAGAGAGAGAGGGATGAAATTAGAAACCAATAGACATCTGGTGATGGCCTCACCCGCTTTGTCGTTATCGTCGGTGTCGTCTCTATCTCAGCGTATCGGTGTTGGCATCAAAAGCTGATCTGTGTAGAGTCTGTTTGAATTTGGGTATATATAGTTTTTAGTCGGCTCAAAATGAAGGATTTCGTTTTTGAGCGGTGGTGTTATGGTTTTTAGGTGCATTTCAAATTTGCCTCGCAAGATATAAGATACAGATGTTTATTATGGTTTTCGATCTCGGGTTTCAGGGTCGGATAGTGAAGGTTCTAGCCACTTGACCACGCACTCATTTAAGTATTTACATACTTCAGCATGTAAACATATACTGATATTAGCAGATATATACAGTCGTGAAAATTCTAACATTTTAATTAATTTTTATTACGCTGTTGAGTTGGGATCAAGTATGGATCGGAAAATAGGAAACGTTTATCAGTCTAACATGTTTCACTTTTATTAAAACTTCATTAGAGGATACAGAGAAAAAATAAGAAATAGTGTTGTTTTTACTTTTATGTTGTCTGGTTTTCATTGGTTAATATTATTTCACGTGCAGTGTTAGTATAATTTGTAGCTTGGCGAATTCAAATTCCGAATTAAGTTGTCCTGTAAAGTTTTCGCGTTCTATACGATAACTGACAAAAATCAGTTTGCATCAAGCTTAACAAATCTGCTGAGGAATGCCTGGAAATACTTAGTCCGGAATTTTGAATGTATTCTCCGTATCGAACTTCGTTTGCTGAGTGATAACGCCAGTTTCAATGCGTGTCGAGTGACTATTAAAAAAGACAGGCGTTCATGGAAATACAAAAGCGGTAGAAACCATTCGTCCATCGAAGAAGAAACCATATGTTATTTAATCTGACAGACCTTCACAAAAAACAGAACAAAATTGCAGATGGGAAGAAGACGTGTTCTGTTCTACTCTGTATATATTTCCAAAGCAAAAAAAAAATCAAAGACGATGAATACAGAGTTAAATTATTTCAATTGTAACATCGACATTCATGGTTTAGTTGGTTTTTATCGAGTCATAAATAATTTCCATCTTTCTTTACCAAATTTATTCCTTTAAGAATATTTTCCAATTAAACTTTATTAAATTGTATATTCATTATTATTTTTCATTAAATTGTTACCACTTATAAGACTGCTTATCAAACTTCAATAACCTATTGATCTATTGATTGATTGATTCATTTTCTGCGACTTTACAGGTTATTTAAAGCAAGAAAATATATTTAGATTGTAAAATCTTTCTGAGATAATAATGGTTTATTGTTACTAATTAAGACATAGATCGGGGAAGAGGTGATTTTTACCTTTCCTATGGATATTAGCCCGTAAGAGAATATAATGAACCCT
>OZ038490.1:99970832-99993332 GCA_964036315.1 Acanthosepion esculentum | reverse complement strand
ATATATATATATATATATATATATATATATATATATATATATATATATATATATATATATATAGTTGAGGGCGTTACAGAATTTCGCCAGACACATATACACTGAGAACACTAGCAGCAGAGCAATGCCTATATTGTATAACCCTTTGTCGGGGTCGAGGAAGAATATCAAAGGTAGCTAGTTTGTCATGTCTTTGAGAAGACACATGGCTCACTTTTTAACTCACAAACAGACCAAGTTTAACCATTTTTCTCAAATTATTGAATGAGACATTCATAAGAAAATGCCATAAATTTATTTTTCCTTTTAGGAACAATCCTTGAACCTTCTTTGTAAACATTTCCCGATAGAATATTTTGTTATCTATCCAAATCTCTTGGTTGTCTATTTTCTCAACCAATTAAACAGTTCCATTTTTCAACACAGGACACCTTTAAATTCAAATGATAGCCTGCAAACCTATCTTATTATTTGGTGACCAAATTATAAGACAAATACAAAAAAATATCATTAAACAGTAACTAGACATCGCTAAAGTTCTTCCGCATCCTATCATATTCCAGCATTTATTATCAGCAGTCGACCGTTTTTTCATTGAATAACAAATAATTTCTCACTAAGTATTTGCAAGAAAATATCACCTACAACACAAGAAGAATAAAAGAATAGCTAGCAACAATGGACGCATCTCTAAATATTATCTTACTGCCTCCCAATTGTTCCAGCATATAAAAACTATTTTATATAATTAAAATCACTATTTGGACTAAGGACATTTTGTCACAGAGATCATTATTCACCTACTTTGTGGAAGCTCTACCAATGGAGGTATGAGACGAAATCGCAGATATTTCCCAGGCAGCTCCAAAAATGAACCCATACGGCACTCTCATTTCATCGATAATAAAGACAATAGATAAATCCGAAGAAAACATGTCCCAGGTATTGTTGATATGGCTCTTTAACAAATCCTGCAAATTATGAATAGATATCTGGGACAACATTCAACGCCCTATAATATAGTGTGATCACTGTGTTTCGGTAAAATCTCTATTACCTCAGTACGAATCTTACCACCGACGGTGGATATCACTTTATTAGATAACCTAGCGGCTGCAGCGGACGGAATATACGAAGGGGACTTGCCAAAGAGACAAACACTAAACATATTTAATTTGTCATCTGAAGGCCGAAATTGGAGAACTGAAGAGAATGTTACAGTCTTTCAGACTTCCGAACGGTAAACCCAGAAGACAGTCCCAGTTCAGGGAGAACTACCACACGAATTTGAGCAGAGAATCATCCTGAAGTAGATAATCACAGCATGAAATATGCTGGTATACTCACATTTAAAAACGACCCCAAGTAATTCACTACTCCATAAAACTTCAATGACCAAAACGTCCATAGAAACTTCTGTTCCAGACTGTATTTGCGATACTGTCAGTGAAGCATGTAAAAATGTTGCCTATTTTATATAAAGTATAAGAACAGTGACAACAAATTCCTGCTCAAGACTGGAGAAGTATTGAATGTCATTCCACTGCGCCTGAACATAAATTAACCGCTTCAATATTTCAGGTGCACTCAGCAACCTGTTCTAAAATCAAGAAATATTATAAACGATAACTTACTCTAATCTAGAACTGTGACATTTCATTTAGTCATTTATAGAGGCAAGCAAAAATATGCCTACATTGAGCTGATTTCATATCATACTTCAACTTGTCAGTAGTCATGCTAAGCCAAAAAATTTTAGATAACATAAACAACATCTAAGGTAGAGGAAACAAACCTATTCCAATTTCATATGAATTTGCTCCACTAACCAACACAGCAAAGAATACACTGATATACTAGATTACTTTCCATAAATTACCGAACCCTCCCATAAAAATCAGGTGGTTAAGCCTGAGACAAAACGCCATATTAGGAGCATATATCCTCTAATCCCTGAATATTCGCGCCGAATACTTAATACTGGTTTTAGCCAAAGACTGAACACGCCTTAATCCGTATTGGTGAAAAAGAATTTGAATAGAATATGGCATGATTTAGCTGTAAGTTTTCCATTACCGCAAAATGAAAAAAAAGCAAAATTAAAGAACACCAATAATGGTATATTCATTAACAGATCTAGAATCTCATATGGATGTCAGTAATGTCAACGAGCGCTTTCGAAATGCCCGAACTGTCAATCGTACACAATCGTTTTCTCAGATCTATGACGAAAAATGGCGCCCAATGAATGAACCCTATAGGTCTTACCGAGAACGAGCCATCTTCAATCCATGTTTACTGGCGCTACAGAATCAAAGAATGAACTTTATAACAAAACCCCTATTAGTTGAGGAAGTTTTTCAACACCAGCAACAACTAAAACGGATAGCACATATACCTGGATGAGAAAATAATGACAGGTGCTGACCTTGCACACTTCGTCAAACGATAGGATTCAAATCAGCATCAATAGCGGGAACGCTTTTAAAATCTTTTAAGAGAAAGATCTTATAAATTTCAATTGACTAGCATCCTCAACACGACTTGGCTTGAAGCAATCGCATATCTAGCCAAACTGACGCAAAACAGTTTTTCTGTGGATGACTGCATGTCCTCTTTCGTAAGTTGAGCACTTTGAAAGAAATGGAATTTGTAAAATACTGCTGATTAATGTTCATCCCTATAAAGTGGGTAATGTTTACATTTAGTGTATAATGCGTTAAAAATTCCAATTTTTCTCCGTAGGTATATATATATATATATATATATATATATATATATATATATATATATATATATATATGTATATTAGTGAACATTGAAGTCAACACTCAGAGGCGACAGGCTCTTTCATGCTAGACGCAGTCATCAAACCGACGATTGCGCCTACCATGAAACAGCCTCTATCTCTGATATTGAGCAGTTTATCCCATAAATATAGCATACATTAAAACTATATTTCTTCATATATATATATATATATATATATATATATATATATATATATATATATATTTCAACTACAATATATATGTATATATATATATATACATTAACGATATATAATTTTATATATGAAAAAACAGTATTTAGAAAAATATGACAGACTGTACTGTTTGTCAAATATTTTACAGTTTGTCAAATATATATATATATATATATATATATATATATATATATATATATATGCGTCTGTGTGTGTGTTTGTGTGTTCGTGTCTGTCTGTGTCTGTGTATGTATGTAAGAAGTACTGTCACTAAAAACTTTTTTTTTACAGTGACCGGCTAAACAGAAAGTAATTTTTGTATAAAACAAACCCCAATTCGTTAACTGACAAGCGACGTCGTACGAGACGTATGGTATCCTTTGAAATCGCAGACGATAAGACTTCTTAGAATTAAATTTTGAAAGCTCAACATCAGAATATGGCCAACCATGTTTTTCTTCATTACAAGGAATAGTTTATAATTTTGATATTATATTACCCAATAATCTTGCAATTAATAAATCTAAATTTTAGATTCATCCGGAGGCTAGTGTTTTATTATTAATATGATCAATTATTGTTAGGTAACTAGTCTTTCAATGAATCTTTGGCCATGGTGCTTGTTCGATCGTTTATCACACAAACGAAATGGAAATTCTCGAACTTAATTAATCACACCTTTCTTTATTCAAGTATAAAATATTACAAAAATATGAATGGTTATATTCACAATGCGTACACTCAAATGTTTGCATGCGGCGACAGTAGCAACTAACTTCCAGTTTTTCTTTCATGAGTTTGATGACTATAATTTCATACACATTCTATTACGTTTATTCTACACTAACGTACGTCATTCAACTTTACTGTAAAAATAAGGTACACGGAACATTTTGCGTATAGATGTTCGTAAAGAATAATTGTAATTCATTTTCTTAAATTTGAAAAAAATAATAAAACTCAAATAAAAAATATTGTATCAGGTCATCCCATAAGTTCCGTCCGAATTTTGAATAAAGAAAGCAAGTGACCAAATGTTACATTTAATTACAGATTCAATCAACAATGTATTTTCCCTGATTATCTATGACTTCCTTCCATCTATTAACAATTTTACTAATTCCATTACTGTAAAATTCTTTTGGCTTTGATTCCCAAATGTCAGTTTTAACCTCTTCCTGTGTTACAAAAGCTGTTTCTTCCAAATCATTCTGTAAGCTACGAAACAAATGGTAGTCTGAAGGAGCAAGGTCGGGAAAATAAGGTGGATGAGGAATTTTTTCCCAACCAAGTTCTTCGATCTTTTGTGACGAGTCTTTTGGCTTTGATTCACAAATGTCAGTTTTAACCTCTTCCTGTGTTACAAAAGCTGTTTCTTCCAAATCATTCTGTAAGCTACGAAACAAATGGTAGTCTGAAGGAGCAAGGTCGGGAGAATAAGGTGGATGAGGAATTTTTTCCCAACCAAGTTCTTCGATCTTTTGTGACGAGTCTTTTGGCTTTGATTCACAAATGTCAGTTTTAACCTCTTCCTGTGTTACAAGAGCTGTTTCTTCCAAATCATTCTGTAAGCTACGAAACAAATGGTAGTCTGAAGGAGCAAGGTCGGGAGAATAAGGTGGATGAGGAATTTTTTCCCAACCAAGTTCTTCGATCTTTTGTGACGAGTCTTTTGGCTTTGATTCACAAATGTCAGTTTTAACCTCTTCCTGTGTTACAAAAGCTGTTTCTTCCAAATCATTCTGTAAGCTACGAAACAAATGGTAGTCTGAAGGAGCAAGGTCGGGAGAATAAGGTGGATGAGGAATTTTTTCCCAACCAAGTTCTTCGATCTTTTGTGACGAGTCTTTTGGCTTTGATTCACAAATGTCAGTTTTAACCTCTTCCTGTGTTACAAAAGCTGTTTCTTCCAAATCATTCTGTAAGCTACGAAACAAATGGTAGTCTGAAGGAGCAAGGTCGGGAGAATAAGGAGGATGAGGAATTTTTTCCCAACCAAGTTCTTCGATCTTTTGTGACGAGTCTTTTGGCTTTGATTCACAAATGTCAGTTTTAACCTCTTCCTGTGTTACAAAAGCTGTTTCTTCCAAATCATTCTGTAAGCTACGAAACAAATGGTAGTCTGAAGGAGCAACGTCGGGAGAATAAGGTGGATGAGGAATTTTTTCCCAACCAAGTTCTTCGATCTTTTGTGACGAGTCTTTTGGCTTTGATTCACAAATGTCAGTTTTAACCTCTTCCTGTGTTACAAAAGCTGTTTCTTCCAAATCATTCTGTAAGCTACGAAACAAATGGTAGTCTGAAGGAGCAAGGTCGGGAGAATAAGGTGGATGAGGAATTTTTTCCCAACCAAGTTCTTCGATCTTTTGTGACGAGTCTTTTGGCTTTGATTCACAAATGTCAGTTTTAACCTCTTCCTGTGTTACAAAAGCTGTTTCTTCCAAATCATTCTGTAAGCTACGAAACAAATGGTAGTCTGTAGGAGCAAGGTCGGGAGAATAAGGTGGATGAGGAATTTTTTTCCAACCAAGTTCTTCGATCTTTTGTGACGAGTCTTTTGGCTTTGATTCACAAATGTCAGTTTTAACCTCTTCCTGTGTTACAAAAGCTGTTTCTTCCAAATGATTCTGTAAGCTACGAAACAAATGGTAGTCTGAAGGAGCAAGGTCGGGAGAATAAGGTGGATGAGGAATTTTTTCCCAACCAAGTCCTCGATCTTTTGTGACGAGATACTTTCTGTGTGTGGTCGCGCATTGTCCTGATGAAACATCACCCGTTTTCGGTTCACTAGAGCAGGTCTTTTTTTCCTCAAAGCTTGGTTCAAAAGCTCTAATTGCTGACAGTATATTTGAGCATTAATTGTTGCATTAGGTGGTAAGAATTCAAAGTGGATTATTCCTTGGCAATCACACCAGATTGAAAGAAGTACCTTTTGCCCATGAAGTTCTCTTCTCAACTATGGCCGGGGCCCTTCCCCTTTATCAAGCCAGTGTCTACGACGCTTAACATTTCGATAAAAGATCCATTTTTCGTCGCCAGTCACAAGTCTATTCAAAAAAGGTGAAACAATTTGGCGAGAATGGAGAGAAGAGCACATGTCCACTCGGGATTTGAGGTTGTATTCAGACAATTCATGAGGCACCCATTTTCCAAGTTTAAGAACTTTTCCAAGTTGTTGAAGATGACGATGAACAGTTGTATGGTTTGAACTGAGAACCACTGCCAATTCCTCAACTGATAAAGCAGGATTTCTTCAAGGGCTGCTTCTAGAAGCTTTTCATCAAACTCAACTGGACGCCACGTTCGATCTTCATCTTCAAGAGTGAAATCTCCACCTCTGAATTTTGCAAACCATCTTCTGCAAGTTCTTTCATTCACACATTCCTCTCCATATACTGAGTGAATGTTTCTAGCCGCTTCGGCTGCTGAGTTTCCTTTCTTGAACTCAAAAACATTATATGCATCAAATGATTCGTGGTAACTTCCATGTTAGCAGGGCTTTAATCAAACCAAATTTAATTTTATTGTTATATGAAATAAAATTTGATTAGTTTAAATGCATCTAAATATAAAAATAATGTTCCGCTACATTAGACATTATAAAATACTCTTAAAATTTGGTTAATTTTAACAAAAAGTTCAAATTTCGACAGAACTTATGGGATGACCTAATAATTTATAGACCTTGTTTGAAGATTAAGTTAATTCCTCGTGTATACACGCGTAATAAGCTATATTTATTCCCCATATATATATATATATATATATATATATATATATATATATATATATATATATATATATGTGTGTGTGTGTGTGTGTGTGTGTATGTGTGTGTGTGTGTGTGTGTGTGTGTGTGTGTGTGTGTGTGTGTGTGTGTGTCGGAGTGTAACAGGTATAAAATTATTTATAAAATTTGGTATCAAAGTTATGAGGGTGTGATGAAAACGCCTTCCCCGAAACATTACACCTGCACCTCACACACATTTCGCGAGAATGCCTTTTGGAGATAAAATTAGCAAGTTAAGATTTTAGTAAATGGATAGCACTGATTTGAATAGGACGTCACCCTGATATTTAAAATACACACAAAACTTAAATATACACATATATATAGACACAGCCACACACACTCACAAGCACATATATATGTGGGGGTATACACACACACACACGCACACACAAACACACACATATATATATATATATATATATATATGTGTGTGTGGTGTGTGTGTATGTGTGTGTGTATATATATATATATATATATATATATATATATATATATATATATATATATATATATATATATATATATATGTAGGGTCATATTAAGAATGTTGTTTAGAAAATAAATCCGCCGGAGATAGTTAAAGAAGCAGCTTTGATGACACCCAAAATGTGTCAAAATTCTCTTCGATATTTCCAGTGCTCATCTGCTGACAAAGTGCGGTTTGATTTATTCTTTCATTTATTTTCATTTTTTTTACTTTTGCTGTTCCTCTGATCTGGGTTTCAAATGTCAAATATATCTTCATTCATTCTGTATGTAGTTATGATATACGTATGCTGATATAGATATGGATACGTATAGTTTGGGATTCACGCATCGTCTTCGACGCTTGAATATCCACCAGATCAGTTCTTGAAAGCTAGCAACTAGACTAAACGCCCATAAGATTTAATGATAGTGATTAATACTTGAACTGATCCAACCGCACTTTCCGGCAAGCCGAATAAGGAGCAGCCTGCCCCTATTCACCTGACGACTTTCCCCAGGTTTTGAAAATCAGTGCTTTAATTCAACTAGAATGGTTGCCAACTAAGTCTAAAGCTAAACCCCCACTATTTAACACATAGCAAAGGCATTTTCCAAATTTATTTGTGCATAAGTTAACCTAACGAATTTTGCCAAAACTAACATAATCTGACATATAATATTATTAATAATAATATTAATATGTATATATTATTATTATTATTATTATTATTAATATTATATGTCAGATTTTACGACAAGAAATTGCTGTAAAATACATATTCTCTGTTAAAATAAAAACATCAAGAACTCTGTGGATCAGATTTAGTAATTAATATTACTAGGATCCACCCGGATTATATACCAACGGATCGAGTACCAGTACTATATATAAGCAGACATTTTAAGTTGCGTGTTCACAACAGCTCAATGCCATATTGAAATGCTACCCTTCTGAAAATTATATTCAATTGCAATATGTATATATACATGTATTCACAAAAACAACTTATAAATTTCAACTGAACATCAAGAAGCTAATTAGAAAAGATTATTATAAAAATAAATAGATATAATGTATCTATATTATTCAATGAACCATGCTTGAATTAAAATATGCTATATATATATATATTAGGAGGATTTGATAAATATAATTAAGTGTTTGATCGAGTCTGAAACCTCAACAGAATGCAGAAAGCACTGGACGGCCGTTTCGTCCTATATTTGGGACTCATCAGCAGTGCGCATCCACTACCGAGAATTAAAACCCTGACAGCTCGCTCACAAATTCCGTGGTGGAACCCAACTGAGATTCTATCTAACCATAAGACTGTGCCCACCGGAGCCACGACTACTATCACCAAGCCGCGCCAACTGGAGCATTAGAAGCCGGTTCAAGCAATGATATATAAATGATAGAAATTGTTAGGAGGATTTGATAAATATAAGTAAGTGATTCATCGATGAATTACGTTCAGGGTTTCAATTCTCGGTAGTGGATGCGCACTGCTGATGAGTCCCAAATATAGGACGAAACGGCCGTCCAGTGCTTTCTGCATTCTGTTGAGGTTTCAGACTCGATGAATCACTTAATTAAATATATATATACATATATATATATATATATATATATATATATATATATATATATATATATATGTGTGTGTGTGTGTGTGTGCGTGTGTGTGTGTGTGTGTGTTCGGGAGAGATAAGTTAGATTCATGAATAATGGATGTATAGTAAAAGCTCTTTCGAATACAAAAATCAATATATAATTTTTTTCGTATTCTTATCCATACACACACACGCACACACACACTCTCTCTCTCTCACTTTATATATATATGTATATATATATATATATATATATATATATATATATATATATATATATATATATATATATATATATATATATATATATATATCAAGTATGTGGTGCAGTTCAATTTACATTACATGAACCATTCATACAAAATTCGTTTCGTTGTCCTGTTATTATCTGGATGTAAAATAAGACATATCTATTTCTCTACCTGAGGATGATTGTATGCACAATCGAAAGCTTGTAGTAAAAAAGACCTTATACAACAGGAACTTATAAACAGGGATCATAACATTCATCTACAGGTTCGAGGTTAATGTATTTTATTACAAAATTGTTCACGAGAGTGATTCTTGCCATTTATATCATTAACTTCACTTTTTGTATGGATGATTCATGTAATATATATATATATATATATATATATATATATATATATATATATATATATTGTTTATATTTATGATGCAATTATTCATTAATGCATGTTTCATTAAATAATATAAACAAGTTTTGTCTATTTATTTTAAGTAAGTTCATTTAATATTATCTGATAAGCTTAATCACATTATCATTGAAAGACGAAAGGAAAACACCATATTGATTAGGTTAATCATATACTACACTAAATCTGGTATATCCTACTTAATTATTCGCAATGATCCCCTCTCCACGTTAGCGATTTGCAAAAAAAAAAACAACATAGTTTACAAATTCAAGTGCCCTTTGAGAGAGTGTATCTCCAATGGATTAAATAATATTTATGTTGGTCACACCAAAAACTCGCTTTCACGGCGCTTAACATTTTTAGACATTTAAACAACATGCCTGCCAGCGTACTCAATTCCGGAAAATCCTTGTTGACAACACAACTGTATTAAACATGAAAACAATAAACAAAAATTTAAAATCCTTGAAGCTATATACATAAAACATTTGAAACATAACCTGAACAAAATAAACTATGAAATCTCCACAAATATTCTTAAAGGCCTATAATTTATAACAGATGCCATTGGTTTATACCAACGGCTTCAATACTTAATACCTCTCGTTTTTCAGTCTCGCGTGGTCAAGTGTAACGTCACGAGCTGCGACGCGATTTTCACTTCCTCGTCTCGTATATACGAGTTTGTCGTTACTTTGAGTTTATTCAATCAGCAAGACGGGTCTATCTTTGCAGTTTCGTCTGTGTGTTGTTTGATTTATTGAAATTGTAATCTTTGATAATGGCTTATTGTTATGGTCCAGGTTAGGACCAAGGAAGAACAACAGGAACACAAGTGTAGAAATATCGAAGATATATTACACGGAATAATAATACAAGATGTGGACGGTGTTACTATGACTGTCAGTCTGGTTCGGAGTGAACTACTATCGGCTCGACTCGATCGAGTCGTCCCTCTCTCTTGAGAGGGGTAGTATACATAGTGTTAGGAAGAGTTCATTCTGTAGTTATAGGTAATGACCCATAACACACACGCACACACACACATACACCCACACACACACACACACACACACACATATATATATATATATATATATATATATATATATATATATATTGGAGTAGGAGAAGCATTACAAACGTCATTGTGGATCAGATTTTTCCATTTTAACCTGAAAAGCATAACCAAGACCTGCTTCCGAACTTGTCAAAATAAATAATTTATCATTTTTTTCACTTTCTTTAAAAAGAAAATGAAGAACATCTTTATCTAGCGTCGGCTGTTTTTTTTATTTCTATTGGTTGTTTTTTTAGCATACTAAACATCTACAGCTTTTTATCATGTGGAGATTTTGTTTTTAAAGAAATACCGTAGAAAATCTATTACTTTGGTAGTATGAACACGTCGCGTCTAACTTCGTTTTTTTTTTTTTCTTACCCGAATCCCATAACTTATCCCGTATCAGCTCTTAAAATTCGTCAGTTTAGCAATGAGGACAGACATGAGAAATTGAATTTTGCAAAGATCTTTTTTCACGTTTTTCACCTTGGTTCCTTTTATTTATTTTAATGTGTATCTGTTTAAAAAAAGAAAAAAAGAAAATGTCATTTTACGGCCCATGAAGGAGAAAAAAATGTGCGCGAATCTCGGCTGTCTCACTCCGTAAATTTCCCTTGCTAATTAACAAGCTTTCAGATAGGATTTCTTTCTTATTTCTTTTATTTTCCTACGTTAATTGCATTTTCTGGGTTCCATTATCTATATAAGCTCTATCAGCTTCAAACTTTTGTTTACATAGGATGATAATACATCGGACGAATGAAGTATTCTATGGAACTTTCTAGAAAAATGGTCTCAGGTTTATTACTGGTGAGTATTTATACCACTGGATAAATTTTCCAAAAATTACTTCTCACTCTCACTATATATATATATATATATATATATATATATATATATATATATATATATATATATATATATAAAAGTGAACATTGAAGTCAACAGGCAATGAGCTGTTTCGTGCTAGGTGCAATCGTCAGGTTGTGAATGTTGGGTATTTCCTCTACTATTTATATATAAATAAATAATAAATGTAATAAATCAAAAAAGTAATAAATCCAAATAAATAAATTAAAAACTCGCCCCCGCTAAAATAAGAGAATAGACTACGGCAAGCAATCTAAACATTGAAGGAATAAATAACTTTCATTATCTTCCCAGACCAAAACAAACTATTAAGTAAGCGACCTAAGCAATTCCCTCCAATTTTTTAATACGCTAATAAAACATAATTAATACAAAATTAATATGAGAAAAAAAATTTAACCCAAACAAACAAATAAGTAAGCGAACAAACAAGTCATTCCCGCATAAATAACCGCAAGAATAGATTACCCACAATGCACCACTGACCCTTATATATATAAATAGTCGAGGTAATACCCAACACTCGCGGCCTGACGATTGTGTCAAACATGAAAATCCTGTTGCCCCTGAGTGTTGATTTCAATGTTCACTTTTATATTTATATTTACATACCCTCTATCTCTGATATTGAGGACTTTATCCCATAAATATAGAACACCTTAAAACTATATTTCTCATATATATATATATATATATATATATATATATATATATATATATATATATATATATTAGATTGTTCGTCTTTTAATCGAAGGATACCTGATTAAAAACCGCTAATGTATCGAGTAAGTTGTAATGTTAGAATATATTGACCGTGGTGTTCAATCAGACCATCCTTGAGAGAATTTTCTTCAATTCCAGACACTCTTCCTTTTGTAAAAAGAAGTAATGGCTGATAGCATTTAATATACTCTGCCTGTGGATGTTCTGTGTTTATTATATTACAAATAACGGTGTATCATTTTTTTTTAGTCAGTTAACACATTAAACATTTTATTCCAAGAACAAGTTATAAAAAATTATCCCAATATTTAATTTTATATTTGACCTTACTCACTAAGCGTCAATACCCTTTTTTCTCTCGTCTGAACTATATATTTTAAATAAAACTGTGTAATACACCATTATTGGATTTTATGAATAAAATCTAATATTACATTAGTTGAATAAATAATAGATGTATTTAAAATGCGATGTAATGCGATTGCTCATTGAAAAAATCTAAAACGAAAATGAAAATATTTCCTTTTAAAATTTGAATATGCGAATTAGTTATCCCCATTAAACAAGATGTGATATGTTGGGTATGACATGAAACAGATTTTTGTATATATGTTGTAAAACCACTTTTAAAGCGTAAAGATTCCTCCTTGGGGGAGTTTCTAACGCAAGGCTTATCATCACTCAGTTGCGTCTCTGTCTTTGGACAGTGTGCGCTCAGGGGCTTCTCTGTCAAAGGACAAAGGGGATACTGAGAAAATTATACTGAGAGGTGCCCAGCACTGGGGAAGAGCTTCCCGAAGCTGCGCACTCCCATTGCACCAGAGGGAGGGATCGCTGCTCGCGCTGAGGCCATCGCAACACACGGTTGCGTGGGCTGTGAGGAATTCCTGTCCCTTGCCCGAGTGTACGCTCTCGGGTCCTCACTTTAAATCGACCTTATGTCAAATCTCGTTCTGGTGGGGGAACAAGGAAACACCGTAAAACCACCCTTAAGGCGTACAAATTCCTCATTGGAGGAGATTCTAACGCAGGCTTATCATCTCTCAGTTGCGTCTCTGTCTTTGGGCAGAGGGCATTCTAGGGCTTCTCTGTCAAAGGACATAGGGCAACTGAGAAAATGATACTGGGAGGTGCCCAATCCTGGGGAACAGCTGCGCGAGGCCGCGCTCTCAAATTGCACAAGAGAGAAGGGATCGTTTCTTGCACCGAGGACAGGGAAACCGTCGGTTGCAGAAGTTGTGGGCTATTTTTGTCCAGTGGCCGCATGTACGTGCTCGGATCCCCACTTTAAAAAGACCTTGTGTCACATCTTGTCCTACTGGGGACGAGTAAATATCGTAAACCATTCTTAATTGTGAGCACTTAAGTAATGTCTTCCAGCTGAAACGTAGCTAGACAATTTCATATCATTACAATAAAATCCAGTGTTTCAAATGAACAGATACACATTCTTTTTGATTGGCTGCGAAGATCGACCAGAACAGCTTTTTCCAACGAATGACTATTTTGTAGATCCGATTCCCATGTGGATGCTTGCACGATCACAACAATCTTTACCTGTTCAAGTCTAGGACTACCCGTTAAATTTCCTATGCATCCACATAAATTGCGTTTCATACCTCCAACTCTAACGGTTCACAATAACTATGTTGATAATAGAGAAACGAATGTAATATATCACAGCTATGAAATATATAATAATACATATTACAAAATGTGAATCACAATATGTCTGTTTATCAAAATGTGGGCGTAGTTATATATTATTTTTCATTGCATGCAGGTATAAAACAAAATATCTGATTATTTTTTTATTTTTAATTTCATTTTATAATTTTTAATTCTTAAGTTTTAATGTAAAGCACTATTTAATTATTTATTTACTGGAATACAAAGTTTATGTCTTTAGTCTAAATAAGAACAAGTAATCTCCCTTTGATTAAAGATTTTCAAAAACTTAAAATATGAATATTCACCCCTATATTATAATTCTTTAATTTCTTAAATATATAAAACCCGCCTATTTTAATTGACAAATATAAATATATATATATATATATATATATATATATATATATATATATATATATATATATATATATATATATCATTATTTTTTATAACAAACTGATATATTTAACGACAGCTAGGAATAAGCAAAATTTATATGGAATTTTAAAAAGGAACAACAGGTTTCGTCGTAACCTGATCAAGCTTATTTTGGGGATATAAAACATAAATGTGTAAATTTAATTAATATTAATGATAACGAATAGAGGGAAAAAGTAAAATACCATAAAATAAAACATTAAAAAAATGAATGTCAAAAAAGATAGAGTCCAATAACATTCAAACCCAGTAAGCATTTCCTCTGTTTACAGAGGGAATGCTCAGGGGATCTGATATACAAGGACTCTAGACCCTTGAAGTGTTATGAGGAATGGGACCCAGATAAAATCGAGAAACGGTCCGCACTAAAACCAAAAATACAATTCTTGCTATTTATTACATGCTCTGCAATAGAAGAGCCAGAAATATTGGTTAGTTGACTTTTCCTGGAATCCGGATTCAAAATCCTAAGTGTAAGTGTTATTTTATTCTCATATCATTTTTAATTTTCATAGATATATATATATATATATATATATATATATATATATATATATATATATATATATATATATATTAAAATTAAAAAGGATAATATTTCAGTACGGGTACATTGTGATAACCAGATATATTATTTCAAATTGTGTAACGGTCACCTCGTACTGTTCACCGTGCATGAAACTCAGATTCGTACTAGTGGCGAGGGATAATATATATATATATATATATATATATATATACATATATATATATATATATATATATATATATATATAATGTGATTAGATTTGTCAAGCTCTGAAGCAGAACGCCATCAAAATCCTGCTTTAAAAACTTTCTTCTGTTAGTGTGTCTTTGTCACCCGCATCAAGGCTGGGCTAATATCGCACTTAAGAAATCACAAAGGAAATATGTCTTTCCCTTACCTGATCTTCTCCACAATAGCCCCAAATAGCATGCACAAGTGTAAAGCGAAAGGCACCATCCACCGATGACCCTCATTTATCGTTCACGATAGGAGAGTCCACCGTATATTTAACAGAAATAGTGAATAAGATACTCCTTGCGAGCAACTACTTTATAATAATTCAAAGATAGATCAAGTTTTAATATTTATGTGTGGTGAACATACTTTTTCATTGCACACTCTTGTCTTGTCATAAATGTGTGAAGACAATGATAATTTGAATCCGAACCCCTGCAGCAAAGCAGATAAATGAACACATGTTCTTCCTCCACGAAATTCTTCTTCCTCTAGAGAATATCTAACATCAGATAGAAAAACAGAAAAGCAAAATCATCTGTAAAGCAAAACTTAACACTTCACACCTCGCAAAAATAAAATGTGCGACATAAATCGAAATCAAGAAGACCTGTGGTGTGTTTTCCGTCTATCCTGTTGAATACCAAAATCGTGTTTCAGAACCAACTAATCGCACCTAGATGCTTATATTTCGGATTATTTTTTAATATCACATGCTGCATATTATTTTCCAAATACACACCGCGTTCTGGGTAAGAAGTTAAGCTACATTCAACAGCAAGTCCTCTGATCAGGAGGTTTTGAGGAGCGTGGAACCACGTATTAATTACTGGTGTCCGCAGGTCCAGAGTAGTAGTACCTGTTAGGGTCCCAACTATGGATAAATATTTATACACGAAAGGGAGGACAAAACAGTATGAAAATGTAAAAATTGTTTTTAATAATTGCATTGATTTTATGTTGGAAAAAATATTCCGAGAAATACATTTTGGAGGAAAAATATTGCCAGCAAAAAAATATCGTGTCACATTAAAAAGCCCATTGAGGGTGATATGCCGTAAACCAAACGAGCCAAACTAAACCAAACCTAATGCACACACACACAAACACACACACACATATATATATATGTGTGTGTGTGTGTGTGTGTGTGTGTGTGTGTGTGTGTGTGTGTGTGTGTGTGTGTAGAGAGAGAGAGAGAGGAGATGGAGAAAGAAATATTCTGTATTCCGGCAGCAATCCCTCTTTAAGACCGACTAACAAGGAACTGCTGTTAAGTTTTTTATTTAATCTTACTTGTGTTCTTATAATATTCTTCTTTTCTGGACATAAATTATGTCGAAATTGTTCTAGTGTTTTGTATGTCCGTGCGCTTTCGTCTATACTTTTGACCAAGTATTATTTTATTTATTTTTTAACTGAATGTATGCATTTTAAAGTAAGTATCTTGAGTTATAGATTATAATTAGTTATATTTATATTTTAGTTATAGTTACATTTATTATAGTTAAGTTTAAGTTATAGTTAAATTTATTATAGTTATGTTTTAGTTATAGTTACATTTATTATAGTTATGTTTTAGTTATAGTTACATTTATTATAGTTATGTTTTGGTTATAGTTAAATTTATTATAGTTATGTTTTAGTTATAGTTATGTTTTAGTTATAGTTACATTTATTATAGTTATGTTTTGGTTATAGTTAAATTTATTATAGTTATGTTTTAGTTATAGTTACATTTATTATAGTTATGTTTTAGTTATAGTTAAACTTATTATAGTTATGTTTTAGTTATAGTTAAATTTATTATAGTTATGTTTTGGTTCTAGTTACATTTATTATAGTTATGTTTTAGTTATAGTTACATTTATTATAGTTATGTTTTGGCTATAGTTAAATTTATTATAGTTATGTTTTAGTTATAGTTACATTTATTATAGTTATGTTTTATTATCCAAATACGTTTCACACGTAGTTGATGTTACTGAGTGTTGGCTTTTTTCTTTACTTTTTTCTTAATAATGCTTCCATTAATTTTAACATTTTTTACATGTGGATGAACCTAATATATTTGAATTATCAACAGGTATATTGTGGAGAGTGTTTGACATGTCACTATGTGTATTTAAATAAACGAAATTGAACTATATCCAGAGAGATGTAACATAACTTTTCTTGTCCGGCATACTGTAGTCATATAATACACATACAATAATAGTGCTTTTGTGTGTACTATATTACCTTTTGCCGCTTGTGCACTGTGTGAAACTATCATTACCCTCCTTACCTCAACTTGAAACTCTTATACGTGGAGAGCAGTGACGTTTCCTTATTGTTTTTCATATGTTATAGTCAAAGATCACTTGCTTCAGAGGCAGACACACACCCCTGTAGTTCACTGCTACTATCAAGCAGGAATTATTTCTCCTGAGGATGGCCATTCTGGACGATAACTAGTCGAGTAGCCGAATTTAGATAATAAAACAAAAATATTAATATACAAACCAGTGTGTCTGACATTATATTTTTTAACATTTGTTTTTAATGTTCAAGACATACTTATGGATAATAGACACGGGACTGTACCAAAGGCCGAAGATATAACCGCAACAGAACCAATAACCACCGAATTATTGACTATTCGTATGAAAAGAAGAACCAACAATTAACCAGGTATAAATCACACTAGGAATATATAATGATATGCCTGAAGGCTCAACTAATACGGCTTGTTTCAGAATGAGCGTGTGACCATCAACAGTTAAGAATAACGATGCGTTTCTAGCTTCAAGGTACCGAAAAATACAAGACATTTCCAGGAAGCGTATGCATGACACCATAAAATTTTCTCAGGAAATAGTTAAAAATAACGCTGCGTTTCTAGTATCATGGTAACGAAAAATGCAAGACTTCTCCAGGTAGCTTATGCATGACACCATACAGTAATCTCATGAAATAGGTAAGAATAATAATGCGTTTCTAGAATCATGGTACCGAAAAATAAAAGACATTTCTCGGGAGTTTATGCAGGACATCATACAGGTCTATTAAGAAATAGTTAAGAATAACAATGCGTTTCTAACGTCATGATACTGAAAAATACAAGACTTCTCCAGGGAATTTATGCAGGACACCATGTACTTAACTCAGGAAACGATAATGTCAACAAGGTCAGAAATCCATTGACTGAGGAGTATGCTAACAAAAATTATCCCAAAGACAAAACAGTGAGGGAAACAAAGAAAATTGAAATGGAATATTTCGTCCAAGCAGATAAGCAAAAGAGAAATCCCAGAATAAAATTAATGATCCTACCACAAAACAAAAACACCATCACACCGCAAGCACACCGAACACAAAATAAATCACACATATACACCACGATGCAACCATCAACACCACTAACAACAACAACGACACCATCAGCATCAACGCCAGCTAGAACCTCAAAACACACAGACACACACACACACACACGCTCACAAACCCAGTAACTTACGCGGACATCCTTAAAGTGACAAAGAAATGCATAAACCAACATCCCTCAAACAGAACAGAAATTCCCATTAAACATCCCAGACCACCGAGAGTAGCTACTGACAGACAATCAACAGAGAACATGCTCAACCGTCAAAAAACTGGATAAGCCCCCGACGAAGACTCTTGGAATGTGGTATAACATTCCTAATACAGAACATAATGCAAGCTTTCGAGCTTTTACCAAAGAACTTCGTCATTCATTCAAATACAAACATGATTCGTACGGGCGAGTAATAAATCTAAGTAACAGTAAATTCTCGCTCGACACATTCAAATTTGTAAATAAAGGACTAAGCTTTTGCCCTAGTTCTCCAAAGCTTGATAAAGACACCTTCGCAAGGGACCCACAATCCTTCTTTAGAAGAATACGGTTAAAAGCCCACTACGGGGACAATAACCCCTATCTACCTTAGTCGAAACATTAAAAGAGAAGGACTCTACATTCACCCCACAAGACACGGACATCATTATACAGGCATTTGAAATGGCAGCATCAAATATCATAAAGAAAACGTCAATACGTATAATGCGACATAACAATATCACTGAAAAGAAACGGGCGACCCTAGATACGCTGACACATAGAGACGAGTTAATCATTTCACAAACTGACAAAGAAATATCCAAATACGTAGATCACTATATAAAACGTCTACATAAAGAAGTAAAATCCTACATTGGGACGCAACAGACCTAATAAACAGAATTAAACGTATAGAAACAGTACCAGAAAATGCAACTCTAGTAAGTATGGACGTCAGATCTCGTTATTCTAACATCCAGAAATAATAAAACTTTTGGAACACATCCTCACAGTGAAAAGTTTAATTTCAATGGAAGACACTATCTACAAGTAAACGGATGTACCATGGGCATCGTTGGTCGATTGTTTGGGGTTTTATGGCATATCAACCACTATGGGTTAATTAATGCCAGATCCAGTATCTACTAAATATATCAAAAATGTATAGCTGGCAACATCAATGTTTCAAAAACGTATAGCTGGCAACATCATTGTTTCAAAAACGTATAGCTGGTAACATTATTGTTTCAAAAAAGTGTAGTTGTCAACATCATTGTTTCAATGTGCTGGAAAATACCTGGAAGTTCACTATTTTCCCATAGATGGGACCCCCAACAGGTGCTACCACCCCGGGTCAGGGTGGACCTGGGAAAACCAGCAATTAAGAGGTTGTTCCACGCTTCCTCAAAACCTACTGATCAGAGGCCTTGCTGTTGGATGCAGTTTAACGTCGTACCCAGGACGATGGGCATCGTTGCAACTTCATTATAAGCCTCAATCGCATGGGCAAGTTTGAGGAGATCTATATTTATACGTTCATCAGTAATGACTGCCTATTCTATGCAAGAGATATCGGTGATATCCTCATCATATACACGGGCAACGAGGAAAAAACTTACTGAATTCATTATGACTCTAAACACAGTACACGACTCCATTAAGTTCGACCACGAAAAAGCAATCCATCGGTAACCATTATAGACACCCTCATCTACATAGATAAAAATAATTAAAAAAACTACAAACAACAATACACACTAAATCACCGACATCCACATCTATCTAAACTTGAAATCATCCCATCCGAGCAACTCAAAGAGAACCCTCCCTATTCACAAGCACTTAGATTCAGAAGAATGTGTTCCAACAATAAAGAACTATCTTAACCACTAAAGATTTCGTGCAAAAATTCACAACACGTGGCTATAAAAAAATACACTTTATCGGGGGAAAAATAAATATAGCAATTTCCACACCCTAAAGTATAAAATTAAAATATATATCCAAGCGCATCCTTCTTTTAATACTACTCTACTTCCACTGTATTAGATAACCAGAAATACTACATCTCAATCTACGCTTAAAAAGTTTGTTTGAGGAACCCGACGTTTTATCATATTGTAGACCAAAGAACCTCAAGGAAATAATAGGTCGTAACCAAAATTCAGACGATAAATTTGTGTTATAAAGTTGTACATGTATCGTTTCTCTTTCTACTACACACTACGAGCGTCGTCTGCAGAATTACTACTGTCCTCTAGCTAGCAATGAAGCCGCTTATATACGGCAGGTGTTGAAACATTTGCATTGGTGTGATGCTGATTTAATCAAATAACGGTTGATGCGCACGCGCGCTTGTAGACCTAGACCCGGATTTCCTGTAACAGCTGCAGTAAGTTGAACACGCTTCTTACTAGGTAAGCCATGCACTACGTTACTACATTCCCCCTGATCTTCTGAGCACACAGGTGAGATCCGTAGTAGGGTCGAAGAGGCTTTTACGTCTAACGCGGGAGGACCATCTGCTGTGGTGAATTGGATGGGGGAAGTCTCTTCATCCCAGCCTGGTGGGTCATCTTCACCCAACGCGTCAATGGGCGTTTGTGTGGAATTCATGTGCTCTACTATAATTCCTGGTTCTGATCACTATTATCTCCTTTCACCAAACTTTCGCATTCCATGGACCGTCATGGTCCACTCCCTTGGCAGAGCGAAGATACCTAATATCGCATGGCGTCCTCTTCACCAGAATCGATCGTAGACCGTGGTGTCTAGTCACCACCCACTTGCCAAATTTAGACATGCAAATTGTGCGCGGGGCCTTCATTGACACTACAGCCCCAATTTTGTAGGTTGTATTCTCCTTGCATGCCGGTGGAGTTGCAACGTCCATCCATTTGACCCACACTAATATATATATATATATATATATATATATATATATATATATATATATATATATAATATATATATATATATATATATATATATATATATAACTTGCGCATATTTTATTAATATATTTAAAATGTAATAACTTTAAAATGTATTTAACTTAGTTACCTCCCTTGACTTTACTGCAGAAAATTTAAACATCACAAACTTCATATGTTTAGTGCTTTTCACTTCACAAATAAAAAATATAATATTCAGAAAAACACAACAAGGTTTCTTAGATAAAACAAGTCACTGATAAAGCAAGATCTTGAAGATGACATTTTGCTAACGTCGAAATTACTCGGAATAATGAATAATCAATTCAAGGCTGGATGTGTGTGTGTGTGTGTGTGTGTGTGTGTGTGTGTGTGTGTGTGTGTGTGTGTGTGTAACGAATGCACGGCCGAAATTTTCGACGGATTTGCACCAACATTTACATGCACATGTTCCAGGTTAGCGGGTATGGCCAAGACCGACTTTGCATTTCTCAACTCCCATCGATAGTAGAAATAATCGATTTTTCATGCTTCTACGGTTGTTTTCATGTAGTTTGCGGCCATTTTCTACTGGCCAAAGTGAGAGCCTATAGCTGGCTTCCACGAATAGGCATGAAGATTCTATTGGCCAGCGTGAGAGCCAACAGCTGACTGACACGAATGTTAACTAGCATACACAAAAATCGATAGCTGCATTCGTCACAAGTGTGAAAAATTTAAATCTGCATGGAACTTTACTCCAATTGGCTCATTCGCTTACTTAAATTCAACGTTGATTCTGATTCTGCATAACTGTGTTGGGTGTGAAAAAGTATTTGTTGTTAACATTCTTTTTCATTAGGTTTTTCCAGTTACGAGTCCTTTTTTAAAGCTGATCGTTTTGTGTTCATTTTGTTTAGTTCTTTTTTCGTAACAGATTTAATGTTTAGTATATAGCTTAGAAATAATTCGCAGTGTGAGATAGTCAAGATGTAAGGCATGTAACAACATCAGCACGGCAAAGGACACTCCTTTACGGTTCAGATTCCCGTGAGGTTGATTCCCCGATCAGTTCAATATTAACTTCTTCAAATATAGCTATGTTAACTCGTAGTGCAGGCTCGGCAAAATAGCCTTTTTTGGCGATTCGTTTAAGAGAAACTCTGAAGCCAAAGGTTAAGAGGTTATTTGCAG
>OZ038490.1:99913332-99965832 GCA_964036315.1 Acanthosepion esculentum | reverse complement strand
TAGTAGTGTGAGAATCATAAACGTAGATAAATTAATGATAGCTGTCTGATTTGCCTTATTGTGTTTCCTATAGAGTTTCCTATAATAGTGTGAGAAACATAAATGTTGATAAATTAAACATAGCTGTACAATATTGCCTTATAGTGTTTCTTCTGTTTCCCATATTATTTCATATATCAGTATGAGAATAATAAATTTAGATCAATTAAACATAGGTATTTGATTTTTCTTATCGTGTTTCGTATAGTGTATTCTATAGTAGTATGGGAATCATAAAGGTAGAAAAATTAAATATAGCTGTTTGATTTCGTCATATATTTTTTCCTCAGTTTTCTATAGTATTTCCTATTATCGTGAATTCCTGGATGAAATACGGTATCAAATAATAACAAACGCCAAGAATGAATATAGTAAAATAAATGTATTAACTTAATAATACAAACTGGTAATACAGGTTAGTAGTTCCAGGAATGCGGGTTAGTAGGAAAAAATATATATAATCTTTGATATCAACATATGACTTCTTACTGAGTCAACGTGCTCGTTAATGTGGCTCTTGCAGCCTTTGTGTGTGTGTGTGTGTGTGTGTGTGTGTGTGTGTTTGTGTGTGTGTGTGTGACCCTTCTACTACCGTCTGTTCTCTAGTCCGAGTATTCACTGGCAGTAGTATATGTATACCCTAGGTGAGTCCATTTTTGTAAAAAGGGGAGACCCCTCAACGCCTATAGTACTGTGTGAAACATGAATGTAGAAAATGTAAAAATGGTTCTCTGATTTTACCTTATAGTGTTTCCTCAGTTTCATGTATTATCATCTATAATAGTGTGTGAATCATGAATGTAGATCTGATTTTTTCATATAGTTTTTCGTATGGTGTATTCTATTGTAGTGTTACAATTATAAATTTAGAAAAATTAGACATAGCTGTCTAAGGAAAAAGTGGAGAGCATTTGTCCATGCTCCCTGATCTCCCAGAGAAATGGTAGCATTAGGACGAAAGCAAGAATTTTACTTTAAACTATATGTTTATAAATAGAAAAAAAGAACATTCACGCATGATGCCATGATTTGTCTTATCGAAATGCATACTGATTGTTTATACGTAAATTGTCATTTAATTATTTTTAAACTGTAAATTCTATTACACTCACCGTAATAATGATCGTTCTGGGTATGACGATGAATTAAATCCGGCAGCAAGTCCTCTGATCAGGAGATAAAAGGAACTGAGGAGCATGGAACCACGTCATAACAACTGTTGTTCCCAGGTCTTCCTTGACCCGGGCAGGTAACACTTGTTACGGCCCTAGCTATGGGCAAATTGTGAACCCACCAAACAAAGATCAACAGTATATTTTTACCAGCAATTCCTTTCCATACTAAAATTATCAGCAATATATTTTTATAATAAAAAGACCAACAATACTTTTTATAGCAAAATGACGATCGATACAACACTAAAATAATATAAAAATTATTTTTATAGTAAAATTACCAGCAATACATTTTTTATAAAAATTACCATCAATACATTTTATCATTTCCAAACTATATATCATTAAAAAATATATTTTTACCTTGAAAGCAGAAAAATTATGCAAAAAAATAATCTGTAATTGAAGGCATAAGATTATGTTCAAACTATTTACATTTGATCATTAAATAACTCATAGATGTGTTGATATGCCACTAAAGAAAATCAATATATATAAAAGTGAATTTAACACATGAAAAAATTAATAATGATAAATAGAGGAAAATATAGACGATGGTAACTATTGATTAACGTGATGTCTATATTAATGCTAGATAGGTATCGCAAATGGTTCAGTTATAACTATTTAACATGGGAAATAGGAGAACTGACCATAGAAAACTGTGTGCTAGAGGTATTTTCGCATAAAGCAAACTGCTACAGAACCAAGACATTAACCTAAAAATAGACTTATTTCCTTACCTGGCCTCGCCAGATTAAACTTTCATATGGATACCGTGCAATGCGACAAATTCCTTCAGAAATAACAAAACTGTCAGTTGTATACAACCGATTTCTGAAATCTATGATTTAAGATGACGTCGGACGAATGAAGCATGAAGGTCATAGCGAAGATCATCCTTTTCGAACTTTGTTGACAGGCGCAACAGAATCAAAACTAAAGACATTTAGTAAATAACAGAAACGACAAACAATTGAGGAATTACAACATCAATACAATAAAAATGAATATCACATGAAAATAGAAGAAATGATAATACTATACTCAAGGTGTTCACTTTCTACGCTTCAAACAAAGGTTTAGGAAGAAAACACCGATCAATAATGGAAAGAGAGATAACAGCTGCTTGACCCGAGAAACTTATTTTCCAGCAAAATTGTTTCAATAGCAAAGTTTCATAAAATTCAACACAAAATAGCAATCTCTGCTAAATCATTTAATGTCAACGTTCTACTTGTAAGGAAACTGCTAATATTATCATTTTAACTACTTGTAAGGAAACTGCTAATATTATCATTTTAACTACTTGTAAGGAAACTGCTAATATTATCATTTTAACTACTTGTAAGGAAACTGCTAATATTATCATTTTAACTACTTGTAAGGAAACTGCTAATATTATTTTCTTTAAATTATTGTGAAATCAAATGTGAAAGAGAAAATAGCAAAAATTATCCATGTTGGACAGAGATGTGTTGATACTGTAAAACATATTTTGCTCCCTATCCTATGAAAGATTTACAGCATTTACCCATGTATAATACGCATTTTTCCGAAGAATAAAAGCACGCAAAGTTAGGGGTGCGTATTATGCACAGCTACCAAAATTCTTTAAAAATTGTCGTCTCATGGGTCAATTTCAGTTGGGAAATGACTACTCAACCCAAACATACGAAAATATGACCATAATATTCGTCAATTGCGACCCCATAAGGATATCGAATACAATCATATGTACCTAACAAATATTTACAAATATAAGATAAAATATAAATTATCATAATACTGAATTAGAATAATACTATTATATGTTTAAAAACATTTGTTGAGAAAAATTATACAGATCCGAATCGTGATGATCGAAAATTTTGATAAATATCTTAAATTTCAGCTTGAATAAGAGTAAGAAACGCTGGCCGTAATGAAATTCGAGATGTACAATTTATAGGGTTTGATTACAAAACAACGGGTGCATATTATGCGTGAGTAGAAGCATTTTTCCACTTTCAGCACACAATTAGGTGTGCGTATTATGGATGAAGTGTATTATGCATGGGGTATTACGGTAATCTTAATTAACAAATACAGACTTCAATTTTTTTATATTCCATCATAAGGGACATCTTCAATTCAAAACATTACAATGAAAAAAATGTCAGCTGGCGACAGCAACGTATTAAAAATTAAATTAAGAGATTCAATCTAATGCCATGAAGTTTTCCTGTGTGTAATCAGTTTTGTAAAGATATTCTTTAAGCCTTTTCCAGAATCAGATCTATTCCATACAATAAGCAACCATTGTAGTAATATCATTTTCAGTGTTAAAATCTCGAAAATGTTTAGAAACAAAGAAAGAAGTATTGTTACGTAATATCAGTCCGCCTGAATGATGGTGAAGTTTGGATAATCTTCTCATAGATGAGGAAGATACTTGAAGCAAAAGAAATGTGGCTATACATAAAGATGCGTGGAATAACATGGACCGAATATTTAAGCAACAAAGACATTTTCTAGAAAATGGAAATAAAAAGGACACTTTATAAGTAGGACCAGAAAAAGGTGAAATTTCTAGAGCTCGCAATGAGGCAAATAACACATAACGAATCTAGCGAGCAAGAGTAAATGGATAGAAGTACAAGGTTTAGGAGAGATAGCAAAATACTAAATGTATTAATAGCTAGGTAGGAGAGAAATTATGGCAGGTCATAAGCACCAACATCCGAAATAATTACATCTCATAGAAGACGAATGTTATGTGTCTTCGTATGAAGGCTTCCATTAACTTTCTTTATTTTCTATAAAAGGCTACAACCTCTTGGAAAATATAAAGAAGTATTTTCCAGTTGCCTTCTCTTGCCCTGGAAACCTGTTCAAGCCAGCCAAACATGCTATTTAAGCCATAGCTGATCGGAGTGGACATGGATTACTGCCCCCCCACTCTGCGAACCGTGGCGAAACTGAACTCATGTGTTCGTGCTGTATCTTGAATTCGTTTCCCCGAATTCAGTTTCGTCACTTTTAAACGTTGCGCTACCAACAGCAAAAATTTTAATATTTAGTAAATGCTACATTTTCAGCTATTAAATATTCTCTGCAAAAGTAAAAATAAGTTGAAATAAAAAGTTCACGCTAATTCAACTGGTTTTTCAATAACGAGCTTGCGTGGCTGGATATCACAACTGTTATCATAGGATGAAACATGGGCACCTCGGCGTGATGTAATGGTTAGCAAGCTTGTCTTGCTAGAACAATTACGACTGAGTATTGAGTACGATCCTCACTGTGTGCCCCATACTTTCGGCCTTGTGACACATCTAAGCTACGCTTGGAAAAACTCTTAGTGTGTAAATTACTCTTTTGAGTAATCTCAAACTCATTACTTATCATCTCTCCGTTGCGTCTCTGTCTTTGGGCAGAATGCTCTCAGAGGTTCCTCTGTCAAAGGACAGAGTTGCAACTGAGGAAAATTATACTGAGAGGTGCCCAGCTCTGGGGACCAACTGTCTGAAGCCGAGTCATTTCATGGCACCAGAGGGAGGGATTGGTGCTCGCACCGAGGCTAGCGCAACCGACGGTTGCGCTGGCCTCGTTGTCGTACCATTTTTTTTTTAACAATTTTTGTTGTTATTTTACATGTTTTTACCAGAGCTCATATTGCAATTTTTTGTTATTACCGCTTTTCTCTGGTTCCCATATTGCTTTCATTTCTATGCTTAGTCGGCTCAGGAGATTTTTGTGGATTAGCATATGTGCTTATTCTTTAAGTTTATGAATTTTCCAATGGTGTTCTTTGACTAGGATCTCAACCTGATCCCACAGAGGGCGGTGATCTCCCTTTTCTCTCCATATGTGGTCAGCCTCGCCTGATTTTTCCACTTCCCCTCGTGTTAGAGCTTTCTGGTGTTCTTGAATCCTTACCTTAAGGGTGAGGCCTATCTCTCCATTATATTTCTTTCCGCAGCTGCATGGAATAGCATACACACAGTCTTTCGTCATGTTCTCATCTATGGGGGGGTCTAAATCTGGAGACATATCTGCCAAGTGTCGTCCAGTTTTTGAAGGTTGTCCTGATGTTATATGGACCGCGGATCCTTTGTGTTTTCTCTGATAACCCCTTCACATAAGGCAGGCAGACTGTTTTCTGGGTATTGATGTCCTCCTCTTGTACCCGCCTATCCCAGTTTTGGGGGGCTGCTGTCATGTAACCAGGTTAGTTGTTACGTTCTTGGGTACTACTTATATTGACCAATTCTTCATCTAACGTCTCTGGGTCGTCACTTATGACTTTTGCTCGGTGTTGTAAGCAGTGGACGATCCCATTCTTTACGCTTTACGTCTTGGACCCATGCTCTATTCGAGATATTAGAACATCCAGGAATGGGCGTGTGTTGTTATAGACAGATACTGAACAATGTGTTGAATGGTCAAAGTTCCGAACGGACAAAGAGTAAATGACAAAAGGCCACAGATATGCCTACAATAGAATAATTTTTATTTAGCATGCATGTATCCTGTGGGTAAATATATTTTTTTTTAATTTTAGACTAAATTTTTCGAAAAAAATTCCGATGAAAAAAACGACGTATGAATAGCCTTCATACAAAAGATGATTTCCTCCCATTTATGTTTAGATAATTTCCATTATGAAACGTATGACAAAATTTAAATCTGAATTATGACTTTTATAAATAATTGAATTTAGTAAATAAAATAAATTGTGAGGTAGGCTCCTATTTATAGTCCCTTATATATATATATATATATATATATATATATATATATATATATATATATATATATATATATATATATATATGCAGAAATATAGTCTTAAAGTGTGCTATATTTATGGGGTAAAGTGCTCAATATCAGAGATAGAGCGTGTGTAAATATAAAAGTGGACATGGAAGTCAGCACTTAGAGGCGACAGTCTGTTTCATGCTAGTGCAATCGCCTGACGATTGCACTAGCATGAAACAGACTGTCGCCTCTAAGTGCTGACTTCCATGTCCACTTTTATATATATATATATATATATTTTACATATATATATATATATATATATATATATACGTATATATATATATATATATATATATATATATATATATATATATATATATATATATATGTAAAATCTCTCAAGTAAATTAGGTAAAAAAGAGATGGTTCCAAATTCTGACTGCTAACCGATGATTATAGAGGCTTATTCACTTTTAACGTTATTACTTATTAAATGATGCCAAGGCTAAGCAGTAAAAGGCTTTGAATAGCTTAACTGACTATTTGGTTTAGTTTATTTTATTTTACTGTATATCAATGCTCGTTTATGAGCCCTCAATACAAGGTTTTCATTCACACCAAATCTGTAAACAGAGAAAAATGAACATAACCAACATCCCATACGTATAACCCCTATAAACAGAAGGAAATCAGTATTATTATTACAATAACTTATTATTTATTGACAATGTTATTCTCTATGGTTATTAATTTTAAGTGAAGGGATCGGGAGAAAAACCTCCAAGATAATTGGAAGGCATTCACCATAATGTTTTTATCTAGATCATGTCATACCATTCGTGCGAGGTATTTCTATCACAACTTGTGTAAGATGTTCAAGCCTTTATTATGATAACTATGGATTTTCCAACAACATGCCGTACGTGTATCGTACAAGTACGCATAAAAAATTGGACGAAAATTCGTCAGAAAATGCATTATCCTACATATCACTGTTTCTCGCTGAACCTCTGGTTTGGTTTATTTTGTTTTACGTGATATCAATCTCAATCGGTTATTTAATGTCGACAGATTTTTTAGGACAGTTTCGTATGAATAGAATATATATTCTATGTAAAAAATCAGTTTGTAGATCAGGTTTTATTGACGTATTTTATGAAGAGGTTTTTTGTCGAGAGTCAAATAGATTGTTGGTATTTTTAATGTATTGTTGGTAATTTTTTTAAAACAATGTTTTCTTTGTTATAATTTTTTCAAAGATATAATACTAGTAATATATATATATATATATATATATATATATATATATATATATATATATATATATATATATATATATATTCAAAATGTTGGTATTTTTACTACCAACCTATTTTTATACTTTCATAATGTTTTGACCCTAGTGTGTTAACGGTTTGCACATAGCTGCAGCTAAAACTCCGTCAGGGTGGATCTTGGAACAACAGCAATTAAGAGATGGTTCACGCTCCTCTAAATCTCCTGATCAGATGCCTTGCTGCCGAGTATGGTTTATCGTGATTATTTGAAGCGAGTTTATAAAATCCTGGCGATATTTTCGTTTTTACTTCGTTCAATATTTTTGTCCTTTTCAAACTTTATACTTTTTACATAGTGTCCATTCGCCATTTCCGTGCGTCACTCTGCCCATTCGACACTTTATTCGTTAGATACTTTGTCTGTTCGACTTTCTACATTTCCCACTTTGTCAACTCGACAGTCTGACTTAATGTCCTATTTCTGCAGCTGAGTAACATCTAACAGCAATACTTAACTCAGTAATCACAAATTCGTTCCTTGTTAATTCACTTTAGAGCGGTTATAAAAAAACCTTTTAAGTAAAGAAAAGGAACAGGTAATTAAGCAAGATTATGGAGGTTTGCTCATCACCTATCTCAGTATCTTCTTTATGTTCCGTGTCCATACAGGACGTAGCTGATCATGGCCTTCCACATATTCTTGTCCCTTGTAGCTTTTAATAACTTTTGCTATTTCTCCCAAACCCTGTTTTACCCAAATCCTACATCATTAAATGCTCCAGAAATTTCAACGGCCCCTCCCTGTATGTAAATTCTCATTTTATTTTCCATTCTCTCTAAAACCTTGCCTTTTCCCATTCATGATTATTATAATTTTAAATGAAGGGTGCGGAAGAAAAAAATCTCCCACATAATTGGAAGGCATTCGCGATAGTGTTTTCATCTCGATCATGTCATACCATTCGGTGGGAGGTATTTCTATCGCAACTTGTGTAAGATGTTCAAGCCTTTATTATGATAACTATGGATTTTCCAACAACATGCCGTACGTGTATCGTACAAGTACGCATATATAATTAAACGACAATTCGTCAGAAAATGCATTATCCTCCATATCATTGTTTCTCGCTGAACCTCTGGTTTGGTTTATTTTGTTTTACGTGATATCAATCTCAATCGGTTATTTAATGTCGACAGATTTTTTAGGACAGTTTCGTATGAATAGAATATATATTCTATGTAAAAAATCAGTTTGTAGATCAGGTTTCATTGACGTATTTTATGAAGAGGTTTTTTGTCGAAAGTCAATTAGATTGTTGGTATTTTTAATGTATTGTTTGCGTTTTTTTAAAACAATGTTTTGTTTGTAATAATTGTTTTTCAAAAATGTAATACTAGTAATATATATATATATATATTTCGCTCCTCAAAATCTCCTGATCAGATGACTTGCTGCCGGGTGTGGTTTATCGTGATTATTTGAAGCGTGTTTATAAAATCCTGGCGATATATTCGTTTTTACTTCGTTCAATATTTTGTCCTTTTCAAACTTTATACTTTTTGCATAGTGTTCATTCGCCAATTCCGTCCGTCACTTTGCCCATTTTCACTTTATTTTCCATTCTCTCTAAAACATTGCCTTTGCTCACATGATCAGTCTATGGTATCCTCCGTATCTTTCTGTAGAACCACATTTCTGCTGTTTCATGTGTCTTCTTCATCTTTGACATTTCATACATTCACTGACATATATTAGGACAGATACCATGCAACAGTTTAGTACACTTTTCTTAGTTCCTATTGAAGTTTTTCTCTCTCTTAATACTCTGCTTAGCTTTTGGAATGCATATTTCGCTACCCCAATGCGTCTTCGGATCTAAGTGTTTTTCTTTTTAATCATAAATGTTATGTACTGGCAGCGTAGCAATTATCAGCGCCATGAACTGAATCGGCGATAACAGTACAAATTGGGCCTTTTTATTTTTCTTGTGAGAAATCGGTCGTCCATTTCAAGGGGGTCTTCTAGAAAAGAATTCCTTAATTGAAACTATACAGGTCATCGCTGGCATCTCCAGTCACTCAAACACCATTTCTGAATGAATACACCATACAATGTATGATAGGGATACGTTCTAAATTAATTATAAAATGGTAAAATCGATGCAAGATTTACCAACTCTGGTATTATGCTATCATCAAAAATGGAAATACATTTTAGCGTAATTATTGAAACATGCCCTCGAAATGATCACTTCAAAATTTCAATAGAACCTTCCTTCCAACATAAAATATGATTTTGCTGTTATTTGTTTTTATAATTCTACACTAATTTTCGTATATTTTTTAATTTAGTCTCACTAACGTTGTAAATTTCATTTCTTTTAATGTATTATCCCTTTACCAATCTTATTATATATATATATATGTATAAAGGGGTTGGACAAAATAATTGGAACAGTTGCAAATTCCACTCCTATATTTCAAAGACCTATTATATTAAGAACTTTAACTAAAGCTTCGAAATTGCAGGTTATATCTATTGTAAATACGTTTATTTCTCTAATATACTGTCTTTGGCTTATTTATTTTTAGAATTTAGTAAAATTTAAGCTAAATGCGTGACCTCTCTGAGTTCGAAAATGAGAAAATTGTTGGAGCTCGCATGGCAGGAGCCTCGATCACTACGGTTGCTAAACTGTTTGGTTTTTCAAGAGCTACCATATCAAGAACTATAACGCAATTCAAGAAACAGGGTAAAACCTCTAGCAAGCATAGCAATTAGGGCCGGACTTGCAAACTTACTGACAGGAACCGACGTGCATTGAAACGCAATGTGGCGAAAGATCCTCGGGCTACTGCGACCAAAGTGACTGCTGAGTTGAATAACCATTTGAATAGTCCAGATTCTACTAAAAACTGTTCGTCGTGATCTGGATATCATGGAAGAGCCGCCGTAAGGAAACCTCTTCTCTCCCCTCGCAACATTCAGAAGTGGTTGAAGTGGTGCAGAGATCACAATGCAGACCAATGAAAGCAAGTCATATTCTCAGACGAGTCCAGTTTTTCTTTTTTCCTAACTTCAGGGCAAGTTTATATGTGGAAGAATCCCTAAGAAGCTTACAACCCTGACTGCCTTCTTCCAACAGTGAAGCATGGTGGTGGATCAGTGATAGTTTGGGCCGCTATATGATGGAAATGTCTCGGTCGAATAGTTGCACTGCGTGGTAGAATCAACAGCAAATATTACCTGAATATTTTGGGTGATCATGATCAATGGTCCAGACTTTATTCTCTGATGGTGACTGCATCTTCCAAGACGATAATGCTCCAATACATACCACTTGAGTGGTTAAGAATTGGAATGAAGAACAAGAAAGTGAGCTAGGACATATGGAGTGGCCTCCCCAATCTCCAGATATCAATGTTATTAAACATTTGCGGTGCATTTTGGAGTTACAAGTTAGGAGCCGCTATCCTCCACTTTAAAGAGCTAGAGCAGGTGTTAATAGAAGAATGGCTGAAAATTCTGTTAATAAAGCTGTAATAGGGAAAAGGCCTTGGCGTAGATTAATATTTGGGTAATTAACAGAATTACTACTCACCCAAACAAACGTACACAACAATATCGTGAAATCAAAAGAAAATATTTGAATCCGTCAACACAGCAATAAAAACAATATCTCCAAACGTGACAGTAATTGACGTAATTTTCAGTTAACAGTATGAAAATAGCGTTCTCTAAATTCTTCCAATTTCTAAGGACATTTTATTTTTGTTATTATTTGTTACTTTGTTTAAATAAATTCATTTCGTTTTTTGCTTGAGAAAGTCCACAATAGACGAAATGCGTCGGCAACTATTATAGTTTTCTTATTGTCATTTATATTTATAAATATTGTGTTTTCTACAGATTACCAATATATATATATATATATATATATATATATATATATATATATATATATATATATATATATATTCTCGATTAGGCGAGTCTTTACTTATCTTTTATTGACGATTATAATTACTGTTACATGGAGAATATATTTCGTGCCTTTCGCTAAAGAATTAAGGCGAAATTAACGTTAGTAGATATTGCCAAAGCAGGAATGTAATCTCGGTAACCAGTAATGCAGTTTTATATTTGAAAAATATCACAACAGAGATTAGGCAGGCATGTCTCTCCACACGTTTTCATCTCGGTAATATCTCCAAATTGCTATGTTTTTTTTAGGAATGACTGTCGAGTTGTTTCTTTTTGCCTTAAGACGGTTTTGAATTTGCAATTTTTCAATCTCTTTGCGTGGTTGCAGTTCAGGATAATTAACTTGGGGAGTTTTAGATTAATATATGCCTTAATTCCCTTGGATATGGCATGTTTTACTCTTGTCGTCGCCAAGTTAAATAACCTGAGCTGTAACCCAGCAAATGGAATGAAAAATTGCAGGATTTGAACTCGGCTTACCGATTCTATTTCACTCATATTTAACAGTTAGGCCACCCGAATATTTGCTGTTTACCTTACAAAATAAGAGAGAATAAATCAGCATGAAAATGAAGGTAGAAGGTTATCCCCCAGGGATTTTACTGCGCACAGTTCCTTTAAATATAGTGCAGTAGTCGTAGGACAACTAATTGAAAGTCGAGAAAATAGTGCAATCCCGAATGTCGTAATATTTTTCAAAGCCAAACAAATTTCATCATACTTCCCGAAAAGAGATTCATATTACTGCACACCACTGCAAATGACCTAATCTGAGGAAAAATAGATAACGATTACACCCTGTCACTCTAGTGGGTCTAAAACTCACCGTATGGTGAAAAATATGAAACTAAAGCATTTGTTTAAATTAATTTGCACAAGTGTATACCGTTGTATTTTAAATGTTACAGTTAGTATTATATCTTTAACTTTTATTAGCAAATACTGAGCTTTTAATATTTTTGTTCTACTACATCATTACCACATCGGTTCATTCATTTTACAATCATTCTCCTTATTTTGAGTTTTACCTCGGTCATTCTGATGTATTTATATCTACTTATCATATCTGTTGTCTCCTTTTTCCTTTTTGATATATATTTTCTATTTTTATCTTTTATATATTTAAAGAGATTCTATCGCGTGTTTTCCTCCTGTGTTAGAGTTGTGTTCCTCCCGTGTTAGATGTGTGTTTCCTCCCGTGTCAGAGGTGTGTTTCCTCTTTCTTTTATAGCTAAATTTGCTGTTGTTTCACGTCCTCTATCTACTTCATACACTAAATCCCTTTTTCATATTGTATCTGAAATAATTTTCTTTTCATATTATTATTCAACTGCATATCCTATAACTTCATCACTTCCGTATAGTCCGTAAATATCTATGCATTCTTCTTCTTCTTCTTCTTCTTCTTCTTCTTCTTCTTCTTCTTCTTCTTCTTCTTCTTCTTCTTCTTCTTCTTCTTCACGCATTCTTGGATTTTCTTTCTCATTCATCACAACATTCTGGACAGTATATTTAGTCCGTAAATATCTACGCTTTTTTCTTCTCTTAATTCTTCTTCTTCTTCTTCTTCTTCTTCTTCTTCTTCTTCTTCTTCTTCTTCTTCTTCTTCTTCCTCCTCCTCCTCCTCCTCCACCCCCTCCACCTCCTCTTCTTCTTCACGCATATTTTTATTCTCTTTTTGATACATCACAACATTATAGACTCTATATTTAGTCTGTCAATATCTACGCCTTTTTCTTGTTTTAAATCTTCTTCTTCTTCTTCTTCTTCTTCTTCTTCTGCTTCTTCTTCTTCTTCTTCTGCTTCTTCTTCTTCTTCTTCTTCTTCTTCTTCTTCTTCTTCTTCTGCTTCTTCGTCACTCATTCTTGGATTCTCTCTCTTATGCATTACAACATTCTACCCTGCGTTGTTTTATATCAGTTCATTTACGTTTTAATGCTTTTATTAATTTTCATCTTTTTTCTCTCTCTCTCTCTCTCTCTTAGCGAGTTTCGTTTACCTCACCCTCTCGCCTTCTTTAATCTCCCCTCCCCATATCACATGTCATCCACTCTCTTCAGAACATTTACCTACTTTCTTTGTGATCTTCCATCATTCTTTTATTTCACTATATTCTTTTAAATGCTTTCTCACTCTCTCTTCTTTTTCACTCTCTCTATGTCTTCTATATTTTTTCTCTTTTTTGTATACCTTTCTCTTTATTTTATTTCTCAAAAACCTTCTGTTAAAAATTTATTAATTCTTTTCTTTACTTTCCATTACCGTCTGTCTGGCGTCTTAGTGTTAGTTTTCTGGGGGCGGAACTTTATAATTAGATTCCCTCAGACCAACTACTAATTACTACTTGATGTAGCACAACTTAAATTACCAACGGACCTCGTCAATTCGTTCTGTTGACAAGCAGTGTTCACGTCACTTCTTGTTGCAAACCAGCCTTTATTGTTTCTCAAGAAGCAAGTCAAGCAAATAAGAAAACACGAGGTATTGTTAAAACAAACCGATATTTACATCATTGCGTAATGCGAATATATCAGCGAGTATCGGTTGCATACTCTGATCAGATTGCACAAAACCGGGTATTGATGTCAGTGGGTATTGAACATTTTACAAGTATACAAAAATAAACAACGCCAGTAATTGAAATAAGAAAATAAGTGTACTGAACGTAAGAATACAAACTTGAAATGAAGATTAGTAGTCCAGGAATACGGGTTAGTAGAAAGTATATGTACAAGTCTCTGTAAGTGAAGCCGTAATTATCTCTCTCTGTGGACTTTACGTATCTCAACCTTGTCTCAACGTATCTCCAACTCTGTCAGTATTAGTATAATTTAGACGAGTCCATCTTTGTGTAAAAGGGGTGAGCCCCACAACATCTACAAATTAGTATTTGTGAAAGATTATATAGTTGTTCTTTCATACTATAATTTGTTTCCCTTTGGGTCCTACACACGCAAACGACAAGACAAACAAACAGCGCAATAATTGTTAGTAAATATTCTCAGTTTTCTTCGACATGTCAGTGTCAAATATGATTTAATATAATTTGTTTGAAGGACCTCCGGTGATTTTACTCTTCATGCGACACGGAATAGAAACATTAAAACATGAATTAAGTTCTCCTTCTACTAAACTTTTTTTGAAATTGTTATGGTCCAGGTTAGGACCAAGAATGAACAACACGAACACAAGAGTAGAAATCACGAAGATATATTACACGGAATAATAATACAAGATGTGGAAGCTGTTAGCATAATTGTCAGTCTAGTTTGGAGTGAACTACTCTCGGCTCAACTCGATTCGTCTCTCTCTCTCTCTCTCTCTCTCTCTCTCTTGAGAGGCATAGTATATATAGTGTTAGGAAGAGACCATTCTGTAGTTATAGGTAAGGACCCATAACAGATACGTGATTGAATGTTTGGACAAAGGTGAAGTTATTTTTCGATTCCGCTAACAACCCCTGACTTTATAAAGCAAAAGCTAGCTCTCTATAAAAAGGTAATGTCTATTCATGGCAATTTGTTTTTCAAAAAACGTATACTTAGAAATCGTGACCCAAATAGGTGATTCGCCACTACTGGAATATATTAAACATTAACGTTTAACTCATGAAATCAAATTATGTTGGTAAATCAACGAAAATATATTTAGATTGGGATGGCAAAATCCAGAGGAAATTCTCCGTTTCCTATTCTGTAGCATGTACAACCACGGCCAAGTTTATGTAGTGGAACAAATCGTTTACATTAGAACACCAGGCCGGTGAGGGTAACGAAGGCTTGAAGTAAATCATGCAACAATATCTATCTATCTATCTATCTATCAACTGCGGGCTCTTAAATTTTAATTGTTTTTTATAGGTTTATAGTGAGTTTTATTTTTATTGTATGAGAATTGTTTCATGGATCATAAGTATACTTTTACTATTTGATGTTGCTATTATTTTGGTATTTTTTGTGAGTAGCAGTCGAAAGTTACTATAATCTTGATGGTGCTTATTAATGTGTAGTCTGATGACAATCTGGTCGCAAGCGAGTCTCCGTGAGAGTGTGATTATTTTATATCCTTTATAAGACGTTTTGTGTTTGCTATTTACAGAAAAACATTCGATCTCGATCTCTCTCCAGATATATATATATATATATATATAAATTAATTTCCAAGAGAATAGAATCCAGATAGAGCTCAATAATGTCCAGGACAGAGCAAAAAACTAATATAAACGGCTCAAACACTAATATGCCATGGTTATAATTTATTACATTTGGATCGTAATCACGATCCAATTCATAGGACTGAAGAATTGGATCGTGATTACGATTCCAATGTAATAAATTATAACTATGGAATATTCATTTTTGAGCCTTTGATATATATATATATATATATATATATATATATATATATATAGAGAGAGAGAGAGAGAGAGAGAGAGAGAGAGAGAGAGAGAAAGAGAGAGAGGGAGAGAGGGAGAGAGGGATAGAGGTAAAGTAAAGATATAGCTTAATGTTATTGTTTATGATTTTCTCTTCTTTTTCTTCTTTTTCATCCTCTACTTTTATATGATCTGTCGCTTAAGGACATTGGCGATCACGTCAGTTGAAGGTTTTCTTAGTTTCCTACGCCTTAAAGACATACACAATGTTGTCACAAGTGTATTACACAAATTATAAAGGACTTTATCTATCTAAAATATGTGTGGTCTTTTCATTTTTTTCTTACTTTTTTTTTCAAAACTGCTCAAATATCATGATACCTCTTCTGACCCTAGGTCTCTGGTCGGGACTCGGAAAGAAATGTGTATACACCAGAAACCAAAGTAAATAATAATAATAATAATAATAATAATAATAATAATAATAATAATAATAATAATAAGGTAGAATTCTAGAAGCACCCTTAATAGATTAAGATTTTGCCACGAAGATTAGAGAATTGGAGCAGGATGAAGTTTATAAGTACCTAGGAATTAGTGAGGGAGATGGCATACAACCCCCCAAATGAAAGAGAAAGTAAGAAAGAAGTACTACAGGCGTGTACGCCTGGTACTAAATACCGAGCTAAACTAAAAAAAAACGAATATCAGCCATAAACACCTTGGCTGTTCCTGTGGTGCAATACAACTTTAATGCTCCTAACTGGACTATAGCTGAAATTAAGCGAATGGACGCCAAAACGAGAAAGCTCCACACTTGCTACCGCATGCATCATCCCAAAGCTGATATTGATCGCCTGTCTGTGCCCAGATCCGAAGGAGGCAGAGGACTAGTTCAACTAGAACTATCCTACAAAAGTACAACAATTGGCCTCCAAAGATACTTGGAAAATACAGAAGACTGGATGATGGTATGTGTCAAGGAACATGAAAGTAGTAAGTGTCTTTACTCTGTGGTAAAGGAAGCCGACAAATTCAAAATGGAGTTTCAAATGGTCCCAGAAATGCAAATACATCACTGTACACCGGCTGGAGCTGCAAAATACTTAAAAAAGAATGCAAAGCAGATTCGACCGACCAGATAAAGAAACAATTGCAAGATAAACTGCTCCACGGCCAATAGTCTGCCCGTACCAAACAAGCTGACATAGACAAAAACCGCACCCATCAGTGGCTACGTAGTGCAGGGTTGAAAGCTGAAATTGAAAGTTTTATCATGGCTGCACAGGACAAATCTTGTTAACTAGGAATTATCAAGCACATATACTAAAATACTGTGTTAGCCCAAGATGCAGATTCTGTGATAAATATCCAGAAACCATTGATCATCTTATATCAGGTTGCCCGATATTGGCACCCACTGAATATAAAACCCGGCATGACAGCGTGGGCCGATATCTGCACTGGAAAATTTGCAACTCCTATGGGAAGGAAACTGAAAGAAACTGGTACGAACACCACTCTGACCCGGTTACGGAGATAGCACCTGTTACAATTCTATGGGACTTGGGAACATCAACAATACCTGTTGTAGTTGGAGCCTTTGGAGTGGTTGGAAAAGATTCCGGTAGGCCGATTGAAGGGATCCGTGGAAGTCCATGCATCAAAGAGATACCAAAAATTGTTCTGACAAGTACAGCCCACACTTTACAAAGGGCTTTATCTATGTAATTATTTTTTTTTTTTATTTTATTTTTTTTTTTTAGTGGAAAGTGTCATGATGTCATTTCTAACCTTAGGTCCCTGGCAGGACCCGGAAAGAAATGTCTAAACGGCAGATATCAAAGGAAATAATAAAAATAATAATAATAATAATAAAATCGTATGTACTTAGCATTGCGTCCATCAATGCGTTTTTGAAGATCTTCAAAAACTATCAAAATACAAGTATTCCAGTTGAAGGTTTATTCCTCGGATTGATTGGAAAAACACTCCAGTAATCTCATTGATGGGTTTCCTGGTTGCCTACGCCTTGAAGAAATAAAAACATGTTCTCACAAGTACTGCCCACATTTTACGAAACGCTTTATCTATGTAAAATACGTGTGATATTTTTCCTATTTTTTCAAAACTGCTCAGTGGAAAATGTCATCACACCATTTCGGGACTCGGAATTTAATATGTACACACCAAAGAAGAAAGACGTAAAAAAATAATATGGAAATAATGTTATATTTTATGAAGATACATTTCCTTTGCTATCTAGAGGGAAAAATACCCCATTGGTTCATAGCCTCTTTCAACGTCCATAGCCTCTTTCTTTTATGCGGGCAGCTGAATGTGGCTCTGAGACTGTCACCTGTGTTGAATCAAATACAATGGTGATAACTACAGCGTTTTGAGATCGGTTGCAGTCTAAATACGCAATAGAACAGCATATATATAACTGAGATAAAAGGTTATCGCTGTGTCGATTGGCCCCAAAACTGGAGGTAATGACCACACTGGAGGTTCTTTTTACAAGTATCATCAGTCATGCGCACATGATAAAAGCGGGGGTCATTGGCTATAGTCTTACCTACATACATGTGGGTTCTGCCGGGTCTACTCACCACGCAGAAATACATACCCATTGAACATTCAAGCAGACATAAGTATTAAGTGGTAAATAGCCATGCGTTCGATTACCCAAAGACCCAACGACAACATTTAGTCAAGTTGCTGATGATGAAGCTGTTGATTACTATGATGAATATTGATCGCATTGTACTTCTTGATTCCACCTACTTTAAACATTAAACGAAGTCTATAGTTGAAATCGTCAAAAAAGTATTAAATGAGGTATGCATTTTGGGAAAGATCTTATGTCACTGGAATTTCTATTAATGCAAAATGATACGTTTAGTGGAGAATCATGATCTTACTAAATCTGTTCGCTAAAAGAACCTGGCCATCTTATGGGAGGCAGTTTAATATGCAAATATCGGTTTCTTTTAAGTTCTGTCAGATGAGGGGCGAACTGTGCATAACTTTATTATTATGAATGAGATTAACATTTTGCTGAAAGATTACATTATAACATTAACTTACAATAAAAATGAAAATGGCGACCAGAAAATGGCAGAAATGAAATTGACTTTTGTTTAATTAATCTATTTTCTTAAAATGTGAAATAAACTTTTTCACAAACCAGTCCGTTCACGAAAATGAAAAATGATTTTGTCATATGCGAAACATGATCAAAGAAATTTCATAAACTAATTTAAAAAATTAGTAATGTTAATTTACATAATTAACAAAAGTAAATAAGATTTTTTAAATTAATAAATATTTGACATACTAAAATAAAACAGAAATTGATCACACAATACACCCACCCACACACACATATATGTATATATACACACACACACACACACACACACACACACACACACATATATATATATATATATATATATATATATATATATATATATATATATATATATATATATATATATTATATATATATATATATTTATATATATATATATATATGTATATGGCCTTTTTCGCCGAAAGTGAAGGCCAGCTGCAGAGAATATCTGAAAACACACTGGCGCTAATTGCATACACCCTGGGGGCAGTTAAGTCTTTGTCTAGCCTCTGCGGCTCTATTCTTTTCATAGCACTTTGCTCCCAGCTATCCACCACATTTGATTTGGGCACCTCGAGGTGGTGTAATGGTTAGCAAGCTTGTCTCGCTAGATCTATTACGACTGAGTAGTGAGTTCGATCCTCACTGAGTGCCCCATACTTTCGGACCTGTGCCACATCTGAGCTACGCTTAGAAAATCACTATCACCCATATTTGATCCAAGGCAACCGAATTCTCGTTCGCAACATTGCTTGAAAATTACATCATGGACTTTTTACACTGGTACTTGAAGCGAACCACATATGTATGTATGTATGTATGTATGTATGTGTGTGTGTGAGTCTATGTAGGTACAAGAAAATATAAACACTATTTAAATTATTCGGACTATTGTCCTCATCTTTGTTGCCAGAACTGAGATAAAATACCTCATCTCAGATAATAGAGAGATACCGAAGAATATATAAACTCGGAACACCCTAGAAAAACGATGCCGATTTTAAACACGGTCCGCTATGTGTATTCTAGAAATATAGAATATATGCTAATAACATATTTTCTCTTCGACTGTCAAGTGACCTAGAATAACTGAACATCGTCTATCGTTGAACACTAGAGGGTAAATTATTCTGCGATAGATTTTTTCACGGTGAAAGCACCGAGTAAAAGCATTGGTAATGCTCTTGAGACTTGCACATGTTACTTTTTTTTAACTAGGTCTCTTTGAGGGGAGCCAGATTGTTGTCCTTTCGGTTAGTGGATGGTCTTTTCGGATAATTACTCCTCATCTAGCAAATGCTTAAACGATGATCAAATGACCTTTCCTTGACGTGTAGATTATTTCCTGACCGGAACACGCCAACATCGGCGTATCTCCCAGAAAACACGTCGTTCACAGCACAGGTAAATACAAATATAGTCGATATCTCTCAACAAAGGCCGTCGAGGTATCGGTGACTAGGAATAGAACTACGAGCATGTGGCGCTTTAGACAGATGCACGTTAAACACCATCCTGTGTCCATCCGCTATGTCGCTAGAGGGGTTGTTGTTGTACTGATTGGTATTCAGTCGTGTTCAATAATGGCAGCAGATTAATCTGGTGAATAACATCTTCCCAAGTGTATTTCCACACGGCGCACATGTACATGCAGGCCCAGAATATTATTCCACCAATTGCACTGCCATTCCTTCAAGAGTAAGGTAATATGTCTTTCTACAAAAGAAATAGGATATCAACACACAGCTTGTAATATATGGAATTATATCATCTTTATTACATAAAAATAAATAAGTAAACTTGTCCACTCTTGCGGAATATACAGTGTAACCCGGATATAAGAGAGTTGTCGGGACCGAATAATAAGTCTCTTATATCCGGGTTTCTTTTATATCCGTGTTTGGTCTATTTTGTTTTATTAACACAGGCTCTAATTTGGGACCAGATAAAATCTCTCTTACATCCGGGTTTCTCTTATATCCGGGTCTCTTATATCCGGGTTACACTGTACAATTCCATCTTATAATCATTTTACCCAAATCAAGGCAATATTGCTACTAAGACGCAAATGATTACCAGGAGTGAAAGATAATTAGAAAAAAAAATAAAAAATATTTTTTTTTTTAGAAAATACGTTACCAGGTACAATTTGGTTAATATTTGTCATATAATAATTTCACATAATAATTCACATAATAATTCACATAATAATTCACATAATAATTTCACATAATAATTCTCTTTTTGAAAAGAAACAATCGTCTCTAGTTAACCTGAAAAGAAACAAACAGTTGCTGTAATGAATAAACATATGTAAGTAAAATAATAAGTATATTGATAGATTGATAGATAATACATAAATACATTTTTACAGCCCGCATTATAACCATGCTAAAAAAAACTTGCTCTACTAAATCTCTAGCCATAATATTACCAAAGCAATCTTCCATTCAGTATGTAAGGAACATGATGGGGCAGTGCCTGACTCGTTCAGTTAACCCGTCTATAAATAATCCTGTATTGCATCAAAGGTGGAAATGTATGTGACTATTGTATCGCAGGATGACATTAACCATCTGTTTTCTTCCGTTTTCGTATTTAGTTTCTATAACTATTTTCAATTAGTTTCCTTTTATATTCAATAAGCGTAAATAAGATAGTTCAGTGCGCACTGGATCAACATATGTTGCCAAAAATTGCTCATTCCTAAAATGGCGCCTATAGACAACTTGCAACATTCAGTTGTTTATATTAACTGGATAAATGGCGCCTATAGACGAATTTCAACATTCAGTTATTTATATCAACTGGAGAAATGGCGCCTCTAGACAACTTGTAACATTCAGTTATTTATATCAACTGGAGAAATGGCGCCTCTAGAGAACTTGCAACATTCAGTTATTTATATCAACTGGAGAAATGGCGCCTATAGACAACTTGCAACATCCAGTTATTTATATCAACTGGAGAAATGGCGCCTATAGACAACTTGCAACATTCAGTTATTTATATCAACTGGAGAAATGGCGCCTATAGACAACTTGCAACATTCAGTTATTTATATCAACTGGAGAAATGGCGCCTATAGACAACTTGCAACATTCTCAATTTAAAAAAGGTGATGCTGATTAAAATGTCTCCAAAGTGTATTTGAGTGAGACGCAGATTAACTAATCATGTTAAATAATGATTTTGACGATCAAAGTACAACCATTCACGAAGGGATTGGGTAGCTAACTAGTTATCAATCTAAAACCAAGGCCTTTTATACTGCAACATCTAGTTTAATCTGGCACAAGGTGGTAAGAGAATGATATCCACTGAGATGTCCGCAAGAAATGAACTAACCTTCCATCTATTCTTTACAAGTATTGATTCAATTTTGGATTATTTTTGAGCTTTCTTATTCATTTTTGTTTCTTTTTCTGCCTCGGTATTACACAGATTTATGTTGAATTTTATGATAGAAATCCTTTCATCTATTTGAAGCCCCCCCCTTTCTTTTCTTTTAATTTCACTTTTCCTTCCCCTTTCCACCTTTCCTGATTGCTCTATTACCTCCCTCCTGAACTCCTTTTCACCTCCCAAATTAATTATTTCTTACTACTTTGTATGTTAGATGACTTCCCGCATTGTCTTTTTCCGTCAATATATTCCTCTTTTCTTACTCTTATCTTTTTTTTATCTATCTATCTATCTATCTATCTATCTATCTATCTATCTATCTATCTATCTATCTATCTATTCGTAACTATCTATTTACTCTTCTCATTTCTTCTTCCTTTATTTCTGCTTTATTTCTCGTTTATTTCTCCATTACCTTGGTGCTATTGTTGTTGTTGTTGTTGTTGTTGTTCATCTTCTACTTCAGACATTCATTTATTAATCTCTATATCTCACGTTCTCTCTTCCTCATAATTAATATTTTATTTCCTTCCCCAACTGACTAGCCTCACATTGCCCTTTTATGATTTATCTATAACTTCTCTCTCTCTCTCTCTCTTTCTTTTCCTCATCTCCTTCATCATCTCTTCTTTTTCTTTCTTTCTTAAGTTAGTTTATTCTTCTTGTCCACTTGCGTCTTCCTCCTTCTTCTCTGCTGTCTCTTTCTTTCTTCCTTTCTTTCTTTCTTTCTTTCTTTCTTTCTTTCTTTCTTTCTTTCTTTTTTTCTTTCTACTTCTCCACTTGCCTCTTCCCCCTTCATTTACTTTTATTTATTTATGTTTCTCCCTTTCCTCTTTTACTTCTTCTTTCCCTTTTCTTCTTATCTTTCTATTTTTCCATTTACATAATAATGATAATAATAATAATGATAATAATAATTCTACTTCTTCTACTCCTTCTCCTCCTTCTTTTTCTTCTTTCTACTCCCGCTTCATTAAATCATCTTAACTCCTTTTCGAGCTTCTTTGTCTGTCCCACACTCCCCATTTCTTCTTTTTTCTTCTACATTTCACTTTGCTTTCTTCTTCTTTCTACTTCTCTTCTTGTCTCCTCCTTCTCCTTAATTCTTCTTCTTGTCCCTTGCCTTCCCTTCCCTTTCTTTTTCCTCTCCTGCTACTTCTTCTTTGACTGCTTCTCTTTCACAATAGTTTTTACTATCCCTTTCACACCGTGACATACACTCTCACTTCACGTTCTTTTTCCTGCCTATCACGACATTCCTTTTTTCCTTCTCTATCCTTCTTCTTCTTCTTCTTCTAAATTCTTCTTGTTCTCCTCTCCATTTCTTTCTTTCTTTCTTTCTTTCTTTATTTTCGCTTATCCCCGCCAGACTTGACAATAATTAAACCTTATCACGTTAAACATGACATGTTCAACCAAGTGATATCATTTGCTCTCTGCCACAGCTTGTTCCCGCCAAATTATTCGCTTCAGTAGACCAATGTCCGGATAGCCACAGATGATTGAACACAGATCTATCGTTTAGGATCAGTGTTACACCGATCCACACTTAGAGGTCTCACTAATCGGAACCTCTCCCTGCTGATTAAGCCATTTTCCCATTGAACATCTGAAAAGCTATTCATCTCTCACCTTTCTCTTTTCATTCGAAGAGTCGGTGAAATAAGTAGATTAACTGTACATGTAGATAGGATAATTAGACGAGTGATATATTGCCAGACACATTCTAAATAAGAGGATCATATTCAGACATACGTGTGCTTCAGGCATACATGGTATCATTCGACGGGAATCCTGCAAATCATCGCCAGATTCAATCTGCGCACAGAGTGGAAGATTAAAGAAACAAAATGTTATTATTAAAATTATTTCAAACGGAGAGATAAACCATGCGCATTATTCACCAGTTCGTATCTGACTGTCAACCATAATATTTTGTTCGTTGAATAAAAATAACAGAAGAATAAAAAGCAAAGGGAAGGCGGAGACAGGGGAGAAGTAGAATTAATAGAAGGAGGTGGAAAGGGGGCAAGAAGAAAAAAGAAAGAAAACATATGAGAAGAACGAAAAAAGAATGGTTCTACTATATCGTGAGTTCTAACTCTATATAGCATGAGGTCTACGTGCCGTTTCTCTATAGCGTGAAGTCTACCTCACTATAGCGTGCGTGAGGTCTACCTTCCGTTTCGTCTACAGCGTGAGGTTTACTTCAATATAGCATGAGGCCTACCTCCCGTTTCGACAATAACGTGAGGTTTACCTCAATATAGCGTGAGGCCTACCTCCCGTTTCGTCTATAGCGTGAGGTTTACTTCAATATAGCGTGAGGCCTACCTCCCGTTTCGTCTATAGCGTGAGGTTTACCTCAATATAGCGTGAGGCCTACCTCCCGTTTCGTCTATAGCGTGAGGTTTACTTCAATATAGCGTGAGGCCTACCTCCCGTTTCGTCTATAGCGTGAGGTTTACTTCAATATAGCGTGAGGCCTACCTCCCGTTTCGTCTATAGCATGAGGTCTACCGCAGCATCGAACTATAATATAATATTGTATGTGTATACATATTATTTAAGCATTATATTATCATTTATGTATCTATATACTATTTATATTTATATTAAAGGCAGAGAGGTAAAAGTAAACACGCTATCAAATACAATACATACATTTATCTTAGCGATAAACTCTTTGTATATCTTCTAGGAATGACACGCATTGGGATTTTTTCTCATCATCTTCTAGCAAAAATGATGAAGATCTGACAGGAACAGCTGATTACTAACATCTCGCATTTTTTTGAGAATGAACGTTCGACCTCACCTGACCTGCTCAGTGACCTCACCTTACCTGATGGCCATGTGAGGGGAAGTGCACGGTAGACCTCCCCGCTGCACCTGCGTAGACGATATATTGAGTTATACCTCGCTCTATAGTGGCACAACATTATAAAGCAACGTTGTATCCATATTTCGTTGATCAACAAAACGCAAAAGTCTTTGTGGAAAAACACATGCCCACACACACACACACACACACACACACACACACACACACACACACACACACACATATACACACACACACACACACACACACACACATATATATATATATATATATATATATATATATATATATATTCGAAATTGTTAATACAAGGTCAGCATGTTTCTACTTGCAAAAAATTCTGTAAGGCACTAACATTATTTTCTGTAGGCCTAATACCTTTGGAGCTAATATTATAACGGAAAAATCGACTGAAATCACATCAACTGCTGACATTGTTATTGAAATTCTTAGATTATTATTGTGTAGGATTTTGTAACAGTTTCAACGTCTTTTATGCGTGCTGAAGCATCATCGCTGAAAATAAGGATATCGCCAATGTATATACAGTCAACATGTTGAAAATTCTTGTCCATGTAAGATTAAAAGAAAGATGCTGCATTGTTTAGTGCAAATGGATTGTATTCCTGCAACCTGAGAGGTGAAATATACGTAGTTTAATACGCGGAATTCACCGCGACATCCGGGATTTACATCTGGCTTTTTTCTTTTCTTTTTTTCATCTTTGTTGTCAGGGTCAAGCACATTCAATATAAGAAGGTCTATTGACACCATTGTTCTGCAATTTCGAAAATGGCCGCTTTACTGCCTGGATTTTCTCTTCTAATAGACGTCTAGCCTTGGCAATAGTAGAATCATGTCTGCCTTTATCACTTCTATGGTATACTCCTGCGCATGTACTTGCTGGGAGTATAATGTTTGGATATATTTTTATAAAGCCTTTAATGAAACCAGCCATATTATTATTTACAACTAAGTTGATAGAGCTTGTAACCGTAGTTATATATAATGGTGTTAGTTCTGTAGATAAAATGTTGACGTAGCTATGTGGAATGATAGATAAGCTGGCACCGTTATCTACTATGAATAAAAACAATTGTTATCCCCAACAATCTATAGTAATACCAGACTCGAGTGGGGATGATGTCGTCCTCCAATTTAGTTACTCGCTTCTTTTTGGGTCGGTGAGGATGTACGCGAATTTGGCTGTTGTATCATGACACTTCTTTGTTCCGTCTCCATAGTCTTTGAGTTTTTGAGATTACGGGGCCGCCGTTTGGTCTCATCTTCCAAGAGATTCTTGAAGGCCAAAGTGTAGATACTGTAAATAACAACTACTCATTCCAGAAACTTAAGAATAAATAAAATATGATTTATTGTGCATTCAATATAAATACATGTGGCTAGAATGATATGATACTTCAAAGGGTGTCTTAGAAAACACAGCGCGGGAAAATCAATTAAGAAGTGATAGATCTACCTCGAGCTTTACGCAGAACAAGATAGGTATATTATCATCACAATATTTGCAACATAAAGACAGCCTAAGGTTCTCATGTATGCAGACATTCTTTTAACACTAGTATTAATTATTCGTGCATCAGGGACGGAAACACTTTCGCCAATAACCCGTGTGAAATTGCATAGTCCTAAAGTGAACGTTGCGATTTCAGTTTTCATTAATATGAAAAGTGAAACACCCACACTGATATCAGGGTATGAACTCTCAATCAAATTAACAAATAGATTATAAAATAATAAATAATCTTAGTATCTGTCTATATTTCTGAGATGAAGCATTATGTACGTGGAACTAGAACAGTCTACCCCAGTGAGCGAAATAAAGGGTTCAGTTCGACATTCCAACCACCTGAAGAAGGCTGGAGCGTACAACGGCCGAAACGTTGTAATCAATATGGCGACAAAGACGAGGACAATAGTTAGAATAATGGAAATAATGGAAATAATCTTAAGACGTTTTACTAGAGAAAATCTTGACTGGAGTCCATTAACTGTCTGGAAAAAAGCTTCTTCGTAGGGCTCTCGCTTCGCATGAAATATGCCATCATTAGAACATAGAAATAAGTTTCCCAATCTTCAAAGAATACCATGACCAGTTCGATAAAGGTAGAGATGATAAACCAGCTATGTCAAAAGCAACCAGCACGCCGGCACCGTTTCCTACACCACCAGGCTCGCAAAATAATATCGATTTCCAACATGCAACAACGCGATATCAGTTCTTCGTAGAATAGGTTCTGCGAAAATATGTTTAAGACTGACGAATATTGTGCCGATGTCGACAATTTCATATGCGCCTCCAAACCTGAATGTTTATTGCCACAGCGTGACAGCGAAACTGATATAAATCGTTGGGGCAAGGACTTTCTTACCATGTTCAGCAAAAGTTGCGAAACACAGTAGCCTATTAACCACATCCATCAGCACTTGGTTAAAATGGAACTGGATTGGATGCTATGGGCTATTGAAAACCAAGAAACAATCTTTCAGCAAAAAAGTGGCAAATCACCAGGTAGCGTCAGTATAAACCAATGAATCGTGGAACAGAGCAGTTATTCACTTCATGAATAAACTAATAAATACCAGTAGAGTAATACATTCCAGATGCTTCAAGGAAGGTCTTCAGTGATGCACTGTCTTCATTGCCGATTTCGTGTTTTGCATCCTATCGGCTCAAACATCAACCCCGACCTGATTCCAAATGACTCAGGTCGCCTTTTTGATACCGTTGTGCTTCGCACCTCGACATTGCAAAAAAGATTCAAGATATTGCTCGGATTCCGACCGGTCTTATTGACATACGTCAGTCAACATCAGCCAATGAAATAAAGACATTTCCCCCTACCCTCCTATATCGTCTTGTCTTTCGCTTCATCCGGTTTTGATTCGCGCTATTTCCCTGGAATTCGTAACGAGGTAAGCTGGACTTGTTCTTGCAAAGTTCAATCCAATGCTTTACATTTAAATTAAATACTAATTCGATAACTAAACCTTACCGCTTACATTACTCCCCCCCCAAAACACAATATTAATAATTCTTACTATTCTATAAAAATCTTTAAGTCTAACCCTATACACTTAATCAAACTAAATTAGAAAAATGCGATGCACGTTCAAGCCTCTACATATAAATAGCATTTACTGATATCTAGTCTACTACACTTAAATTTTAAGGACACAGAAAACACAAGCGTTTATTAGAAAAATACGCTTTGGACTGAAATTATTCCTATGGTATCTGTTTTCAAGTGCAGAAACGTTCCTACTAATAATACTAATATAAAACGAATGATGAGAATCTTTGTAGATTACAGTGGTGAGAGCCAATGTGATTTAAGACCAACCCGTCAAATGACGTCCTAAAACAAATCGACGGAAATTTGCGTGGACAAAATCTAATATGCCCGATGCAGTAAGTAGGCGCAGTCTGTCTAATATCCGGGGAAAATGGATTAATCCTGAAATAATCTTAGGATGATTCTTCAACTCAGCGGGTCGTAGCTTGAAGACGATAGAGGGGGTAGCGGCCATTTCAAAGATTTCCGGATCGAAATCCGCTTTATGTAAGGCTATATGCAGCCCTCCATAAACTATACTTTATCTTCGTGCTTTAAGATCATTCAGAGAAAAAGGGGGACAAGGACAATATTTACATTCGCATGTTCCAACTAAAACATCTTCATACCCACTCAGGGTAGCTTGTACACGCTCACTCACAAGTGTTCCTCCTGAAAACAACCACATTCCTTGCAATGACTTCATCCTCCTCCTCCTACTCTGACATGACACATAGGAAGACTGTGTGTCATGTCCGTTCAAAACGTAGACATTCAAATGTCTCTACAACTTCCTGTCCTTAGTAGCTCTTAGTAAGTTAGTTTTTGTGATCTTTCTCTCTCTCTCTCTTTCTCTCTCTCTCACACACTCCCAATCAATTTTTTCAATCCATTTATAAAATCAGCTTAATAGATTTCCTCCTACTTCCCTTTGTATATGTTTCCTTCAATATACCCTATGTGCAGGGCGTGCCACATTGTCTTAGCGTTCTTTTTCCATTATGTGCTTTAGAACTTTCAATTGTCTTTTTCTGATTTTGAATATAAATTTTCCTTTATTCTATTTTCACTAAGACTTCCTAGTTATTTCCGTCGGCTTCCCATCAACCCTCCCTTGAATTTCATCGCCTTATACATTCTCAAGGGTATTTTTCCTCTGTGAGAAGATCGTCCGGTATTCAATTATATATAGGATGATCAATATTACTCACCTGTTCTTTCCTATTTTTCTAACAAGATTTTCCTGTTCCTTAATACTTTGCCTAACATTTAGAAAGCCTCTTTCGCTATTCCAACGCGTCTTCGGATTTCGCTGTGTGTCCACTGTTAGAACACTCCCTAGATATGTAAATTTTCGTACATGCTTGATTTTGATGTCTCCATTTCGTAGATCGCATCTTCGACTATTCCTCTTGCTGAAAACTTTCTTCCAGCTTTCAGTTATGGTCTTCTATGGAAGATTCTGTAGTTACATTTACAGCATTCTTATTAGCATTCAGTCGAGATAAGTCGGACATAGATGAGTCTATCACGCCAATCATCACATCAAGAAGGTCATTAGGAAAGCCTTCTGTGTCATAACATTGCTAGTCAATATAGATGGGTGCTGGGCGACAAGCCCGTCTTGTTCCATTGCTAGGTGTCCACATCACTCGCGAGGTTTTGTTTCCTTCAAAGTTCAGTGACCTGCAAAGCGCATTCTGCCTTCATGTATGATTGAAGAAAAAGCAGGCTTAGGTTCATAGAGTTGTGATTTAGTTGGATATTCTCTGCAGAAAATGTTAAGTTTAGCTCTCAGCATCAGAGCGTAGGTGCCATCAAGCTTAGATTGAAGAGTTTTAGTTAATGTGCAGATGTTATTTAAAAGTGCGCTATTATTAATGAACCTGCATCTAATAAAGTATATCAACTATATTCAAATTATATCGGCCTTACAAATCAAAGGGTAATATAACTTTATCCAACTGTTCATACCCTAGAGAAGGGAATAGCAGTAGACAAATTTAGTAAATCTTTTGATATATTGCAGAAAACTCTGGGGATATAAACCCTACGAAAATCACCTATAATGTCATCATTTATGTGACTTATATATATATAGCATGACTCTTCGGCAGAATTGAGTCACTGTCAGTAACTGTGTGTTTATCTAAATCTAAAAATAAATACGCTAAAATTCACCTTCATCCCTGCCGTGCACCGACGGCTTAGTGTTAGAATTTCCGACTGATGCCAATTCAGTCGGGTTTCGATCCTAGCTAGAGGCAACCGGACGTCTAGTCACACTGAATATATGTGATACAGCGAAACAGTCTGTCTGTGGATGACAAAAATATTGGCTCCTGAAAAAAATATTGAGCTCTGTGGGAAGGAAACAGTGACTATTAAAGCTAATATAGCATGACTCTTCGGCAGAATTGAGTCACTGTCAGTCACTGTGTGTTTATCTAAATCTAAAAATAAATACGCTAAAATTCACCTTCATCGCTGCTGTGGCTTAGTAGAATTTCCGCGCAGAATTCGAACCTGCGTCCATCTGGACAAAAGGAATTCGTCGTTAAATCAGACATGCCTTAACCGACTCTATCACGAACTAAACGAACGTCTACTCAAATATGAGTATCCACTAAAAATGAAGTTAAAAGTGATAAAAACCTGTCGGATTAATAAATCCATTACTTCTTAGGAAGATTGCTTTGAATACGAAACTGAACAGATATGATAACCTCGTGTAATCTATGTAGAGGAGTATTCTACTTAAAGGTTCAGAACTTGTTTCATCGACAAAGCTTCTTTGTGGACTAGTTGGATAAATTACGGTTACATGTAGCCATTTCAGCAATGAAATTATGAGACCGTGCTGCCAATCTAGTACTGCACTTAAATTCTTGAAGTCGAGGTAGCAAAGACCATTAGAAGATCTACTTTGAAAATATTTACAAAAATATCAAAAGGAAAACTACGTTTTCGCAATGTGTCATTAACGTCGGCATCTGGGGTCAGGACCAAAAAACTTGCAGCTTCCTCTTTAGATTTTATGAATGATCTCTAGATATATAGCAGAACCAGCATAAAGCAATATTCGATGCACAGACAAAAACAGTGTTTTCCGAATGTTACTGTGCACTTGTCTAATCAAATTTATTTTATTTAAGTTTAACCCCAATATTGTTTTAACAACTGGACATCTATTTCTCGTCGAAAACGCATTTTGAGAAAGTGTTATATTAACAGCTTTGGTGCGACAGCGTTTTGCTGATAAATGTTTAAATACACCTGTTCCCCATCGCAATGCACTTCGTAACTGTGTTGATAAATTTCGGGAAACAGGATCAGTGGATTATGCCAAACGTCGTGGAAGGCCAACAAAGCTATCGGAGGAGAAACTGTTGGATATTTCTGAGAGTATGCAAAACAGTCCGAGGAAATCGTTACGAAAGCTGGCAAGATATTGATCTTGGATCTGCTATAAGGCCGTCAGGTAAAAATTAAAATTCTTCCTATGCAATATAATGGCTGTACAAAAACTGAAAGCAACTGATCATGAGAATCGACTGCGCTATTACAGATGGTTAAACCGATTTATCGAAGATAATACTGGTAACTGGTTTAAGTTGGGGAATGCTGCAATAATCCTTGCCTTCAGTTCATCTTTAGTGTTACAAGGAGTTTTGCTGGGTTCTAGATCAACTGTAAATAATATTATTCCTTTTTCCTTTGTAAATGATATTATATACTACTAATTTTCATATCGGAAACGATGAGAAAATTGAAACTTCATTCAGACGGAAGCTGCAAAACGTCCTAAGTAGTTAGATCACATGGGATATATATATATATATATATATATATATATATATATATATATATATATATTAATCAAGACAGGCCTGGCATTTCCAACATCAAATGAATATGAAAAACTTGTAGTATGATAATTCGGCGTCGATATCCAAACAGAAACTGAGATTGTCTCATCGACATATTCAGGTATATTTACCGCTAATTCTCCGAAGAGATCTTTCTCTGATTTTGATCTAACTGGACATAAGGTAAAGCTATATAAGGAGTGTAATGGATGAATTGTCATCTAAATTACTCAAAAAGGAAAAGAACACTAGCATCTCATTTTAACATATATATTTACCAAAATTGCACAAAAATATCTTGAAATACTAAAGAGTACATTTATTAAAAATTATCGTAGCTGGCCTTAACCACGGCCTCCAGAAGACTTTGGAATTTCCTGCAACTCTTCTGGACGCCCTCCTTGTTTAAGTTGGTGAATGCTGCCATAATCCTTGCCTTCAGTTCATCTTTAGTGTTACAATGAGTTTTGCTGGGTTCTAGCTCAACTGCGCCCCGCATAAAATAATCAAAGGAATTACAGTCTGGAGAGTTAAGTGGCCAAATGCAAGAGATGAAGTGGTTGCAGATATGGTCTAACAGCAATGATTTGGTCCTCCTGCTTGTGTGGCATGATGCAGAGCCCTGTTGCCAGAAAGAGGATCTCCCAGATCTGCCAGAAACAGGATCTCCCACTTGAGACATCCTCGCGGTACTTGGTGTAGGCCTTCGCGTTAGTTCTGATGCCCTGTGGTATAAACGCCAGTATTAGTGATCACACCAAATACTTTTGTAATCACCATGAGACTTATCCAACTCTTCCCGAATTCTCAGCACTGTCAGCAGATTGACAGCCAAACACAATAAAATGTGGAGCTTCTGGAGTGAATGCCAAGCAGTAGAACATACCGTTTCTAAAATTATGTCGCAGAAAATTACGCCAGGGGGCTCTTTTCCTATAAGATGGTCCCCAACTGACCCTACTATGCTGAGCTGTCGACAAAATAAAAAAATACAAACAATCAAAGCCCATTAGCAAAATGAAAATATAAAATAGCCACAACTTACCCATCGAACCATATATATATATATATATATATATATATATATATATATATATATATATATATATATTAGAATATTACTTCGCAAACATAAAATCGCTACACAATTGCAGTTGTGTTTCGATGCGTATCAAATGCATCTCATTAGCCGATTGTCAGTTAGTGGCGTGTGAACGATTTATTTAGATTTAAAATCAAAATAAAACCTGATTTTTTTAAAAAAAGTTTGTGGGATTTACTGAGATCAACCAATCGATTATTTAAATTTAATCTAAACGAAGAAGCAAAAACTAAAAAATCTTTTTAAATGAATAGGTCAGGACCTCCAGATTGGCAGTCAATGCCAACAGAGATGTTAGTTTGTGTTGCCATTGACTGCCAATCGGATATTAATTGATACCAGAAGCGGATGTTAATGGATACATATTTTACACACTAGACTATGTCATTTCTTAAGAACAAATTAGATTGTGTGGTAGTTTAATAAAATGCTAAACAAGTTATATACTTTGTGGGTTTGCGACATCATTTTACATAGTTGTTAAACAAACAGCTTCTTTCAGAAACCAGTAAATAATTTAAATGTATAAAATTATTTGGCAAATTAATATGTAACAGTTGACTAAAGAGTTTTATATAAGATGTTAATAATAATAATCGATCAACGAAAAGTGTCAAAAATACCAACCAAATAACAATACCACCGTATATGATGTTACTAATTCTACCAGGAGATTGATACATAATTATATTAAATATATTAATTGATTTACCTCCTCGCATGATAATTACCCAATAACTACAATCTTAACCTTTTCAATTATAGGTTTAACCGATATCCTTCCTACATAAACTCAGAAACCTCACTTCATCCCTTCTTTCATTAACATACAACATCATGAAGTAAACCTCTTAGTCGAGTGATACGTGTGCCTTGTATTAGAACATTAGCATAAAAAATACGTTATCAGATGGTTTCTTAAAATATTTATTTTTGATGGATATATTTAGAATAACAGACGTTATGGTGTAACGTATTATTAATTGGAGGTTATTTAGTAAATATATTAGCGACTTCGAGAGAGTAATTATTTATTTCACCTCACAAAATTGTGAGTCAACCAACTAATCAACAAGCTCAGTTTTACAGTAAAAAATTGTGGGTGGACTTATTTTCCTATTTTTCCTATTGGTCAAAGTGCATTTCAGAGTTTAACCAAACTGAATTATGACGTTAATAAAAGAAATATCAGTCATTGTTTACAGATTGAATTTCGAAAGGGTATATGTTATAGCGATGTTTGAAAAAAAAATTCTGCAACGTATATATAGCGGTTGTTGTTTTAAAGGTGAAAAATACCGATTTGATACATATCCAACAAGCCTCGTTATGGAAGACAATCCACATTAAATGAATAACTTTGGAAAGATATTATTAAATTAGATCTCCGGCAAGACACAAAAGATTTGGCGAAAAATTATTTGTTGCGTTCAACTATCCAGGAGCATTTAAAGCGAACTTGGAAAATTTGCGAAAGGAATTTGTGTGCCACAAAAATAATTTATGAGTTTTAGCGTGATTATTTTGGTAAAAGCTCATGCAGAATTTCTCACTTTTCGGGAAAATTTAATAGTACGGGAGTAATACCCAATCAAAAATAATTGAGTCATGTCATTCTTAACTCGGTTTCATAGACTCGTTGTCAACCGAGGCAAAATATCATGGATTCATAGCTTTCATAATAGCCATTGGGGGGAATAGATTAACTAACACGATTGGGACACACACACACACACAGACATATATATATATATATATATATATATATATATATATATATATATATATATATATATATAATTAAGTAATTCATCGAGTCTAGAAGAAATCTCAACAGAATGCAGAAAACACTGGACGGCTGTTTCGTCCTATACTTGGGACTCATCAGCAGTGAACATCCACTACCGAGAATTGAAATCTGGACAGTTGATTACGTAACTGTCCGTGTTTGAATTCTAGACTAGGAATTAAAATCTATCCATGTTGTCATGAAGTTAAGAGCAGTCGATCTTAACGTCTATTCTAACTTAATTTCAATGAAAACAAAATGATTAGAATGACATATGTATTTTTTCTTTTTTCCTCAGTAATTTTATAATATTAAACTTAATAGAGTTTAAATTTAGATTTTAAAATGGGTATTTTTTATTTTTTATTATAATTGCAAAGTTTATCATATAATTTAATACTTATTAGTTATAATAAATTCTATATTAGTATAACCACAACTTTAAATCATCTAAGAGTTATTATAATCTTACATCGCTGTCAACTTTTTTGAATTCTCGTATACTTGTATTTTGATTGGTCATTCCAGCTTATCTAACAGCGATTTCCCCTTGCGAGGGGTCGTTAGTTAATTTGAACCTTTTAAAACCCTTTATTCTACTTTCAACATTATCACTTGATAAGAAACCAGAGGTGTTAAAACAAAATGGCTATTTTTGTAGTGATTTTATAACATACTTATGTTATAATTTTTAAATAAAAAATTAAAATATTTTCGTGTGACGCGTTCCCCACGTTAGGATTTCACAGGACAATGTTTAATAATTGTCGACAATATCGGAAAATTTAATATAAATTTTTCCGCTTTATCATATATTTTCCTACAAATCGTTTTCCCTTGGTGTCGACATGGAAATGTAGCAAACACTGAGCGATGATGTCCTAGAAGTTAAACGGCGTCAAACGAAAATAAATTTTCCGTTTGTGATGGATTTTCATATTATTGTTCATGATATATAAAAATGTATATATCATTCCCATTATATATATATATATATATATGTGTGTACATATACATATACATATATACGGGGAGGTTTCGAATTGTACTCCATAATGATGTCCTAATATCTTCCTCATATCGTAGTGCTGAAATTACGGAATCTTCTAATGGCTCTGTTTACATTGGTATTAGTCTCGAAAGACTATCTGCATGCCCGATTTTGTTTGATGGAAGATACTCCAATTTAAAGTTATAGTTTAATATAATAGTCCCCCATCTTAGCAATCTATTATCAGTGTAGACAGGTAGACCTTTCTTTGATCCAAATACTGTCAATAACGGCTTGTCCCGATCTGTAAGGTGAAAGATCTACTGTAAATATATATGTGGAATCTCATAACCGCAAAAATAATCCCCAGCCCTTCTTTTTTGATTTGCGAGTAATTTTGTTCGGCTGGTAACAACGATCTTGATGCATGCCCGATTAGTTTTAGTGTCCGATCAGCCATTTTATGAAGTATACATGACCCAACACGATAGGCACTCGCGTCAATCGCGACTATTATTTCCAATTTTGGGTCATAATGCACTAAAAAATAAATCTGCTGTTAGAGTCTTAATGATTTTGGCGAAAGTTTTCTGACATTCATATGAAAATTCCCAAACTTTTTCCTTCTTCAACAGTTCGTTTAGGGGTGCACGGAATTTGTGCATGTTAGGAATGACTTCTTGATAATAATTTACTAAGCCCGAGAAGCTTTGTAATTGGGCTAAATTTTTTGGAGCCAGCACTTTTTTTATTGCCGTAGCCCTTTCTGGGTCTGGTCTTCTTCAATTTTCGTCAATAATATTGCCCAGATATTATATCTCCTTCATAAAGAGGTCACATTTATTTTCCTTTACCAAAAAACCGTAGTTTTGTATCTGCCTGAAAACCCCTTGAACGTATTCTTAATGTTGTTCAATATTTTTGCTATTTATCAGGATGTCATCAAGGTATGCGATCGTGAATCCGAGTCCGCCTAGCATAGCGTCCATTATTTGCTGAAATATCGCCGGCGTGACCTGATCCGAAATGGTAATCTCAGGAACTTATATAACCCTTTATGTGTGTTTATGGACAACGACCTCGAGCTTTCCTCATCTACTGGTACTTGCAGGTATGCTTCTCTCAAATCTATCTTTGAGAAAGTTTTTTCCTCCGTTCAACTTTGTGAAAACATCCTCTGGACTAGGGAGAGTATAGTGATAATCTTTAATCCCGTCGAGAAATCAGCGCATACTCGTATCTCACCCGATTTCTTTTTCACATACACTGTATGTGAGGCCCATTGACTATATTCCACCTTTGTCTGTCAATATACCGGTTTTCACGAATCTATCCAACTCTCAGTCTATTTTTTTCTAATGATGCGAAAGGTACATTTCTTTTCTTCTTGAAAATGGGTTTGTACATTTGCTTTTAGTTCGATTTTGGCCGGCTGAAAATACTTCGGGGAAACTCTCCTTTAATTTCTCTGACTCGGTTGATAACCTTTCCACTAAAATAATTGGTTTGGTTTGTTTTTGAGGAGGGAGAAAAACGTGTTTATCGTTGTACTTTTCGTATGTGAGCGATGCCAGACTCTTCGATATCTTTCGAGTCCTTTTTTATACATCTCTGATGACAGTCCTCAGCCAATTTTTGTAGCGTCAATTCTGGTTCACTCTCAAGTTTTGTTAGAATTCCCCGTCTGATTTTGCATCTTTAGTCGAAACCAGGCCTTGGACGAATATCAAACATTTAAAATTGTCAGGGCTGAGTTCAGATAACTTAAAGTCATCACAGTGTTTGTTTACTATGTTATATAGTCTTCGCTATACTATTTTGTTAAATTTAAACATTTCCACCTTTTGTGGAATAGTGAAGTATCTGGACTAAATAATTCCGTTAAAAGTTTCACGACTTCCTTGAAAGTCACCTCATTCGTTTTCCTCGGTAGGATGTACTCTACATATTTAGTGTATTCGCTTGAGTCTAGTTTCCTCAGTTGTAGACGTACTTTTTTCACGTATAACCAATTCCCGAAATAAAACTCGTATGAATCTTCATATCTTCTGAAGTAACCCTGGAAGGTTTTGTCTTCGTCCGGTGCATAAGTGAAGTCGTTTGAGTTCCATATAGTATTTTGCGAGAATGCCGTTTAATTTCCAGAATTTTGCCCTTTCTTTGTTACTGCCCTTAGTAGCAATTCTTGTAGTTCGAGTTGCTTCTCTTCGTTTTCTGTTGAATTTCAAATAGTTTTTTCTTCGTTTTTCTGTTGAGTTTCTAATTGTTTTTCTTCCAGCCTTGTCTGTCTTTCCTCATTTTTTTGCTGCTCGAATTGCATTTTCATTAGTTCCAATATGGTTGCCTTAAAGACTTTATTTACACTGTAATTTTGTGTAACGATTTTCCTTTACCTCAGTGTAGACTTCATGTCTTTGTCGCCTGTTGTTCTGGAACCTTAGTACGAAAAAGATTTCCTGCGTAGAATTTGATTCTGTTTTGGCTGTTTTTTCTCTCGCGTATGACCTGGTTTCTTTGCTCAATACCTCCGTCGTCTCGGTTATGGACGACCGATGGCAAAAAGGGTTTTTTTTAGATTCTCCGCGTAGAACTTCGTTTCTTCAATATATTCGTCGCCACTATTATGGACGACCGATAGAAAAAGGTTAGGACCAAAGAAGAACAACGCGAAAACAATATTAGAAATAATAAAGATATATTACACAGAATAATAATACAAGATGTGGAATGTGTTAGTATGACTGTCAGTCTGGTTTGGATTGAACTACTATTGGCTCGACTCGATTCCGTCTCGTCACTCTCTCTTGAGAAGCGCAGTATGCATAGTGTCAGGAAGAGTTCCCTCTGTCGTTATAGGTAAGGTCCCATAACACTGTGGATCGTCCTCCTTCCTCAGGTATGGGTTAAATACTCGGACTTATCTAAAAAAATCATTATTATTCTAAAGAAATTTTGTTAATGCAACATTCACAAACAAAAAAGTTTCTTACAATATTTTTTTTCGGCTTTAATAAATCCGAGAATGGTTTGATAAGCTGGAAAAAAGAAAAACTAATGGGCCAATCAAATTATAATCCTATCAGAAAGTAATACAAGTCTATAATTAATGCAGAATTATTAAGTGACCTATAGTTAATAACGGATTTTTACATTTATTTTTATAACTAATACCGAAATTTACGGTATAATTTAATAAGTTAATTTACTTAATATTTTAATTGCGTTTTCTTTTTCAACGAACTTTACGAACGTGTTCCTCTGAGGATGTGTTGGACGAAAGGAACAATGCCTTCCTTCATTTGCAAATCTGTATATATGTGCTGTTTCAACAGATCTTCTATGTTGTGCAGAGTCATGTAATTTGTTATATAATAGTTTTGTCTGTGTTAATTTAAAGTTGTCCTTATCCCTTTGTGCCTCTTGAATTTTTGCTGAGACAATTTTCACTTCCTTAGCTCCATACCCCAAAAAGTACATCCGAGAAAAGTTATGACAACGTTGGATATTAGTAGCCTATATCCCATAGAACATACCCCATGAATTAGGTAAAAAGGCAATCTCATTCTGGAATGAAAAACATCCAGAAACTCTACATCTCAGATTCACTAAGGAATTCATTATCGATAGTATAGACCTAATTCTAAGCAATAACACTTTTGAATTTGACAAGAGAAACTATCCAAACCCTAGGTACCACAATGGAAGCGAAAATGGCAACAACATATGTCACCCTAACATTAGCTTACCTTGAGGAAGATCTGTAGGAAACGACAGAACAAAAATATGGGGAAAATATTAAAAAAACACTTTACTAAATCTTGGAAGCGATACTAAGATGATTACTTCATTTTAAGGAAATCGTCACTGGGCCATATTAACTAATTCCACACTCTACCGCAAAACTTACACCCGAAGATCAAATTCACCCAAGAATATAATTTTAACGAATTGCTGTTCCTAGAAATACTCTTTAGAAATAGAAAAACAATATAATCACAGGTATCTATCACAAACCTACAGACAGACAACAATATATTCTATTCAAGAGCCATCACTCAAAAAGCTGTCTAAAATCCATCCCCTATTCTCTAGCATGTAGGGTTTGCACTATAATGGCCGATAATCACCTTCGAAAGACGCACCTAGAAGAACTACATAAAACATTAAATTGGCGAGGCTACCCAACAATACTAACAAACAAATGTTTTGAACTAGCAGAAAAATAACTTTAGACCAACTACTAAATCGAAAAAAACGTAACGTCGAACAAACTCAAGAATATGCCCCAACATATAACACGAATAATCCAGCACTATTTACAGAAATTACACGACATCTAGACCTACTTGACAAGAAGGATAAAATGAAAAAATATATATAGAATAACCAAAATAATTAAGGACAAACGCCAATCAAAAAACCTAAAAAAATATTAACCTCATCCAAATTTTGCCAACAAATAATACAGTGGGTCACAAAATACAACAAAAAAGATATGGGTTTTGTGATGTCAATATGGAAGGAAACTTCTACAGTTCTGAAAACCCACAACAAGTAAAAAAAAAACTGCAGCTCTAAAAATATGATTTATGCACTCAAGTGCACAAAATGCAGCAAGTCCTATATAGGTATCAACCAGGCACTGAAGAACAGAGTTTATTTTCACAAGAGCAACATCAAACTACAGAACAGACGAAACAAATCGGCACCTAATATTTATTTTACAAGTCATCAGTTGTAATTTTTCAGTGCGATTTTAAAATGCATCCCGTTGTTGTTCGTCAAAAGAGTTTTTTTTTTATTAAATAAAGACATGTTTGAAGATGAAATTACAAATTTTCATGCCATTTGGTATGGATGTAGAAAAATAAAATAATTTTGATATCTAGTTGGATTTACAAAAACAAAATAATTTTGATTCCCCGTCTGATTAACTCAATTCACTATTGGAAAAGTATTATGATAATAATTCATTTCTTCCGCCCAGTAACTTGTTGTGACTTGAAAACACTGTCTGCCGATCCAAATTCTTTTATATAAGAAAAATCAATACTTACTTCAGTAATTAAACGTAAGTTGTTCTTTTACATTGTTAATGTTTTAAAAACAATTTTTATCCAGTTTTTCCTGGATAATTTGTTCCAATCGTCACCAAAATTCTTTTTAGAATTTCATTCGCATAAAATAATACTTTATACTGTAATGTTTCTAAAGTTAAATCTTATAAGAAGTATTTTCGCTTTGTCATTAATCTAACGCAAAATACATTTACGCTATATTTTTGTTTTGGTAGTACCTTTATCCCTTCAAATTTATTCATTCTACTAGAAGGGACACGGCACATAGAAGCAAATAGAACCTAGATTTTAACATAGATCGCCAGTAAGCAAACAGAGCCGATCCCATTATTGAATTAAATAGACCACGTGGCCGTAGAGGGAACGCATCACTAGGAAGTGGCGTGATGTCCAACTGATTGTTATTTCTAATCTATCTTCTATTACTATACGGATCGCTATTCACTATACTATTCACTATACTATTTGTCTATTCGGATCACAATACGGATTACGATTCGAGCGATTATTATCGAGCAAGTACTATTAACTCGAGTGCTATTCAAAGGCGTCTGACCCCAGAATTTTCAACAGCTTAATATAGGTTGATCTCCGATTACAATGTTTCTACTACAACGAACATTATGAAAGTTACAACGAGTATTTGTTGACATCAAAAAATCTGCAACGACCATTCGTTGATATCACAGAACCTATCTATAGCAATACCTTTTTAGATTTAGAGCATAAGTAAAAGAAAAACACTTGGAGTATGCATTCTGTGAATCTTAAGAAGCTATTTCTTTTATATCGTGCCGCCGATAAGATAGGATGCTAAAATCAGCGCTCTATGAGTATCCGCACATAGTTTAGATTATACCCATAACTTACTCTTTAACTCACCAACTGGGGAAGTTCAACTTTCTCTTCATCCTTTTTAAAGCGACTCTCTTGAGAACATTCATCAAATTTGCCCTTTTTAAGGAAATATTATCGTTTGTCTCTATACGAAAATGTTCTGTACAGAATAAAAATTTATATGTCGTTTTGCTTCACTCTTGTTTGACTACTTTTTCCACCAATTCAACACTTCTAGTTTTTTCTTTAACACTCGATACATTCTCAACTTCAAAGCACAACCCTTAACCTAAACAAAGCAAACATTTAGAAAGCAATCCAATGAGAAATGACAATTACTCAACTTGTAGATGCTCCAGTAGAAACACCAATGTAAAAGAAAGTTTAGTAAATGACTTCAAACAACAGTCAGCTATGTACCATGCGTGATACACGCTTAGGCGATCATGTATCTTTCGATACATAACCGACGAGGCAGGTTTTTTTCCCGCAGTATGTTGCCATTTCTTTCTCCAGTAGACCAGTTGCCATCCAAGGTTATAAAATCGGGTCTGCCCTGCTATTTATCGAGAACTGGGGGGGGGGGAGAAGAAGAGGATCCATACCTTTCCCAAAGGTATTAGCACGTAAGTGAAGCTAATGGATTCAACTGGAATTCAATCTGTTTTATGTTCCGAATAGAATAATTTGGGGAACTCAAACTGAAGCAGGTAGACAAATTTAATTGTTTGGGAATGTAGTAACAGGCGTTGGAAAACCTTACAGGAATTCGAAAGACTAAATATTAAAAAAATTGGAAAATGTCGTAAGAAAGGAAATTGGTTGGTTCGTTGATCTTTTTAGCGGCATATCAACCTCTATGGATTACTTAATGCCGAAATCTAAATATTTTGAACATAATGTTATAGCTTCAACTAAATATATTTTGAACACAATCGTATGCCTTCAACTACATGTAATATTAATGTTTGGTATTTTTTTATAGAAAAATGTATTGCTGATACTGTTACTACAAAAAATTACTTTTATACTTTCATATTGCTTTATGTTTGGTTGGGTTTGACTATTTTCCCCTAGCTAGGATTGTAACAGGTGCTACCATCCCAGTACGGCTAGATCTGGGAAAATAGCAATTAAGTTGTGATACCACGCTCCTCAAAAACTCCAGTCTCCCAATCAGAGGTCTTGCTGCCAGATGTAATTTATCGTTATACCCAGGATTATAGGACGAAGAAAAGAGAGCTAAACTGCTATGTATTGGCTAATATCATATATAGCAGTGAATATCGAATAATCTTATCACAGATGTAGAAGAGATTCAAAGTGATATAGGTATGGCTATGCCAACGAAAGCTGTGAAAACCACGAACAGAATATGTTAGGAACATGAAAGTACAAGAAATAGATGCACAAGGCAACGTATACTGAAAATCAGAAAGAAAAAGGTGTAATGTTTCGGATACAAAAGATTTAAAAAAATGAACTTGGACAATTTAACACTCATGGGAAAAAAAGAAAGTAATGAGTAAGTATTTAACCGAACTTGTCCTCAAGCAGAATATGTCACAAAGTCGGATTTAAAGTTGGTTGATACAACACGCGTAGATGGTCTTGACACAAAAATTTCTCAGCTCATCCATTTCGTGATCATGATCACCCTCTGAAGGAGAGGAAACGATGTCGGGGCGGCCTTTTGAGGCTCGTGGTAATATTAATATTCAACTCCCGGCAGCGAGTAACCTATTTTATGTAAATAGATACCAGGACAAGAATAAAAATTGATTGTAAATTGTAAAAATTTACTTAGTGCAACAAAATAAAAGAGAGCTATGATCGCCTACGTTCTAAGAAAACACAAGAGGTCGTCAGCCAAATGTTCCTGCTAAACATAGTGTTACGACAAGTAATACTTCACGCAACTGCGATAAACTGCTTTTGTCATTACTAGGTTAACCATACACCCTTTCCTTTCCTTCAAATATGTTTATTTTTAGACCCGCTGGAGTGACAGGTTGTAACAGATTTCTATTTTCCCTCATATTAGGTCATTTGCCGTCGTATGCAGTAAGATGAATCTATTTTCTTTAGTATGATGAAATTTGTTTGGCCTTGAAAAATATTGAGTCATCCGTGATTGCATCAGATTTTCATTACACCAAGACACTATTGTCTCGACTGTTGATTAGTTGTCAAACCTCCAGTGTCTGCGATGGACGTTATTCCAAGGAAGCGTACGAATATTGTAACGCTACACAAACACATTTGCAAGGCTTACCATTGAGCAAATCAAAGGACTATAGATTGGCCCGGAAAATCTGATTTAATTCCAGTCGAGAATCTGTGGTCAATCTGCAAGGAAAGATTCGCGGAATGGACATATGAAGTACTAACATGTGTACTGAGTCATGTTTCATTGGGAAAATACGGAGAAAAGTAAATAATAACTGAATTATTCGTTTTGTCTGAATTAATTTGCACAAGGGGGTAGATGCAGTTTTACACAACGCTGCAAACAAGGAAATATACCAGATATCAGAAATTACATCACTTGAGTACTGCCAACGTTAGCAACAATTAAAATAGATATCATATGGAACTTGAAGAAAAAATAGTCACATAATCAGGATGTTGATAATCTACACGACTTCAAATAAAAGGTTAGACAGGAAACACTATCATTTTAATATTAAAATGTTATCATGTTAAATTAGAATCGTAATTTCTACTTGCAAACTTTCATGGTTACTGCTCCGACGAGCTGCTTTCGCTAGTTTCCAAACTGCATGAATTTAAACGTGCTACGAGGTTGGCATCTCAGTCCCAACCTTTCCTGACGAAATTGCCGTCTCTTCTACTCCAATAGCTTTATGCCTCGCACTTCCCGTCTGTGGAACTCCCTTCCTCTTACCTGCTTCCCTGATAGCTATAATCTTCAAATGCAATGTCAATCGACACCTCCAGTTGCCTTGATCTATTCCCTGTCCTTTTCTTCATCCTTTCCTATATCACAGCTCTTTACTCTTGCTCGCACTTTCAGTAACCCTTTGCGTGCTAGTGGCACCCCAGCCTTGCTTGGGGTGAAAAGCTGAGAAAGAAATATTGCTTTTGTCGCATTAATTATACTTTGACTCTGGAAAAGATATGAACTTCTGGGATGTGTAATGAGAAAAGAAGGCTTGGAGAAGTTGCCCATTTCTTCAGACTCTTTCGTAATAGATGTATGGCTGAACTTGAGTCACAACAGACGTTTAAAGCGTCATTGAGAGTACAACCTTCATACACGCATGCCAGTTTGTGCAAATGTCCATAAATACGAATGAGTGATGCGAATTCGGCAGAAGAGATGCAGAAGAGACGAGACCAAGGACAGGAGAGAGGCCCACATGATTATCTGCCGACGATATCCTCCGATTTTAGCCTTGTGCCAAATTTTACCAAAAAGAGCAGACCAGATTTTGCCAGGTCAACAAAGATAATGTCACTTCCGATTTAGATGCGGGTTGCGCTGATAATAAATAGCATTCGAACTCTGATATAGACCAATTATTGTACGGAGGACTAATATAAATCAGTATTTACTTTTTGTCAATATATTTTTATATTTTTTGTATGATTTATTTCTGTACGTCATCGCCTTGCTTGGACCAGCCCATCACGAATATACCTGCGACGATATAAATATTAGCTACGTTATCAAATTTTGGTATGAAACATATTAGCGTACTAATGAAAAAATCATTGATTGAGGGATTCCTATATATATATATATATATATATATATATATATATATATATATATATATATATATATATATATGTAGAAATAGTCTTAAAGTGTGCTATATTTATGGGATAAAGTGCTCAATATCAGAGATAGAGCGTGTGTAAACGATTGCATGTAGCATGAAACAGACTGTCGCCTCTAAGTGTTGACTTCTATGATCACTTTTATATATATATATATATATATATATATATATATATATATATATATATATATATATATGATCCAAGTGGATCCTAGTAATATAAAATATTAAAACTTATCCACAAAAAGAGCTCGTGATGTGTATTATTACAGAGCAAATAATTAATAAACAATAAAATCCAATAAAATCCAAGATATCGGTTGTTTGTGTCATCAACCCCGGCGATATCTTCGTATGTCGAAATCGGCTATTCCCCATATGAGGGGATCTTAGATTATATCGTTTGTTAATTATTTGCTCCGTAATAATAAATATAATGAGCTCTTTTTGTGGATCAGGTTTAATATTTTATATTACTAGGATCCACTTGGATAATATACAAACGGATTTGTTACCTTTACTATATATATATATATATATATATATATATATATATATATATATATATATATATATATATATATATATATGAATATATTTATTATATATATATACTATATCTATATATATATATATATATATGTATATATATGAATATATTTACTATATATATACTATATATATAGTTACTATATATACATATGAATATATTTACTATATACATATATATAGATATATATATATATACATATGAATATATTTACTATATACATATATACATATGAATATATTTACTATATATATACTATATATATATATATAAATTTACTATATATACATATGAATATATTTAATATATACACATATATATATGAATATATTTACTATATATATATGTATTATATATATATATCTTTACTATATATATATATGAATATATTTACTATATACATGCATATATATATATGAATATCTTTACTATATATATATATATAATATACATATATAATTAGTTTATATACATATGAATATATTTACTACACATATATATATATATATATATATATATATATATGAATATATTTACTATATACATATATATATATGTATATATGAATATATTTACTATATACAGATATATATATATATATATATATATATATATATATATATATATATATATATATATATATATATATATATATATATATATATGAATATATTTAATATATTTATGAATGTTTATGGTTTATGTATTTATTTATTTATTTTCTTTATCATTTAGACTATTTGGTAATGATTTCCAAACCATTACAACATTTATAGCCTAGATATATATATATGTATATATATATATATATATATATATATATATATATATATATGTGTGTGTGTGTGTGTGTGTGTGTGTGTGTGTGTGTGTGTGTGTTTGTGTGTGTGTCTGTTTGTATTGAATTTTCTTGGACATGATATTTAGTAACGGATCGGAGCAACAAGTATTCAGAACAAAACGCTTGCTCGATTCACGTGCCGCCGATTATAATACATGGTACGTTAAACAGCGAATTTTTATATATTTTCTTTCCTTTTTATAATTTTTCTATTCAATAATTATATGTTTTCATATTTATTTTTTGTTAGTTACCTCTTTAACTCTTTTAATGCGGTGAGTTCCCCTGATGAAGTTGGCGTTACCAAAACAATGAATATTTTCATAACTTAGTTGTTGTACCATTTTGCTAATGCTTGCACAAGGTTTTATTCTTTTGACAGCGAAATAAAGAAGCAGAAATAGTTACATTTTCAGGACATAGACAGATATTACTCCGGCAGAGCACGTAACACTAGATAAGCCGATCAAAGTTGAGATAAAACCGTGCTTTCGTTGGCAAAAAAATAAAACAAATATTTGGCATGAAAAGTTTTTTTTTTTCTTCCCTTTCTTCTGTTTAAATAGTATATTTGAAAGACCATTTAATGACAGCTTCTGCGCTGGCCCGGGCATCCGTGATGGCGTGCAAGTCGAAAAGCCACGTAATAGCATGATATGTTAAATATTCAAATAATGATAGTTATATGTTGATAAATAGCGAAAACAGAGTAGATTTCTCGGGAAGTTATTCCTGTGTTTGACTTTATAAATGGCCCCTTTCTATATTATATGGTGTCTTTCTTTTTTGTGACGCTACCAGATATAGACTGTTAGTTAGAAAACTAGTTTTGTAGATAAAAGAAAGTTCCGAAACAAGTATATTTTGGGAGTGGGTAGAATTGGAAATGAGTTCCAAGACAAATGTAAAATAAATGAATACCTCACACTCTCCTACGTCTCTGTCTCTTTCTCATTTTCTCTATCACACACACACACACTCTCTCTCTCTCTCTCTCTCTCTCTCTCTCTCTCTCTCTCTCTCTCTCTCTATATATATATATATATATATATATATATATATATATATATATATATATATATAACTTTATGTAATCTTTCAACCACTTGATGAACATTCATGAACATTCTCAAATTTAAAAGCCTTGATAAACCCATTACTTTCTCGCTTTAGTAAATATACAGGCATAAAAAAATATATTCTACTCAGCCTTGAAAAATTTCTTCAATAACGGAATGCGTCGTCTGAGAGTAGTTTTTCCTCTTGTCTTTTTATTCGTATATTCATATATATGGCGTCACAGATTATGAAATGGACAAAGTCCGACAATTATTTTAAGACATTTTTATGTTTATACATTCTTTTTACAGCTACAAATATTTAAGTAAATGCTCTGTTTTTATAATAAACATTATTAAACAACATTTACCGGCCTGAATGTCCGAGTCATTTTCATAGAATATTTTCGTTCTCCAACAGGAATCGAACCTGTATCCTATACGGAACCGTCATTTAGCCTGACGTGCCTTAACCGTTTCGGCCACGGAGGAGCGTTCGGTTAGCAAGGTCCATTTTACTGTTTTTAAACTTTAATCTTCCATGAATCTCCCACGTACATTCGTATCTGCTCATGGGGTATCCAAATGTAAACAAATGCCGTCACACATTATGAAATGGACAAAGTCCGACAATTATTTTAAGACATTTTTATGTTTATACATTCTTTTTATAGATACAAATATTTGTGTAAGTGCTCTGTTTTTATAATAAACTGTATTAAACAACATTTACCGGCCTGATTGTCCGAGAAATTTTCGTAGAAAATTTTCGTCCTCCGACCGTAATCGAACCTGTATCCTATACGGAACCGTCATATAGCCTGACGTGCCTTAACCGTTTCGGCCACAGAGGCGCGTTTGACCTTGCTAAACAAGCATGTAAAAGTAGAGGATAGCATGCAGAATCAGGTCGATTTAGGCGGGTGATTTCCAGTCCTCCCCTTTCAGTCTCGATAAAGTTCAAATCCTTGTGGGTGACAAGTTTTGTTCTAATCTCACTTGAGTGGTACGGGGAGCCGACCATTTTTCCTGCGTCTTTTGCCAAGGATCGATTGTACTTGAGGTCAGGTGTGAGTTTAAGTCTCGCAAAGTACGGAGCCTCCCAGAGAAGATATCCATTCTCAGTAGATTGATTTACTTTTAAAATTCTATGATTCTACGAAGTCTAGCGGACCAAGTAAAATTAATTTGCAGCAAACACAATATGTTACACAGACAATAGTGTGTTTGATTTAGCAGAAAAGGGGTAAGAGTATAAGGTAGTTGATGGCAATAGGAAGATAGTATTTCCCTTAAATTTGAAAAAAAGGAAACACATGGCTGTCTATAAAAGGCGTGCTCTAGTTTGGGTTTCAGGGGTGATGAAAATCACTAGACAAGACAGATTAACGCAGAAACTTGAACTCGTATAGGAGTTATTTTTTTAAATCAATTTCACCCCATGTAAAGGATTAAAACCACTAAGATAAAGGCATACTGGGTGCGAAAGAATTAGAGGTGCGAAAGAATTAGAGGCAGAATTATTACTAAGGAGCGTGAAGAGAAGAAAAGTTATCAGGAGGACATTGCATTTGAATTTCTGAAGATTGAAGTTAGCTGGAAAACATGGAGCCGGAAGGAAGTTTCGCGAGAAAAGAAATTCTTAGCCTAGAATTTACGGTTAATTCTAGCCAGTTCAATCTTAAATTGATGAGATCCTGGCGCTAGACTAGTACTGCGCTGAAATTCAAAAGGTCTGCGTATCATAGCGGAGAGTTCATCCGGACAAGTACCATGAGGATATTTATAGAAAAGTCACAGGGGTGTAACTTTAAGGCAGTGGAACGTGAGTGCAGCCGAGCTGCGATATCAGGACCGGTAATATTGCTGTTTCTGCTTTGGATTTTATCAAGAAGCTGTAGATAAATAGTAATGTGAAAGCAATACTAATGTGAAAGCAATAGTAATGTGATATCAATAGTAACGTGAAAGCAAGAGTAATGTGACAGCTATAGTAACGTGAAAGTAATAGTAATTTGGCAGGAATAGTAACGTGAGAGCAATAGCAATGTGAAAGCAATAGTAATGTGACAGCAATAGTAATTCCAAACCAATAGTAATATGGCAACAATAGTAACATGAAAGCAATAGTAACGTGACATCAATAGTAACGTGAAAGCAAGAGTAATGTTACAGCAATAGTAATGTGACAGCAATAGTAAAGTTCAAGCAATAGTAATGTAACAGCAATGCTAATGTGACAGCAATAGTAATGTGGCAGTAATATTAATGTAAAGGCAATAGTAATGTGTCAGCAATAGTAATGTGACAGCAATAGTAATTTGGCAGCAATAGTAATGTGACAGCAATAGTAATTTGGCAGCAATAGTAATGTGACAGCAATAGTAATTTGGCAGCAATAGTAATGTGACAGCAATAGTAATGTGAAAGCAATTGTAATGTGACAGCAATAGTAATGTGAAAGCAATAGTAATGTGACAGCAATAGTAATGTGATAGCAATAATAATGTGAAAGCAATAGTAATGTGGCAGCAATAGTAATGTGAAAGCAATAGTAATGTGTCAGCAATAGTAATGTGACAGCAATAGTAATTTGGCAGCAATAGTAATGTGACAGCAATAGTAATTTGGCAGCCATAGTAATGTGACAGCAATAGTAATGTGTCAGCAATAGTAATGTGACAGCAATAGTAATTTGGCAGCCATAGTAATGTGAAAGCAATAGTAATGTGACAGCAATAGTAATGTGATAGCAATAATAATGTGAAAGCAATAGTAATGTGGCAGCAATAGTAACGTGAAAGCAATAGTGATGTCATGGCAATAGTAATGTGGCAGTAATAGTAATGTGAAAGCAACTGTAATGCAACAGCAATAGTAATGTGACAGCAATAGTAACGTCAAAGCAATAGTAATCTGACAGCAATGATAATATGAAAGCAATAGTAATGTGACAGCAATAGTAACGTGAAAGCAATAGTAACGTTAAAGCCATATTCTAAGCATTGACAAATCGTAGACATAGATACGTAGGATAAGTTCTGGAGAGAAAATACTCTAGCACGACACAATGTACCACATTTTTTAGCGGCTGATCTAGAATGGATTCAATGTCGTCTTTCTACTTCATGTCAGCTTTCAACATTAGCCCGAGAAGGCGCAACAAGTCACTTTCTTGGAGGTTAGCATCAGCCATATTTATGGAAGGCAGAGAGGGGTCTCTCCGATGATTAATGGAGAGAAGTTTAATTTTGGAGGCGGAAAATAAGACAAAGCATCTTTTACCCCCAGTTAACAACAGACTTGACGTGTTAAAATTATTTTTTTCAGAAACTGGTCGAGATATGACCTATTTTGTTCTGAGGAAGAAAAGATAAACAAATAGGGTGTTATGCGGTGTTTCATCACCCATATGTTTGCAGATGTTAGAACATTGCGTCGGAAATTAAGACATTAATTCATGTATTTCTAAATAAAAAAACAAACTGAACATTCTCTTCATTTTTGTATGTTTCTTTACTATCGTTCTCCACAATTTCCTGTCCTTTGTAGCTCGTAAAAATCTTCTCTTTTTTATTTCTTCTAAATACTTTTCTGTTCTTATCTCCAATATACCCCTTGAGTATCGAATTTTCCGAGCCTTCTTTCCATATTATGGACCTTAGAATCTTCAACTGTCGCTTTCTCATGTTAAGTATAAGCCTCCTTTTATGTTTCCATTTTCTCCAAAGCTTCGTCGTTGCTCACATGTTCGGTCCATGGTATACTTAGTATCCTTCTGTAGAAACACATTTCTGATGCTTTAAATCGCTTCTTCATCTGTGAAGAGATTGCCAGACTGTGCTAATTCCATACTTTTTGCTGGGGTTTGTATTATATTTATCTAATTTTGACTGTTTATTTCATCTTCTTATATTTGGTCTTTTCTATCATTCACTTTCAAATATACGTCCAAAGATATAAATAAAATTCTATGAAATATTTATTAATCTATATTTATATCTGTCTACCATCAGTTCATCTGCCAAATTATATAGCATTTAAGTGTAATATATCAAGAACCAAGACACATTGGTTGAAGGCATTGTGGAGTAGTTTTAGCGCTTTGCACAGAGGCGGCTGTTATAAGAAATATGTGCTCTCGAATAACCATCTGTATAATTGTTAAACCTGTAAATATACAAGCATCATCTATCTAACTATCTATTTATCGGGATACTTTTATAATCTATCTATCTATCTATCTATCTATCTATCTATCTATCTATCTATCTATCTATCTCTTTTGCTTTCTCAATATATATATCTGAAGCTCTTTATAATCTATTTATCTAGCTATCTATCTATATAGCTAGCAATATGAATCTCTTTATTAACTATGTGTATATCTATCTGAATCTCTTCATAATCTATCTCCATAATCTATCTATCTATCTATCTATCTATCTATCTCAGTATATATATCTGAACCTCTTTATAATCTATTTATCTATCTATCTATCTATCTATATAT
>OZ038490.1:99890832-99908332 GCA_964036315.1 Acanthosepion esculentum | reverse complement strand
CTGATATATAGGCAGTTAGAAAAATGATTTGAATTTTAAAATTAAAATTCGTAGGTGAAAATGTTTATTTACTAAATGTATCATAATTCCAATTGTAAAGGAAATTAGCTCTGTTTAATAAAAATAAATCTTGAGCGCTCCTTGGGAGTCATTTTAACAATGTCTTAATAGCACTCGCCTGGATTATAGCAACGGATTACTACCTATATATATAATAGCGGGCCACTCGTATTCAGGCATACCCGTCTACGAGGCCGGCTAGGCAGTCCACATTGTAGACTCTCGCTCAGTAGAGCTGTGTTTGTTTAACACCCACAGAGCCAACGTGTGGTTAATACTGCAAATATGCTGAGCAAACTTTAGTTTCTGGGACTGAGTGTGGTACCTAGTATGATCAACAATCTGAATAACACCATTACAATCAAACTCTCGGTCACAATGACTTGCTACTTCGTGCTAGCACCGCTATCGGCGTCCCCAAGTGTTTCCTCTACGCAAATTCACTCACAAGTCTTGGGACAACCCGTAGTATGATTTCAGACCATTTCCAAAGGTGCCACCCGCTGTGATCGTCCCCACCCATCCAGACAGCTAACATTAGGAAGTCTCCTTCCTGACAAATCGACTATTGTGAGATTCGAACCTGGGTATCATATATATATATATATATATATATATATATATATATATATATATATATATATATATATATATATAAATCGAGTGTTGGTGCTTAATTATCAGGGTTTTTTAAACAATATTTATTCTGAAAAAAGAAATATAACAATTCAACAATATTTTTTTAAAGATTACTCAGGATCGTATGATTATCGACACGGATTTTTCTAACCAGAAAATAAAATAAATATTTTATTAAAAAAAATAAACGAAACTTCAATTTTTATTAACTTTTTATTATTAAATATCTCGCCTACAAAAACGACTGATATTTATGCAATAACCCAATACACACACTCTCTCTCTCTCACACACTCACACACACACACACGCACGCACACACACACACACACACACACACATATATATATATATATATATACAAAGAGTTGATATGAAATTTAATAAAGCATGTCTTGAAGGATTGTTGCCTGTGTAAACTATATATATATATGTGTGTGTGTGTGTGTGTGTGTGTGTTCAGTTTGCAGAAAATAAAGAAAAGAAGCAAATAAAACCAAAATGGAATTGAATCACAGAAACCGATTTCAGTATCTCCAACATCGAAAATGGAAGAAAATCCGCCAGATAAGAAAAAATATTTTGCGAAATGAAATAAAAATCGATACTGATCGAGAAAAAAGTATAATTTCTTTTTTGGACTTTTCTCTTCCTCTCTATCTCTCTTCTACCCTCTCTCTCCCACACCTCTCTCTCCTTCTCTCTCCCCCTCTCTCCCTCGCTCTTTTGCTTTCTCTTTTTTTCTTTCTTTCTTTAAATCGCTTTTATTCCACCCGTTATCTTTTTGAAACATCGAAGGTGTCGGACGACTGAACACGTCAGATATCGCCTTCATCTCGTATTTGTCATTTAGTCCTTTTCTTTCATTAGATTTCTAAAAACAGATTGTCGTATGATACTCAACGCCCGCCTTTGTTCACGCTCTAATGTGATATCTGGGTTTCTGGGAATATCGAATTAACCGAATAACAAACGACACGAATATCAAATTAAGCGAAGATCGGATTAATGAGAATAACTTTCTGCGAATCAATTTGACTCTGGAACTAAATAATGTTTAACTACTTCGATTCTTTAGAGACGACTAAGTCCGTTTTCTATTTTAATTACGAACACATTCAAGGATCATTAAATGGAGTATGTATATTTGATGTGCAATGAGTCACCTGTGGAATTACTGTACGCAAAATCATATCAAAGTCTAATAATTGTTTACGTGTATATATTCTCACAATTATACATACATATGCTGGTAATCTAAGATATATATATATATATATATATATATATATATATATATATATATATATATATATATATATATATATATATATATATATATATATTTAGTTTACGAAAACCTAGGTAATCCGTATGGGTAGACCCAAGGAGGATAAAATCCAGACCACTTTAAGGTTCCATATAATAAATTATTTCACCACACCTCTTTTAAAAGGGCTATATATATATATATATATATATATATATATATATATATATATATATATATATATATATATATATATATAACATTTTCCGGCCTTAAAGTCCGAGAAATTTTCATAGAAAATATTCGTCCTCTGACAGGATTCGATTGAAGTTTATAAGCAGTAAATTCGACGTTGCCAACCAAACGATCCTCAGTGGCCGAATCGGTTAAGCCACGCCAGGCTATATGACGGTTCCGTATAGGATACAGTTTGGAATCCCGTCGTAGGACGACTATTTTCTATGAAAATTTCTCCGACATTCAGGCCGGTAAATGTTATTTAATACTGTTTATTATAAACAGAACATTTACTTAAATACCTGTAACTATAAAAAGAATGTTAAATATAAAGATTTCTTTATATATATATATATATATATATATATATATATATATATATATATATATATATATATACATATATATATATATATTTGAGTATTTAGGTAGCAATCATTCTTTCATGCACATTTCATTAAAAACGACAGACAAGGTGTTTTTATTTAGTTTTTTTACAATTTCTCATGCGATGTATTTTTTTTTCTTTCTTTTCGGATGATAAATAATATAAAAACTGTCCGAATGTTCTTTTTATCCGAGCGCTTTCGGCTATACATTGAGCCATTTTCAAGGATTATATTTTAACTGTTAGAATTAGAAATATTTGATTGTATGTATGATTTATAAAATGTTTTCACTTTTTTGTTTCAAAACAGGGTCAAGATATGTGCATGTTCAAAATTAATATTATTAAGTGTTGTTTTGTTTGTTTTTATTAATAAGGCATCCATTATTTTTATCATTTTTTTTTTTTGCATGTAGATGATGCTATTATATTAGTGTTGTCAACAAGTATGTTACGAATAGTGTCGGGTAGGTCACCATGAATATTTAAATGAGATCTAACTGAGCTATTGTCAGAAAAGTGTAGAGTTAGTCTGCGTGTTGTATTGTGGCCTATATAATTATTTACGAAAATTGATTGTTGAGAAATACAATTCCCGAATGAGCTCGGATAAAAAGAACATTCGGACAGTTTTTATATATTTTATCATTCGAAAAGAAAACATTATTAGATCACATGAGTAATTGTATAAAAAACTAAACAAACACACGTCTGTCGTTTTTAATTAAATGTGCATATATATATAAATATATATATATACACACACATATATATATATATATATATATATATATATATATATATATATATATATATATGATATCAGTGGTCAATATATATATATATATGTACACACACACACACACACACACACACACACACACACACACATATATATATATATATATATATATATATATATATATATATATATATATATATATATGATATCAGTGGTTAATATATATATATATATATATATATATATATATATATATATATATATATGTACACATAAATTCCCAAGAGGATAGAATCCAGTTAGAACTCAATGTCCAGGACAGAGTAAGAATCTATTATAACAGGCTCAAACACTAATATTCCATGGTTATAATTTATTAGATTGGAATCGTAATCACGATCCAATTCATCAGACCGAGAAATTCAAAAAAGCTTTTTGAGATCTGTTTTACCCTCATACGTCGCATTCGATATATCGACGACCAGGTTTTCATGACCAAGTCGTGCCTTCAGATATCGGTTGTTGGTTGTCCTAGAGATGGTTGGTTTTCACAGGTCTACTAGCCTAAGTCACACAATCCTTGAATGAAGACTGTGCTGGCTTTTAACATGAATATGTCTTGTGGAATGGCTAGGTGATCAGTGACGCAGCGATCGTACGACCTCACCTAATCTTTGGAGAGATAATGATGGTGCTTAGGATATTCATGCATTTTGATGTCACATATAACATACACACAGACGTGTTTCTGTTTTATTAACTGAAAACAATGTATCAGTAATTCATAAAATAGATTTCTCATGATTATAAATAGAAACGTTTTTTTGCGTGATTGTGCCTGTCTGTGTGCGCCTGTTATTATTTTAATTTCTTTGTATGTTTCTGTGTGCGTAAATATATATATATATATATATATATATATATATATATATATATATATATATATATGTGTGTGTGTGTGTGTGTGTGTGTGTGTGTGTGTGTGCGTGCGTGCATATATATATATATATATATATATATATATATATATATATATATGTATATAAAGCATTAATGAGTTTATATTTAACCCGACATTTTTATTACTTCAGACGATATTTTTCGTGGATACGCGTTTGCAATAGACACCGATTTTTTCAAAACAAATTCTATTACATCTTGTTATGGTCCAATATCCTCGCACCAAGTTTATGGCCCAAGGTAGAATCAAGGAAGAACAACACGAACACAATAGTAGGAATAACAAAGATATATTGAAACAGAAATATAATACAAAATGTTGAAGGTGTTAGTATTAACTGCCAGTCTGGTTTAGAGTGAACTAATATGCCTTGACTCGTCAGGTCTCAGCTCATCCCGATATTTAAGAGTCCTCCTACGAGGAAAGTATGTGGCACAAGGCCGAGTTTAACGTGGGTTTCTCCGAGCCCGTAAGATCGGCGAAAATTACTCCATTAAGAACCCGTATAAACGGGTTCAGGGCTTGTCTACCACCCAGGACGAAACTTTGTCCTTCGACGAAGCCTCGTCCGGCTTCCTCTCTGCCAGAGCAGAGAGTTCGACAGGAGTCGCGCACAGTCAGAGACGGCGTCTCGACTCGTTCCTATATTTAACAACCCTCACACGTGGGTCGAATGTGGCACAAAGCCGGTTTAATGTGGGCTCCCCGAGCCCGTAGGCTCGGCCAAAAATATGCCCATTTAGAACCCGTATAAACGGGTTCAGGGGCTGACCACCTCCCCGGACGACACTTTGCCCTTCGGCAAAGCCTCGTCCGGGTTCCTCTCTGCCAAAGCAGAGAGTTCGACAGGAGTCGCGCACAGTCAGAGACTGCGACTCGACTCGTTCCTCCTCTCTCTCTCTCTCTCTCTCTTTTTCTCTCTCTCTCTCAGAGAGGAGCAGTATTTATAGAGTCAGGAAGAGTCCATTATCGTTATAGGTAAGTTCCCATAACACATCTATAGTTCTGTACGCTCGAGAAAGGCTATCCGACAGGTTTCAAGCGTGTTTTCTCCTTTACAGGTTCGAACTGTACGCATGAGTCACAATCTCTAGTTCAGTAACACTATAGAACCGAGTCTGTCCAGCTATTTACCCATAGTTGCGCGGATAAGAAATAGATTTATACATTTCCCAAAATTATTAGCGTGATTGGAATTCGAACTCAGCTCTTCGATTGCATAATCGGAGCCGCGGTCAATGACCCCAGCGTGCTCCCAGTATACATTTCTTTATCCATCAGGGTGTTGTTTTTTCTAAGACAAAAATTGTTGTATTCATCGGAAAATTATTTTTGTTACTCGTGAAGGAAAAAACACTAAGTATATATATACTGTACGATATTTAAATTTTATGATATAAACATAGGACAAACGTGAAGGGAGATAACTAAGTCACTGAAATATTTAAATATTTAAAAAGAAATACTATTAAAACTATTAGTTAAAACATTTTTGTAAGTCCCTGATGATAAAATTGTACTAATGTCTAAAGGACTGGGAATAAAATGAATATGTATCAACATAATCATTTTTTTTCTTTAAGAAAAAAAAAAAAATATATATATATATATATATATATATATATATATATATATATATATATATATGCACCACTGCCACCGTATACACATATATATTCTGATTTGAATTTGTTTATTTTACTCTATTCTTTTTTTTAATTATTTCACTTCAAGAAAGGTATTAAACCACTAAGGTCCGAAGAGTTAATGAGAACAGCATTATTATGGAGAGTGAACAATAAAAGAACAGAATCTTATCCGTAATTACGAGAGGATCCTATTAAAAATAAGTAGACGAAACTTGTCGAAATTTTATAATGAGACCTTTCTTAATGAGAACATACTGCCAGAATATGCACAGAATATGAAACAAGTGAATGGTGATATATATATATATATATATATATATATATATATATATATATATCGTGTATATTCTGGTACCAGGTTCTCATTAAGACAGGTCTCATTAAATAATTTAGACAAGTTTCGTCTACTTATTTTTAATAGGACCCTCTCGTAATTGCGGACAAGTTTCTGTTCTTTTATTCTTCAGTCTCCATAATAATGCTTTTCTCAATAATTAATATATATATATATATATATATATATATATATATATATATATATATATATATATATATGAAACAAGTGAATGGTGATAAATATATATACATATACACACACAAATCCCCCCCATATATATATTTAAATAAAGATAAAAACAGACCACTTTAAGGTTCCATGTAATAAATTATTTCACCACAGCCCTTTTAAAGGACTGCGGATCATCAGACTTTAATTCCAAAGGTTGAAGCGAAAAATGAAAAGAAATTTACACATTTTTGACGGGCAGTACTTTAGCATATATAAATTAACGTAGTGAGGAAGTGAGAGGGGAGAGAGACATGATTGAGTTAGATGTAAAATTTCTATTCTCTCAAAATTTAAATTGTTTGAGGAAGTTAAGACATTGACACATTAAATCGGTATCTTAACGGAAGTTATATATTGATATGGGAGGGGGAGAGGAGAAAAGGGCATAAAGAAAAAAGAGAGAAAGAAGTCATGAGAAAAAGTGTCATTAACTTTCTTTGGAATGAAAGGCCTGAAATAGACGCTGTTGTTTTGCTTTGAGAGTTCATAAAAATTACAATGTTTGATATAAATTTGAGTGTTTAAACAGTATATAATGAATTTAATTTGATGTTAGTTAGCGATTTAAGTTTTTCAAAAAACTTTATTACAAAAGTTTTGGGGATTTAATATGAAAGAGACGATTAGTAAAATTTTCTTATAATTTACATTAAAATACTAAAATTTTATTTTAAAAAATAAGTTTACTTCTAGTTGTAATTGATTATTAAGGTGATATCTCTATCAGTTTGAATTTTATTCATGAATTTAATTTGCGACTATTTATAGATTAGTAATTTCACTTACTTAAAGTTTAGTTTTCGAGTTAATATGGAGTGATAATTGAAGGTAATATTAGAGAACTCACTTTGTCATATATTGTCAATGTATACACATCCATGCATGTTTCACATATACATACGTTCTTTTACATGTGCAGTCATTCATACAGGTACAGATGTACCGATATATACGGGTAATTTCATGTATTAATACCTACATATATCTTTCTAAATGCTTACGCATACTCACACAGACACACACACACACACACACACACACACACACACATATATATATATATATGTGTGTGTGTGTGTGTGTACTTAGTATTCCCCCAATATATATATACATATACATACATATATATATATATATATATATATATATATATATATATATATATATATATATATATATATATATATATATGCACCACTGCCAACGTATAAACATATATATTCTGATTTGAATTTGTTTATTTTACTCTATTCATTTTTAACCATTTCACTTCAAGAAAGTTATTAATCCACTAAGGTACAAAGAATTAATGAGAAAAGCATTATTATGGAGAGTGAACAATAAAAGAACAGGAATTAAGAAGACGGAAGATAACGACCGACATCGCATGTGATTTCTTGAAGATGAATGTTTACTGTAAAACAGGAAACCGGAAGAGATTTCCTCAAACGTGAAGCATGCGGAAAGAAACGATTAGCATAGGTTTCATCTAGTCATTATACCTGCCAGATGACGAGTCCTCGTCTCCAATCTAGTTGATAACATTTGTTTAATTTAATTCATCTAGTTCTTATTTAATTTATGTTTCTAAACTAACTTCGGTTCTAACGTTTGGTAATTGGAATAAATGTCGTTAGAATTTCGCTTTTAGACAGAATTTACATTGTGTTGAGAAAGTCTGTAGCTAGGCGCGCATATTCCTAGATGTCAAAACTGAAAATAAATATGTCTTCATTCTTTTTTCTCAGCTTTTCCCAAATAATTAAAACTTTTAAGGAATTAAAAAAGAGAAACCGCTGATGTGTCAAACCTGCGTTCGCTTTAAATATGTCGCAATAAAACTCTGTTTATTACCCGATGATCATGACGTGTTTGAAATATAAATTCTCAATAGTAAATCTGATCGGTTTGATAAGGTTTAATTGGCAGCTGATTTAAATAATGACCTACTATCTGCTCTTAAGTGGGGCAAGGAATAGATTGTTAACTTTAACCCCTTTCAACGCATTCAATGTGAAACTGCTCACTATATGTCTTCTAAGATAATCACTTTCTGCTTTCCATCAGAATGGATGATGCTAACCTCCAGGAGTTTGACACATGGAGCCATCTCTGCAGACATGACTGAATAGATTATATTGAATCAATTGCTAGGTCGGCTGCTGGGGAAGTTGTGTCACTCTGTCATATTAGACATTTTTTCTCTCCTGAATCTATTTTACATATTCATAAAACTACCATTCGTCCATGCTTTGATTATTGCAGCCACATATGGTGTCCAGCTATATATTTAGAGATTCTTGCCGTCCTGGGTAAGACAACAAACTACACCGTCCTTAGTATGACAATAAACTACATCCAACAGCAAGGCGTCAGATCAGGTTTTGAGGAGCGTGGAACTACCTCTTAATTGCTGGCGTTCCCAGTTCTACACTAACCCGGGGTGGTAGCACCTGTTAGAGTCCCAGCTATGGACAAATAGTTAACTCCCAAAATGGGGTCAAAACGTGTGAAATATGTTGTATTTCCAGCAATACATGTTTGTTAAAAATTATTGCCAGCAATGAGTTTTTGAATAAATATTATCAGTGATACATTATTACCAGCAATACATTTTTGAATAAAAATACCAGAAATACATTTCTGAAAGAAATTACCAGCAATACACTTCTGAAAAAGATATTCCAGAAATACACCTTTGGAGAAAATATTACCAGAAATGTATTTTGAAACAAAAATATTGCTAGCAATAAAAATCTTGTAGACATTAAATAACAGATTGAGGTTGATATGCCGTAAAACAAACCAAAACAAACTAGCGATTCTTGATAACATTCAAAGTAGAATTTGTAATGGCATTTTTCCTGAACTGACGTCTTGGTTATAGCTACTTTCCCACTACCCTAATGTAACTTTGTTGTTCCATTTCTATAAATACTTTCAAAGTGATGGTTCTGAGGCACATTCCTATATTGTAGACTTTATAGATTTAAGCGAAGTACTACATTGGCAACAAGGTCTCATTATTTACAGATGAACTGGCCAGATATAACCGTACGTTCTTTGTTAACAGTAGCTTTACTCGCACCTATGTCTCAGGAACTCTCTTCTAGCTTCTTGCGTTCCGGTCATCTTAGATCTTCACAGATTTAAATGCAATGTCAAACGTTACCTACAGTCTTATTAATTCCTGTACTTTTATTGTTCTCGCTCCTTAATAATATTTATCTGTTTCATATATTATTTCACACTCCGTAACCCCATATGTCTTAGTGAATTTTTAAAAAAATATTGAAAGGAAGGCACAAATTATGTAAGATTAAGAGAACTTTATTACTAAATGAAACTTTGCTAATTAACAAAGCATGATTAAAACTCAAGTTCATGTTGCGACTATGATAGTATTAAGTACATAAAAATGGTTAAAATTGAAAAAGTATTAGGTAATGTTTAGTACTGACGGATAATAAAGCTATATATTTAGATTTGGATTTCTATAACCGCTGGTATTCGTAGCTGAATCGGTAAAGCAGCTGTCGCGCAACATCAATCTTTCCTAGGAAAATCTGATACAATTTAATTTCCCCGAGAGCTTCATAATTATTTCCCATGTTCATTGCTTTCTAAAGGCTAGATTGATTGATCTGTTTTTATGGTTTATCAGCCTTTTAAAGGTTATTTACAGACGTAAGTTATTATTACATTTTTAAGCATTTTACTCCAAGCAAAGAATGAATGCCATTAGCATGCAAGGGGTTACAGAGAGTGAGAGTAAAGATTAAAGAGGGAGGGGTTACAGAGAGTGAGAGTAAAGATTAAAGAGGGAGGGGTTACAGAGAGTGAGAGTAAGATTAAAGAGGGAGGGGTTACAGAGAGTGAGAGTAAAGATAAAAGAGGGAGGGGTTACAGAGAGTGAGAGTAAAGATTAAAGAGGGAGAGGTTACAGAGAGTGAGAGTAAGATTAAAGAGGGAGGAGTTACAGAGAGTGAGAGTAAGATTAAAGAGGGAGGGGTTACAGTGAGTGAGAGTAAGATTAAAGAGGGAGGGGTTGCAGAGAGTGCGAGTAAGATTAAAGAGGGAGGGGTTACAGAGAGTGAGAGTAAAGATTAAAGAGGGAGGGGTTACAGAGAATGAGAGTAAAGATTAAAGAGAGAGGGGTTACAGAGAGTGAGAGTAAAGATTAAAGAGGGAGGGGTTACAGAGAGTGGGAGTAAGATTAAAGAGGGTGGGGTTACAGAGAGTGAGAGTAAAGATTAAAGAGGGAGGGGTTACAGAGAGTGAGAGTAAAGATTAAAGAGAGAGGGGTTACAGAGAGTGAGAGTAAAGATTAAAGAGAGAGGGGTTACAGAGAGTGAGAGTAAAGATTAAAGAGGGAGGGGTTGCAGAGAGTGCGAGTAAGATTAAAGAGGGAGGGGTTACAGAGAGTGAGAGTAAAGATTAAAGAGGGGTTTTTGAGGAAAGGATATAGAGAAGGATGGGCATCAGTATCGAAACATGAGAAGATGTCGATCGACATTACATTTGAATATTTATTGAAAGGGTAGGATCGAGATGCCAACCAGGTAGCACGCTGAAATTCATGCAGATGGGGGACTAGTGAATGTAGGTTCCACGTGCCATGTTTAATGGATCTCAGTTGAACTAGAACGGTCTACCCCAGTGACCGAAATAAAGGATTCAGTTCGACATTCCAACAACCTGAAGAAGGCCGGAGCGTACAACGGCCGAAACGTTGTAATAAATATGGCGACAAAGATGGGGACAATAGTCCGAATAATGTAAATAGTGTACATAATACCTCATCTCAGAAATAAAGACAGAGATAACATCAAGTATGTACCTATACATCAAGGCATGAGATGATTTTTCAAAATTGTCAAACTTCTTCGATGCGATAACGGCTCTCCTCAACCTCCTGTTACTTGTAGCTCATAGTATGTGTTCTCTTTTCGCTATCTCTCCTAATCCCTGTTCTGTCAACTTTTTACACCAGCTCCGTACGTAACTCCTTCCCTCTGTCTATCTTGCTTTCAGTATGATATGTGAGTGTTAATTTCTCCAAACCGTCTTTCCTCATTATGTGTGCTAGCAACAGAAACTATCGCTTTCTGATGCTACATATAACTGTATATATATAAATATATATATTTTAAGAATATCATGAACTCAACATTCGTGTCAGTGAGCTGTTGGCTCTCACGCTGGCCAATAGAATCTTCCTGCCTATTCGTGGCAGCCAGCTATCGGCTCTCACTCTGGCCAGTAGAAAATGGCCGCAAACTACATTAAAACTGCCGTAGAAGCATGAAATATCGATTATATCCACTATCGATGGGAGCTGGGAAATGCAAAGTCGGTCTTGGAGCATGCGCATGTAAATTTTGGTGCAAATCCGTCGAAAATTTCGACCGTGCATTCGTTACACACACACACACACACACACACACACACACACACACACACACACACACACACACATCCTGCCTTTTATAGATAGAGATTTTACTATATACACATTGTTTGGTCAAATACACACTGGCCATTACTGGTTGATCCTTATTCTGGAAATAATGGTAGAATTTATTTCGCAACTAACAATTTTACATCGAATTTAATTTAAAGATATCTCGGAACTGTTTCAGAGTGTTGCTGCATTGCATATGTCAGTTGTTTAATCGTGTTGCTGTCATATCAAACTCATGTTTTAAACTTTGCATCAGGTAAAGAAATAATATAATATGATATAGACACTACAACATGGGCGGTCATGACTCTCGACAACTTCCAATTCTTCGCATCTCCAAATATCATTTTAATCTATACCTATTCCTTGGTCACCCATCATTAGGTATGACAATTTGTTATTTCTCTATGCTTATGTAAGTATCAAATTCTTCTAGCTCTCTTTTCTTATTATGCATCCAGGAAGGTTCCATTGTCTCTTTCTGATTCTAAGTATAAGCGTCTCTTTTGTTTCAGTTTTCCTCAAGATTCCGACGTTGATCTGTCTATAGTGCTTAACAATTCCACTGTAGAATCAGATCTGTGACGCGCCAAGTCATCTCTTCATTGTTAATTATTCATTACTATAGAAAAAGATTGATATTACATAAAAGCTCAGTACTCCTTTCTTTGTTTCTAACGAAAATTTCCCGTTCCTTCATAGTGTATCTTTCGAAAGAAAACTGTTGCTATTTCTACTTGTCTCTGGGTGTCGAGGGAAACACTAATTCACTAATTAACACATATTTATCCCAGATGCTTCCAGACGGTATTTATTTATATACTAATTCTACTGATCACGTTTTCCGTGCCTATCACTAGACATGTGAATAAGACCAGATGTTAAGACGGCAACTATGAGCATTCTATACGAATAATAATGTATATAAATTTTCCGTTTTTTATTTTGTATTCCATGATCTAAATACAGATTTAAAAGCGCGATTGGCTTACATGACTGCTTGTGGCTTAATTAATTTAATTAATATAATTAATTTCTGCTTTGATAATTTGCTTCTTGGGAATAAATGTATGCAATCGTTGTCTGATTCATGATCAAATTGACATTCTTCTAATTAATATATAGGCTTCGGTCAAATTAAATTCCAACCAACGAAAGATAAATCACGATTTTAATTTCCAGTTGAGTGTTTGCCTCAAATGAATGGTATATGCAGATTACCAGGAATCTGGCGTATTCTTGCCATGAGTTCTGCAAATTTGCGCGTCATTCATTGCAAATTATTATCGATGACAATCGTTGCACAAACGGGATATGAAAATGCCACACTGTTTCCTTGATATCTGCCGGCTTCTATAATTCAAAGTTTCACTTTGCAATTTTTTTAACAAATTGTGGATTAAATTATTAATATATATATATATATATATATATATATATATATATATATATATATATATATATATGAACTAATTTTTAATTTAATTAAAAAATTAAAAAAAACAAGCCATTATCCAGTTCCTCATTAAAACGTGGAACACAAATAAGGAAAACCTTTCAAATTTTGAAACTAATATTCCCTCCGTGTTGACCATGTTCACCATAGTCTATGAATATAGAATCCAGCGCAGTACTTTATCTGTTCGATGAAACAACGTTAAAGATTAAAACTCATGAGTCAGAAACTCTACTGATTCTGACTATATCGCCAACACTACCAGCAGCTGTTCCGTAATTCTTCACTCTTCGATATCAGAGGTTGGCAGTAAATATTTGGAAAAAAACATGGTCGCCTTTATGCACGTCGCATTGAATATTTTGAGCCTTCTGATTGGTTAGACCTTGTTTTGGTGAAGTATAAAATGAGTCAGCTCATTTTGGTTGGCTCACTAGTACGTAAGGTACCCAAAATCTACAACACCCCCTCATTTTGGGTACATTATGGAATCTTCTTTCAAAATATTAATAAAGTCAATATTCATATGGAACAAATACTTTAGTATTCATAAAATAATTTTGTTTTTTAGATTAATATCCACAAAAAATAGTTATATCATTTTGTCCACTGATAATTATTTCAGGTTAATAAACATTAATAACAATATTATAAATTTGGGTTATGATCACAACAAAAAAGTGGAAAAAGTTGTTATTTTACCCATAGCAGGGACCCAATAAAACAGGCACTATCACTCCGGGTCAGAGTGATTCTGAGAGTCATTCAGGAGGAGGATTGGGCTAAAAGTAGGACCATTTACGTTTATACCACGAAACTAAGGACTTACATTCATACCAAAAACTGACGTCTCTAAGACAATAACTAATGGATGCAGTTTTACGTCCTACCCAGGACTAATAAGGACCTTATAGGTCAGTACCAAATATGACAGGAATGAAAGCCCGTAATTTCAATTTTGCAATTGGCTTTGTAAACAAATCCGACACGTTATTTTCCGATTGAACATATTCAATTTGTACTGTTTTCTTTTGTACATTAAATTCGAACTGTATACCAATAAACCATGATAGTCGACCCAAGTCGGTCATTTTGAACGTTATATTTAAGCATTTTTTAATTTTTAATAGAGCAGCTTCACATTTTGAAGCAATTAACATATCGTCGACCCAAATAATCAGAATTACTAATATTTCATTATTAAATATTCTTGTGTACAGGCATGGGTAAACTGAGGAGGGTTCAAAAATGTTGTTCAATTAAATAGGAATGTAGTAATTTATTAAAAATTCTTCCGCTTCCTTTGAGCCCATACAGTGACTTTTTGAGTTTCCATACATAATTATCACCTTTTTCAAAACCTTCTGGTGGTTCTAAGTATATTTCATAGTCAATCGGAGCATTTAAATACGCTGCTTTAACATTCATATGGTGTATATCCATACCATAATGTGCGGCCATTTCCAAAAAAATTCTGATTGTTGTCATGTTTTTTGTTCTTGGACTGAATGTTTCTACATAATCTTCCCCGTATATCTGCAAGAATCCTTTAGCTACAAAACGCGCCTTATACACTGGCGAGGCATCCTCAGTTCGTTTTACAGTATAATCCCAGCGGCTGCCGATAATATTTTTTATCATCCGGGGCCTTTTTCAATTCATATCATTTGATACTAGGGATTCCATTTCTTTTTGCATCGTTTGAAATTATTAGAATTTATGGCTTCTTGATTGTTCTTCGGGATACATTCCACCGAATAGCAACAGTCAATGTCACAGATATTACATTGATCCATTCCAAAATAGTCTGGCTTTCTTCTATTTCGGGTAGGTTAATGCGGAATGTGCCCCTCCTCTTCGGTTGTATCTTCTTTTAACTCAAGATTTGCGTCTGATTTTTTCCTCGTCTATATCATCTGGTACAACACATTCGTTTAATTGTGAATTTTGAACTGGTTTTCTTTATAGGCCCTATCTCATAATTAGGCCATACTAGTTCGTGTTGGACCAGTTCCTCACAGTTAATGTTCTTTTCTTCGGGATTCTCCACTTGCTCAAAGGAATCTGTAAATCTGACGCATCTGGTCTTCCTTATTATTTTACTTAGTGGGAAATAAATCATATAGGCCGAACTTGTTTTGTCATAGCCAATGCATATACCTCTTTCACTTTTTGTATCTAGTTTTTCCCTGTGGTTGACATATGTGTAGAAAGTTGTAATAAAAATTTGCATACCACTTACGTTGTGTTTGTAGTTCGTATAAGACTCGTAGGGAGTCTTTTAAATGTTACTATTATAGCAACGGTTTCTTATATATACTGTTGTATTTAATGGATAGACCCACAGATTTTTGGGTAACTTAGATTTTATTACCAAACATCTAGCCATTTCGAAAAGAGTTCGCCAACTACGTTCAGAGATTCCGTTCTGATGCGGGGAATAAGGACAGGTTTTCTCATGTTTAATGCCTCCATTTATTAGGAGGTTTTCGTAATCATCAGAAGTAAATTCTCCACCGTTATCTGTTCTAATTCTTTTCACTTTTCCATAAGGTGAATATCAGATAAATACATTCCTGTAGCTTGTAGGGTATCAGATTTGTTTTTCAGAAAATATATCATAATAAGTCCGGAATATTCGTCAACAAACTTTAATACATATGAATAGGTGCCAATACCCATTGGTGAAATTAGACCCGCGAAGTCGCAATAAACTCTGAACAAGATGTCTCTTGATTTTCCCTATTTCTATATTTCGTTATTTCCCTTTAATACATGTGTCACAATATTGTAAGCGCTTTGGAGATGTAATTTTCATTCCAGTGACGTGTTCTTGCAATCTTTTAACATCCAAATTATTACAGTGGCCTAATATTTTATGCCAAGTCCTTAAGTCGTGGGTGGCTGTTTTCCCAGATTTAATACTTTTCAAATAATACAAACGTCCCGTTTGTTGTATATTAAATTCAGTTCCGTCTGAGTATATTAACTTTGAATTTTCTCTCTGAAAATTAACTTTAACGCCAGTTCTAACAGCAGGCTGAATCGAGAAAATATTCTGTTTAAATTTAAGGATACATGAAGCCATTTTTAATAAAGATTTACGAATATTTCCTTTAGTATCTCGTAAATAAATACAGGCATCGCCTCCTTTTAAAACTAAATTATTAGCTCTGGTACCGTCAGCTAACTCAATAAAGTGGGAATCTGGCTCGAAGTTGGGATCAAAATTAATAAATTTTGTTTCATCTGTAATTACATGATTTGTCGCACCCGTGCCGTCTAGGTAAGACTTATAACTATTGGGTATAGTATCCAACACAAACGAAAAGGCATATGTTCGCTCATTCAAAAAAGCTTTTACATTTTTACAAAAAATCACTCCTTGTATGAAATTTACATTTCGCACGTACATGCCCGGCTCTTCCACAACGAAAGCAGATGATATTTGATTTTCTATTATTATTGTTCCTGTTGTTGTTGTTGTTGTTGTTGTTGTTATTGTAATAGTTGTTTTTAGGCACCTTGTTTTTAATATCATAATTCCTTTCTGGTAGGTTTGAGCGACTCGTTTTCTGAATTTTTTAAATGACGTTCTCAGTTGAATTACGTTATTTCCTTGACTTGGGGGAGTACACATATTTTCAGTTTCTTCATAACTACATAACGCAATTTTAAACTCAGTGAAAGTTAATTTTTTAGATTTTGGAGTTATGACAGTCGTGAATGGTTTGAATGTTGCTGGTAATCCCTTTAAACCCATGGCTATTAGCAGCCGATCTGAGATAGTCTCACCTGCCATTTTTAAGGTATTTGTGACATTCTCAGTTCGTATAATATAATCTGTTACAGATTCATTTTCTCGTCTCCTTAACGAGGTTCGTTCAGTATATAAAGCAATAATTTTGGGCTTACCTTTTGACAAGTAATGTTCACGCAATATTCTTAAACCTCGGCGTCCGTCGTCCCTGGCTTCTCTCATTAATAAAGACAAACACCCCTCATCCAGGCATTGTATTAATTCGGCGAAAACGGTCGCATTTCTTTTCATAAAATAATCATCTTC
>OZ038490.1:99853332-99885832 GCA_964036315.1 Acanthosepion esculentum | reverse complement strand
TGGGGGTAGACTGTTCTCGTTCTACTGCTCATGTCTAGGGATATTGTTTAGTTCTTATTTTTATTTCGTAATTTTCAGTTATTGCTCGGCTGTTTCAAATGAGTACAAGTACACCTTAATCGGGTGTATATCGATCTCGGCTAACTTACAGGGATAAAATCAACATGGATAATGGAACGAGAACAACATATTCCAGTAGATTATGTAAAGTGTTCCGTTCAGAATTCCCTGATCTATATATACCAGAGAACGTCTGGACGACGCAACAGCTGAATCGTTATGATAACAACATAAAGATGAGGACAGTAGTCCGAATATGATGAGTGTAAGTGATAAGTCATCATGCCCGAAACTCAGATTAAAAATTATTGGATTTGATGGAAATTTTACTTTTTGATTTACTTATGACTTTTTCTGAATGTTATAAAATTTAAGTTACTGTAGTTCACATATTCGTTGAGTTTAGTATACCACAATGGAGAGGATATAGGTCAGGTGTATGGCGTTACCCTAAATTTCTAAAATTTGGTTTATCATTTTCGTTTTTAACTTCGAAATTTACTCTGATTTTCTCATTATCCGCGTCAGCCATTTTCTCTTTTCCCCTTTGCGAGCCATTTCGTTAATTTTTTATTTTTATTTCATTATTTTTCCTTTACCTCGCCTCTTTAAAAAAAATAGTTTTGCTTTAATGCCATACTTTAGAAAGTACCCAGTGCGTAATTCAGCGGAAATAAATATTGCTGGAAGCCATATTTTCAAATCGCGTACATATAGACGGAATAATAACGCCAGATCCTCCATTGTTCTATTGTATTGAAAGGCCGAATCAACTCAAATAATCCGAAGCTTTGCACATCGTCATAACGTAATCCTAACAGCAACAAATAAAGATAACAAGAATTCATTCCGCTGAAGATTTTTCATAATGAAATACGCTTTTCTTTTTCTGTTTGACCGATATTTCTCTGATGTTCGCGAGAAATGCAGTACTAAACTTGCAAACTCAAGCAGGCTATGATTTAGAACGCACGATAAAGTATACAACAAAATCCAGCATTCATTCGCGGACACACTTCCTGCTTCTTGGCTCGTGGTTTCATACGCTACCGATTGCACTGTGATTATAGTCTTCATCGAAAAATAACATGGATCAATAACAACATTATCACATGGGGAAATTTGTTTATTTATGTATTCTCCTTGTCACTGTGAAATGCACAAAGAAACTTGACAGCAGTCCCCAGGGGCAGTGAGAGAGAGAGAGAGAGAGAGAGAGAGGGAGAGAGAGAGAGAGAGAGAAATCAAAACCCGCTCACAACACAGACGAAAAGAAACATACAGCGCAGTAGCGTATGGAGAACAGTAATAGTATTTAAAATAAGTTGAAATTTCTCAGCTGTAGAAGCTGTGCCCTGAAGCGCTTTGTCTGACAACAAATAGAAATAAAAAACTTCGCCCTGAGGATAACAAAGCAACCCAGTATAACCCGGCATTCGCGATGTCTTTCAATATGTTTTATGCCTTGTGCCGAGACAAAGGGAATTAGAAATGACTTCCAAGGAAGTCAGCGAGCAACCGATTATTTTCTGAGCAACTTCTATAACCGTTTGGAGGGAGCTCTTGTCCGCTGGTAAGCATCTGACATATCAAATGATGGAGTTCGCCAGCAAACCCTCAATACGTCATTATCAGCACACTCTCAATAGGCCATCGGCAGCTCTCTTTGGCAGAGAGAAGCGAACACATGCTCCACAGGTTCAAATTACGAGAAAAGGGAGTATCTTTATTCAGACCCTCTTATCTGGAATTATCAAATAGGTTTTACAATTAAAGAAACACTCTAAACAGTTATATCATTTTGATAGTATGCTGCAGTTTATTGTCATTCAGGGAAATATTTTACTGCGTCTATAGAATGTGTAAACAAATAGAAAGCAGACAATATGGTAATTTGATGGCATCAATAGAGAATCCATCATTTAATGGGGCTATTTTTACTCATTTATTATTTTTACAGATTATCGTCCCAATTTCACTTACTGTGATGTAGACGTGATTTTCTTGTAAATATTTTCATGATTTATTCTAAATTTAAAATTAAATTCTAAATTTAACTTGAACCTGTGAAAGCTAACATATGCCGTTGAATCAAAACACATTGTTTAATGATCGGACTTCGTTTCATATAAAAACTGTCTCAAAAAAGTAAGCGGATTTTGACTGGTTGTCTTTTTCACCTTATAACGTAATCGTAATATGAAATAGGTTAAAAAATTCATCCTTTGAACAGTTGATTTCAAGCTGCAGTTTGCAGTCTTGTTATGTCTCTCGAAAACGCTGAGAATTCATTAACAGTGCAATTTCAGTATACCTCTTTTTTTCCTCTAATTCACCATTAGAGTAAAAAAAATACATATACTTAAAACGCCATGTCCATTCAGGGCGTAGATGATCATGACTCCTCACAGATTTCTTTAATTTTCTGCGAATAAACATGCGTTTATGAGAAAATAGTGTCGTTATTTAACGTGCCTTTCTGCACAGTATGTACTTCAGAATTTTCCTTTTCTTTCCTTTTTTCATCCTTTTCTGAAGGGCATTAGTGAATGCAATGCAATGAGCCGGAATTTCAATTAGGCTGACTGGTTAACTTTCCAAGCTTATATCAATTGCACAATGCAAACATCCACTGCGAATTCCGCTCTAATTTGAACACCCGATCTGGCAGTTAGAAAGCATGTGTGGGAACCATTATTATTTTTTAAGAGAGTTTAAAGCAAAGTTTAGATTTATTTTGTCTTACGGCTTATCAACACCTCAGTGGGTTATTTAATGCCGACAATATATTAGGATAGGTTCCTTTGAATAGAATATGTATTCTTTGTAAGAAATCAGTGTGTATATCAGGTTTCATTGACGGATTTTTGTAACGAGGGTTTTTATCGAGAGTCAAATGTATTGCCGATATTTTTTCCAGAAATTTATTCCTGGTATTTTTTCTATAAAACCTATATTTACACATTTATAGTGTTTTGACCCCAGTTTGGGTGTTAACTATTTGCCTATAGCTAAGATCCTAACAGGTGCTACCAGACCGGGTCATGATCGTTTGGTTGTAGCTGGCTCAACCGAGCCGGTGAATGTCGCAACTGGTACCGGTAGGTACACTGCTAAATTGTGTCATTGTACTCCAGATTTATTCTTAACTGCCAGCTATGATCAGTAGTTCGGGGTTAAACGTTCGCCATTTAAATTGGTTCCCAAAAAATGGGTATTATTATTGACTCGTCCTAATATATGCACTGAATATCAGTTTGGTTTATTTTGTTTTACGGCATATCAACATCTCAATGGGTTAATTAATGCTGATACATTTTTTTCTGATTTTTGTAAGAAATCAGTTTCAATATCAGATTTCATAGACGCATTTTGTGAAGAGGAATTTTATCGAGAATCTAATGTATTGCTGGTAATTTATTTTTCAAAATTGAAGTGCTTGTATTTTTACTACAAAAAATTATTTTTGTATTTTCATGGTTTTTTGACTCCATTAGTGGGTTTAAATAATTGTCCTTAGCTGGGACTCTAACAGGTGCTACCAACTCTGGTATGGATGGACCTGGGAACACCAGCAATTAAGAGGTGGTCCCACGCTCCTCAAAACCTCCTGCTCAGAGGCATTGCTGCTGTATATAGAGAGTAATAAAAATAGCTAACTTACAGCGCGTACAGATATTACAGATATACGTGACAGAGAGTCAGTGCACGATATCTTTCTCAGCAGAATACATATATACTCGCATGCAAATCTAAATTGTCTAGCTATGCATAAATAATATTATAATTTACCCGTATTATGTTAATGTAGTTTTATATTTTGCATCATACTGAATATGAAAACTAAGGTAGATATTACGTTAACATTTTTGAATATTAGATAAGAATTTTTTTTTTCACACAGATAAATTTCTGTTGGAAGACAATTTGCATTATCTCGTCAGTTGAGGAAAAAATATTAACCTTCTGTAGGGAAGCATTGATTAAAAGACAGTCATTTGGGTGCCAGACATCTGAAGAAAATATTGACCCAATCATCCCAAGAGTTGAATGAAAAAAAAAATAACGGTAAGATTTTTTCTTCATTTTTTAGTTTTATTTAGAAGAAAAATAAGGAACAATCATCAGACGAAGATGGTAAATACGCAGAGACGTAAAAGTCCAGTACAATTAGATTTTATTAGATTATTATTAGATTTTATGAGTTCATTTGCGTATAATATGGAAATATCATTTCACCAATAAAATCTTAAATATATACATGTCACAAGATTAATATCATTCTCTCTGGGAATATGTCATGATAATCACTGAATCATTCAGCTTCTAAAAGAAATCAATAAGTAGAGAACTGCACAGTTCTTAGACGATAACCAACGAATTGTCGTTTTAAATATTGTATTATTGAATTCCCAACTTTTGGTTCCGTTCGTATAAAAGTCCAGATCATCGCAATTGTGTTCATTTCAAATTATTTGTGTAAGCGAGTAAACGTTTTAAGGTTGATATGTAGTAGAAGGATTATACTGAATCAATTGCTAGTTCCACTGATAGGAAAATTGTTTCACTGTGTCGTGGTAGATAATTATTCTCGTTGGAATATATCTTACATATTTATAAGTCTGCCATTGGTCTATGCATTGAACATTGCTGTCATATTTAGCCTGGTGCTTTTAATATGTATGAGATTCTTGATGAAATAGAAAGGAGAATCTGCAAATCTTAGTGGTCCTGACTTACCATCTTGACTTCAGTCACTTGCCCGGCACCATAGCGAAGCTTTCCTGTGAATTTTCTATAAATATCTTCATAGTAATTGTTCCGATTAGCTTTCCTTTCTTGCTACCTAAATTTTATAAATTAAAGCGTATTACTAGGCTGACGACAAGACCTCATCATCTTAAGTTAAATTGGTAAGATGTAACCGTAATTTCTATGCTACGCTCACTTCCTGCTTGGGTAATTCTTTTTCGACTTCCTGTTTTCCAGACAAATTTGAACTTAAAACATTTCCATGCAATATCAATCGTTATCGTCTGTCTTCTTAATTTCTGTTCTTTTATTTTTCTCTCTCCTAAAGTGTTTTCTTTTTCTCGTATCCCCTAAGCTTCACTAAACCCTTGAACCTTAGTTGAAGTGTCAGTTTGCTTAAGGTGAAGTAATATAAAAAAAGATCATTACGAGAAAGCTTTTTTGTGTGAATCTAGCTGAATTGCAAAGCACGTTACGTTGTTATATGGCCACCCTTCGTTTACAATGATTTCTAATCAGTGTTAAATAATTCACTACTCAGAATATCCTCTTATTAAACGTTCACTATAAATGTATCTCGTGTCGAAGACCGACATTCAGGTAATTTTTGCAGAATTTTCTAGACGGCAGTTAGTATAATTATTGGCTGTGTCAACATTTTATCTGCCTTGTTAGACTAGTAAGGATATCATTTGTGTTTCTAAAGTATCTATAATTGCTTAATGTAGTGGCTATAGAACATGCGATACCTTTTGTCCCTTTTGAAATATTTAGCTAATGCAGTTCAGAATTTTACAAATGGATTCGATACAGCATACCACAAAGATCTATTGGAACTGCATAGCAATCTTGACCTATTTGGGAGGGTTATTAGAATAATCAAGAACCTATAATGGCAGCAAACCGCTCGAATACGGATAGTTGAGCAGATATACAGAAATAAATGACATCTCACCAGACTTGTTCAACCTATACAGTGAGGCCATTCTGAGAGAACTAGAAGTCCTACCAGGATTTATTTTTGGCGGTCATAAACATAACAACATAAAGCATGCAGATGACACTGTGTTAATGACAGACACGGAAATAAAACTACAAAAAGCACCCACGGAAGGTTGTGAAAGAAAACTAACAGAAAGGATTAAACATCAACTGTAAGAAGACAGAAAGCATGGTTGTTAGCAAAAGGGGCAGCCCAAAATGCAAATTAGAGATCCCTAAATCAAACAAGTACAAAAATTAAATATCTGGGACGGAAAGTGCGACAATCAAATTAGGATAGCCAAAGGTGCCAAAGATGCATTCCAAAACCTAAGCAGACTATGAATACAGAGAAAGAATTCGATGGAAAAATAAAACAAAAGAATACTGAACTCTTACGTGATATCTGCCCTCCTAAATGGCGGTGAATGCTAGAGAGTCTCCTCACAGATTAAGAGAAGTGTTGATGCAACAGAAATTTAGTTCTATAGAAAGATGCTGGAGAAATATGTGATCAACGGCGAAGTTTTATTGAAAATAGAAACAAAAAAGTAACTTATACCGCACATCAGAAAGAGACAGTTGAAAGTTCGAGGGCAAATACTGAGGAAAGAAATCTTGTAAAATTTGATACAATTAAAGGCAAGGGAGACAGAGGAAACAATGCATAACATACTTCGAGAGCTTGAGTAAATGAATGGCCGAACAATGTTTAGGAGTAATAAAAAAAGAACACAAAATTTATCATCTGGTATGAAGGACAGGATATTGTGGAGAGCCATTATCGCCTAGGTACCGAGGGGAAACAGTACATAAAAAGAGAGCTTTCAAAATAAGGTAGAGTAAGAGAACATTTAAAAAAGGCTACATATGTTTGACCATCTTGAAATAATACGAATATAAACTGTCGTGTCAGGATTAAAATTGGGATTTTTCTTTTTGTTGGAGTAGATAATATAATAATGTAATTGAAATATTATATTATAAATATTATAATGTAATTGAAATAAAATTCATAAATTATTTTTTATGGTTGGGGAAGGAATGTTACATAATAGTCTAGCAGATTATTATTTTTTAAAGAATTGTATTTTGCTCTGACTTCCTCATTTTGACGGTTGAGGTCAGATACAGGAAAACAAAGGAAGTCATTTTTGATTGGTTAAAACTAGGGGGAGAATGTTACACAGATAAAAAGTGATTTCAGCGAGTTACATTTTTACACGTTAAACACAGTAGACGTGATTATTTCTCGTCTTGAGGAACTTGTTCCTCAGTGGGGATGATAGTTCGACTTCAGTGGCTAGTTAAAAATGTAAACGTCGACGTGTTAATAAAATAGAAAATTTAAATAATCATTTTGTTGAAGTTCTCATTTATTACCGAACTAAGAAAAACAACTAGCGATCACTCGGCCAAGAGAGAAGAAAGAAAGAGAGGATGGCAGCTAGCGATCAACGACCCGGATGGGAGAAGACGAATGAGAGAAGAATGCAAGCTCGTTATGGAATTGACACCGTCAACCAAAAGAGACTTCCTAGCACGAAGAGGGTATACAACATATACTTTATTTGGTGCGCAGTAACCAGCCGCTGCCAAGAAGGAAGGCCGTAAGGGAACCAGGGTTGAAACACAACGTGGAAAGTTCGGAGTAGATTTTCGAAAGAGGAATCAAAAAAAAAAAAGGAAAAACAAGGAAATATGAAAAAAAAGTATTCTAGACATATTGGACAGTCTGTAAGTACGATTATATTACTGTTTTCTTCTGCCACACACACACACACACACACACACACACACACACACACACACATATATATATATATATATATATATATATATATATATATATATATATATATATATATATATATATATCAGCAACAAACCAAAATAGGAAGAAATGATGAAAAAAATCTTTTTTGGTGGTTGGGTAACGAGTGGTAAATATAATGTAGTTGAAATAAAACTCATAAAGTTATTTTTTTTATCGTTAGTTAAGGAATATTAAATAATAGTCTAGAAGACTAGAATCGTTTTTTAAAGAATTGTATTTTCTCCTGACCTCCTCATTTTGACTTTAACATCATATAGTAAACAAAAAGTTATTTCGTAGAGTTAACTTTTACACATCGAAAATGTCTTATTTCGTGTCTCTGGGAACTTGCTCCCCAGTGGGAGTGATAGATCGACCTCAGTGTCTAGTTAGAAATGTACACGTCGACGTGTTAATAAAATAGAAAATTTAAATAATCCTTTTTGTTGAAGTTCTCATTTATTGCCGAACTAAGAAAAACAACTAGCGATCATTCGGCCAAGAGAGAAGAAAGAAAGAGACCCGGATGGGAGAAGGCGAATGAGAGAAGAATGCAAGTTCGTTATGGAATTAACTATGTCAACCAAAAGAGACTTCCTAGCACGAAGAGGGTATACAACATAAACGTTATTTGTTGCGCAGTAAATACCTCCTGCCAACAAGGAAGGCCGTAAGTGAACCAGTGTTGAAACACAGTCTGTAAGTACGATTATATTACTTTTTTTTGCTGCCACACACACGCACGCACGCACACGCACGCACACACACACACACAGAGAGAGAGAGAGATAGAAAAAACACGAAAAAATCTTCTTTTGATGGTTGGGTAACGACTGTTAAATATAATGTAGTTGAAATAAAACACATGAAATTATTTTTTTATCGTTAGGTAAGGAATATTAAATAATAGTCAAGAATACTATCATTTTTTAAAGAATTGTATTTTCTCCTGACCTCCTCATTTTGAAATTCGATGTCAGATACAGGAATACAAATGAAGTCGTTTTTGATTGTTTAAGACGATCGTGAGAATGTTACACATATAAAAAGTGATATCAGCGAGTTAAATTTTTACACGTTAATCACAGTAGACGTGATTATTTCTCGTCTAAGGGAACTTGCTCCTCAGTGGGGGTGATAGAGCGGCCCCACAGGCTAGTTAAAAATGTACAGGTCGACGTGTTTAATAAAAGAGAGGAATGTAATTCCCTTTTGTTGAAGTTCTTATTCTACGTCCAAACAAACAACTGCCGATCATCGGCTGAGAAAGAAGGCAGCGTTATGAGTGAATCAAGACCGTTGCCCCAAGACAAACCACGACTAAAGAGCTATACAACATTTTGCTTATTTTGGCGTAGTGGCCAAGACCTTCAAAGAAAGGAGGGAGTATGCAACATAAGCAATATTTGAGTTATCATATATATATATATATATATATATATATATATATATATTTAAGTAATCATTTATTCATTGAATATAATGTTTTGCTATTTGGAAATAATTTTGAAATGTAGCTTGGCCAATTTCTATTTACACAAAGGAGTATATTTGTCTATTTTTAATTCGAAATTCTTCTTGATTATTTTCCAGTGAGAACAAAATAAATGAAATATTTTTAGAAATATCTGTAGAAAGCAGAAACAGCAACAGATAAAAGACAAACCTGAAGTTAATGCAGCGCTCAGTCTGTCGTTTTGTTTTGTTCATGGATTTTCAACATTTTATAGGATATTTAAAGCCAATATATTTTTAGATTGTATGCATATTTGGGAGATAATAGTCGTTTACTGATATAATAGTTGTAATAATGAATCCATAGCTGGGGGATGACCATATGTAAGAGAGGGTCCAAAAGTAACCGGAATTGTGTCATATTATTTTATTCATTTATTGTTGCGTGTTTATATTCTTATCACCTTCAAAGTATTCTCCATTTGAAGCAATGCACCAGTCCAGACGTGTTTTCCACTCTTCAAAGCAGTCCTGGAACTCTTGTGAAGTTATGTTTTTTAATGACTCCGTCGTTTTCTTCTTAACCTCTTCCGCATCTGAAAAACGTTTTTTAGGGCTTTCTTCATTCGGGAGAACAAAAATAAAAGTCGCAAGGGGTGAATAGGGATGGTGGGGAAGTGGTGTCATTCTTGGTCAGAAACTGTCTCACACTCAAGGCGGTGTGTGCTGGCGGATTGTCGTGATGCAAACACCACCCTCTACTTTGCCACAGGTCAGTGCGTTTTCGTCTCACCTTGTCTTGCAAACGATTCAGGACTTCCAAATAAAAAGCCTGGTTAACAGTTTGACCAGGAGAAACAAATTCTTTGTGGAGAATTTCTTTCACATCAAAGAAACAAATCAGTATCGTCTTCACATTGGACTTCACTTGACGCGTTTTTTGGGGGGGTCGTGGTTACGTTGGATGCTTCTACTGATTTGATTGCTGCTTCATTTCCGGGTCGTAGCCATAGCGCCAGTTTTCGTCATCAGTGATGACTTTCGAAAAAAGGTCTGGATCAACTTCCGACTGTTCTTTCAGTTTACAACAGGCATCCATTCCTGAGTGCTTTTGATCGTCCGTGATCAAGCGAGGCACCATTCTCGCTGCAACTCTTTTCATTCTCAAATCCTCAGTCAAAATTCGTTGGCATCAACTCCAGGACACGCCAGCCAAACCAACAAGTTCGTCAATTGTTCGGCGAGGGTCTTCCAAGATCATTTTATGAATTTTCATGGTGCTTTCAACTGTTCTGGAGGTTGAAGGTTACCCTGAACAAGGCTGATCTTCCAGCGACAATTGATCATTCCTAAAGCTTGCAAACCACTCATAAACTTGTGTTTTATTCATGGCAACATCCTTGTAAGCTGTTTTAAGAATGACAATTGTTTCGGCTTCTGTTTTCCCCAACGAAAAATAGAATTTCACAGGAGCACGCTGCTCCTTCCTTTCAGCCATGGTAAAAATAGACGAAAAGGCGTGAAGCACTTCAAAAGAAATGTGAACCACGGAGCTGTACCTCTTCCCACGATGACACCAGTTAGCACACTAAGTGGCATCTAGCGGTGGAAGCCTGAACCACTACGGGCTTATCACACAGAGCAAGATTCCGCTTATTTCTGGGACCCCCCTCGTATTCGTAGATTTCGTGTATTATATAACAAACCCGGCTTGCGTTGGAACTCTGCTCCTCGTTTTCCAATTCCGTACCGTTAGTGATTACGCCAGCCACACATACATGAATAGGGCACCTCCTGTTCAAAAGCGGTAATTTTGTTGATTCTTGCGGGACCGGTGTTTCAAAGTGATATGACCGTAAACCTAATCCAATGCTAAAAAAGTAGCCAGTTGAAATAAACAACACAAAATAAGATAACTGATTATATATCAGGTCATCCCATAAGTTCTGTCCGAATTTTGAATAAAGAAAACAAGTGACCAAATGTTACATTTAATTACAGATTCAATCAACAATATATTTTCCCTGATTATCTATGACTTCCTTCCATCTATTAACAAGCTTACTAATTCCATTACTGTAAAATTCTATTGGCTTTGATTCGAAGAACTCACAAATATCAGTTTTAACCTCTTCCTATGTTACAAAAGCTGTTTCTTCCAAATGATTTTGTAATCTACGAAACAAATGGTAGTCTGAAGGAGCAAGGTAGGGAGAATAAGGTGGATGAGGAATTTTCTCCCAACTAAGTTCTTCCATCTTTTGTGACGTGATTCTTGTTGTGTGTGGTCGCGCATTGTCCTGATGAAACATCACCCGTTTTCGATTCACTGGAGCAGGTCTTTTTTTCTTCAAAGCTTGGTTCAAACGCTCTAATTGCTGACAGTATATTTGAGCATTAATTGTTGCATTAGGTGGTAAGAATTCAAAGTGGATTATTCCTTGGCAATCCCACCAGATTGAAAGAAGAAACTTTTGCCCATGAAGTTCCCTTCTCGGCTGTGGCTGGGGTATTTCCCCTTCACCAAGCCACTGTCTACGACGTATAACATTTCGATAAAAGATCCATTTTTCGTCGCCAGTCACAAGTCTATCCAAAAAAGATGAAACAAGTTGGCGAGAATGGAGAGAAGAGCAGATGTCAACTCGTGATTTGAGGTTGTTTTCAGACAACTCATGAGGCACGCATTTTCCAAGTTTAGGAACTTTTCCAAGTTGTTGAAGATGGCGATGAACAGTTGGATGGTTTGAACTGAGAACCACTGCCAATTCCTCAACTGATAAAGCAGGATTTTCTTCAAGGGCTACTTCAAGAAGCTTTTCATCAAACTCAACTGGACGTCTTCGATCTTCATCTTCAAGGGTGAAATCTCCACCTCTGAATTTTGCAAACCATCTTCTGCAAGTTCTTTCATTCACACATTCCTCTCCATAAACTGAGTGAATGTTTCTAGCCGCTTCGACTTCTGAGTTTCCTTTCTTGAACTCATAAATCATTATGTGCCTGAAATGATTCTTGGCTACTTCCATGTCAGCAGGGCTTTAATCAAACAAAATTTAATTTTATTGTTCTCTGAAATAAAATTTGATCAGTTTAAATGCATCTAAACATAAAAATAATCTTCAGTTCCCTTAAACATTATAAAATACTCTTTAAATTTTGTTCATTTTAACAAAAAGTTAAAATTCGGACAGAACTTATGGGATGACCTAATAGATAATTTTGATAATTTATATATTATATATAGCTTTAAGATAAAATATTTTATACATAGTTTAAAGAAAATAATAAAAAGAAAAGAGAAGGTGCCAGTTTTCTTTTATGTACCAAGCACATTCTGGACGCAATCATTTACAGCTCTCCACAACTTCCTATATATATATATTTTCCTTACTATTTTCTAGTTTATATGTTTTGGCTATGTTATACTTAAGATTCGGGGATAGAAATCCATTTATGTAGCCTAATGTGTCTTCATCATCTGTGAGAAAATTGGTCAGCTTTCCCCGGCGTAAAAGACATTAAGTATTGCACTGAAGTCCAGATTCATCTTTTGTTTCTAGAGATATTTTTCTACAGATATACTAGCTTATTCTGTGGAACACATTTTTCGCTAGTGATGTATGTTTTCAGATTTCTTTGTAATATTTCATCTATGAAGAACCTACCCACATGTATTTCTGTACGTGCTTCAATTTGGCTTCCTGAAAAGTTAGCTCCTTGCATTGTCACTTCTGGTGATAACTAAAGATGACAACCGGACGAGAATGACTACTCTAACAATAGACTGCGGAGGGAGTAATGGTAACGCCCTGAAATAGTTTGGTCAAGAATTTATGCCAATTTACAGATTTATAAATAAACGAATCTGTAGATCAAGTACATTCTTTCTCTCACTCTCTCTCACTCTCCCTTCTCTCTTTCTCTCTCTCTATATATATCTATACTCTCACTTATCTCTCCTTTCTCTTTCTCTCTCTCTATATATATATATCTATACTCTCATTTCTCTCTCCTTCTCTCTCTCTCTCTCTATATATATATATATATATATTTAATACATACAATATTAATGGTTAAAGTTGATTCAGACCAGCAAACATTAGTATTAAAAAGTGCTCAATACACGTATAAAAAAAACAAGAATAAAAATAACATATCGAGCTTTTAACTTTAAAAATCAGGAGGTCAGTTGAAATCGCTACCTTGGTTTCAACCATACGGTATCTTCAGGCGATTTTTATCAGATCACCACCTAACGCTTTTTTTATTTAAGAAAAAAAAAAACACTAAAGCAAGCTACATCTTTATTTTAAAAAATAACTAAACAAACGACGCTGGGTGTAATTGAAATGGAGGAGAAGGATGTGAAGAAAAAATGAAGGAGAAGAGAAGAAAAGCAAGTGTATTGTAAATGCATCGGGTGGTGGTGGTGGTGGTGGTGGGTTAAAATACATTTTTCCAGCCTCATATATACATCAGAAAAAGGGCTTAAAACCGAATTTCTGGTTAAAAGAAATTGGGGATCCGGAAATGTCATAATATAAATGTATATCTATATACTGTTTATATGTTATTTTTTATAGATACAATGCATTTAAATAAATGCTCTGTTTTTAACTAAACAGTGTTACATTTTCCGACCTGAATGTTCAAGAAACTACGTAGGAAATATGCGTTCTCCGCCTGGAATAGAACCTGTATTCCTAAACAGAAATCAGCATTTTACATGACGGGCTGTACCATTCAGCTACAGAAAATCGTCTGTTTAGCAAACTCCGAATTACTTTTTTAAAACACAATATTCGACGATTTTTATCGATCGATCATTTCTCTAACATTCAGACGGTAAATGTAATTCATAATGTTAAATTAAAAACAGGATTTACTATAATACATTGTATCCATAAAAATTACCGTATAAAGAGAAAATATATAAATAATTGTCGAACTTAATCCATTTCATTATATGTTGTCATTGTTAACGTTAAGATACGTTCCATGAGCAATAATAATCGATGGAGAAAAATCGCTTTCTACCAAAGTTCTCGAAAATTCAGTCCGGCAAATGCAATTAATACTGTTTAATTAAAAACAGTGAATTTAATTAAAAACATTATATATTTAAAAAAAAAAAGTATTAATTTCACCGCTCGATGTTAAACTCAGTGTCTACTTTTATATTTTCATACTTTTCCTATTTGACATTGACAATAAATATTATTTTTTCATATATATATATATATATATATATATATATATATATATATATATATATGTGTGTGTGTGTGTGTGTGTGTGTGTGTGTGTGTGTGTGTGTGTGTGTATGTATGTGTGTGTGTGTATATATATATATATATATATATATATATATATATATATTCGTGGAGATGGAACGAAGAGAAGACGAAGAGAAGGAAAATTCTGAATTTAACCATCCCATGGCTTGCGGCCATACCGAGTCATTGGAAAGGCTTTGAGAGTAGACCTCTGGCAACTCCTGTGACGAAGCTGGTGCCCAGGTGTATTGCCCAACATCGGTGGGGTGCAGAGGGAACACGTGTTCTTTAGCAAAAGCCTCATCCTGCCTTTGGCCTGCGCCCTGGAAGCAACAATTCAAGTCACTTCACTGCAACGGGAAGCAAAAGTCTACTGCTGGGGGGATTCCGGTGGTTCTTCTGTAGGAAAAATTGGCCAAAGTCAAGACGACACTATGGCACCCTTATCTTCGCTTTAAGGACGTCTACAAAAGCGAAATAATGGTGATAGACATCGACATCGGGAAGGGCGAACACGTGGGCAAAGGTCTCTCACGCTGAAGACCTGATTCACACCGAGGGTTGCAGGGAGGAAATAAGAAATGGCGCCGGGATAAAGCGTGCTCGAAGGAAAGAAAACAACAGGGCGACGTCGGACTAGAAACGACTTCATATGCATTCGTTGCAGTCAAGACTGTCATTGCCGTAATCAGCAGCTGTGTACAGATCCTAGGTTTCTCGGGACCGATGAATACCACACACACGCACGCACACACGCGCGCGCACACACACATATATATATGTGAGTGTGTTTGTATATGTATGTGATGAATATTATTTTTAAGATAAGTTCTAATCACGATACACGGGATAGAGCGTTTATAAATATATAAAAAAACATTGAGGTCAACATCGATCCCAACAATCTGTTTAATGCTTCAGGAAATCAGAGATGGCCTGAAGATTGTCCTGTCGTCGCTCCGTGTTCATTTTAATGTCCACTGAAATATACATGCATACATACATACATATATATATATATATATATATATATATATATATATATATATATATATATATATGAGAATAAAAAATAAATATATAGCAATAAAAATAAATAAAAGACAAACTGACACATCTATAAAGATAGTCGAGAAAAAAACTACACACGTGGCCTGACGATTGCGTCTAGCATTAAGCAGTCTGTTGCCTCTGAGTTTTGACTTCAGTGTTCACTTTTATATTGTTATATATACATGTGTGTTCGCTTGTTTTATTAAGCAACAATTTTGTTCGTGTTTATCGGCGAGTAACATTTAGATAAATAATATGAATTTATATTTAATACAGCTAATAATATATATATATATATATATATATATATATATATATATATATATATATATATATATATATATATATATATAATCGTGTGTGTGTATGTAACGAACTCTAATATCGCTTTAAACATATGGGGGCGAACCGAAATGCTAAACTACCTAAACAGATGATCTTGTTATTGAAATGATAGATTGTATAGTACAAGCGACACTTTGGCAATGAACTGGTATGGGGCCATAATGCACTGCGTAAAACGGAATCTCAAAAGGGCCTTCTTTAATATAGAAATTACCGCTTTCTTTTCTTCCACGCTGACTGCGACCCAAGGGAACATCTTAGTTTGCCTGGCTATTTAACCTAGAAGACTGAATCTAACGCAATCTTATCTTATTTCGATGGCCAAAATTTCGGTGCCGAGACCCGTTACACTATGCACTTGCGCATAAATAACTGCTTCTCTTATTTTCCGGGCTCACAGGTCTGCTCGGGTGACTAAGCAATCTGTGTCGCACTTATCTGCTCAGGTGTATTTATATATGTTCATGTACAAATTCAGTACTGATGATGTTGCCTTAGTTTCAGTTCTTGGGAAAGATCTCATAATCTGCCATAACCATCAGATTAAACAATGCCTAAACACTCTATCACGACGTTTTGTGATTTCGTTCTCAGCATATCTATCGACATCAGCATCGTCTACCCAATTTTGCGTCCATGGTCGTGTCACCCCGTGCTAGCATTTTTTTTTTTCGGTGCTTTCCAAATAGAAATTTTTATACCAATAATATCAAGAAATCACTTTCATGACAGATCAACCATTGTCAGATTCGACCCCGGGTCTCTGAGTCGGAAAGAGAAGATTTTAACTACTCGGCCACACGCCTATACATACATAAAGAAAAAGAATTTTCTTGTTTTTAAAGTTTCGGGGACCGAGGAAATTATTTATCCTAGCCCGGGTGTACGCTCTCGGCCTCCCCACTGTCACAATCTGACCTCGTGGTGGGTTGAGTAAATACATTTCTTTTACAAAAAATTACGTAGCATTCATCAAATAAAATAAAAAAGTGATTTTTAACTAGCAATGTTAGATTTGTGAAAACAAACATGGGTTTTTTTTCCATTATGTCTACTGTCACTCACACTGTTTTATTTTAATTTTATTCTCTGCGTTTGTATTTATCTAAGCAAAGAAATTATCGTGGTACACTTTGTGGTTTTTCAGGAAACTGAATTATGTTTTTTCCTGAGTTATATTCTTTAAAATACAAAAGAAAAAGAAATCTGGAGATACCCTATTTCATCAATACGGTGGATATTTGGAAATTTCCCCGTGAAGCTGTAACACATTTGGTTTGGTCAACAGAAAGATAAATGCTTAGGTTTATCGTAATAGAATTTTACGCTATTTCTGTTAACTAATTCCGGAACTTTCCGTCGTTTACGACATTCATTGAACTAAAATAAAAACAGGACTACCTTTCAATGCCCTCATATGTACATTCTATGAATGAAGGCCAACCATTCGGTTTTGGTTTGGTTTCGTTTGTTTTATGGCATATCAACACATCAATGGGTTATTTAATGCCGACAAGATTTTTATCGCTGGTAAGATTATTTTTCCCCGAAATGTATTGCTGGTAATATTTCTTTGAAATATATTGCTGCTAATAATATTTTCTTCAAAAATTCATTGCTGGTAATAATTTTTAAAAATAGATATATTGTTGTTATTAAAAGCTATGTTTACACTTTCATAGTTTTTTGACCCCAGTTTGTGAGTCAACGTTTTTGCACATAAATGGAACCCTAACAGGCGCTACAATCCCGGGTCAGGGCGGACCTGGTAACACCAGCAATTAAGAGGCGGTTCCATGATCCTCAAAACCTGATTAGAGACCTTGCTGTTGGATGTAGTTTATTGCCTTACTCAGGACGCGGACGTAGTTTATCGGCTTACCAAGGACGCGGACGAATTTTATCGTCTTACTTAGGACGCGGACGTAGTTTATCATCTTACCCAGGACGGCCAACCATTCAGTTTGTTTCAATTATCCACATTCCCTTGCGCCACACTCCATCAGCTTGCATAAAGTATCGACTTCTTATCAAACGTTAGAAAATTATTTCAAACAATTAATTACAAACGGTCCCTTTGTAGAAATTGCTTCAATATAGACGTTGGTAACAATTTGTGAAGAAAAGGTCTAGCGCATGGTAATTAACATTTATATTCTAACTATTCTTCTCATCTTTGGAGTTGTTATAAAATCGTTTCCTAAGAGAAAATAGCCTAGTGCAGGGGTAGGGAACCTTTTGTCAGCGTGCCAACAATATACGTATTTCCATACAAGTCGAGCTCAATATACCTGTTCTAAAATATATTTTGTATAGTAATAAATGGTATATATACTTTGGTATATATTAAAAGCGAAACAGCTAAATATCTTTAAAAATAACTTATTGCTTGTCACATCAGATTTTTTAATTGTCAGAATCACAAATGAATAAACCGGGTTTTGTCTCTTACATAAAATAATCATACGACAAAGCTCCAGGGTTTGATTCCAATCCGTTTAACGGATTTTTAGCACACTTACTTTTATGTCTGAGCAGTTCGCGACGATCCTGGGTGATCATGGCCCTCAAAATTCTAATATCTTTTTATACGATGTTGCTTAACTTCGCTGATCGTACGGGAACCAATGTTTCAACGTGATACAGCCGTAAGCTACTGAAGTTTAGAGAAATCCGGTTTGAGTAGATGCTCTAAATCAGGGGTCGGTAAAAAGATTATTTTAAAGTATTTCTATATCTATTACGCTATCCTTCCCTCGAGGTTTACCAAAAGCGCAATTCCTTGTAAGACGGGATATTCGCTCTTTAAATATCTAATAAACTTGGACGATTTGAATCTTAAAAAAAAAACAAAAACAAAAAAAATCTTTTAAGAATCTTTTCAAGGGTTAATAACTAACGACGTTTCAAAAATATAGTCTTAATCTAAAATATATCATCTATATTATATCAGACGAATTATTGCTTTTTCGCTTTGTCAGGTTTTCTAAACTCGTTAAAGAATTCGATTTAATAATCTCTCAAAATAGATACAATCTTTTCATGCACCAAATTCCTTCATTATGTCTGACTTGTCTTTGAAATGTCTTTCTCTTTTTAATATAAAACAATATAATTTTATTGGTTGGACACAATTTATCTTCGTTTTTTTTTTTTTTCAAAAATCAATCAAATTGACTAGTTTTTTTTTTCGAAATAGAAAATATTTTCATTGAAATATTTTTATTGATCATTCTATTTATTGAGTTGCAGTCAATGATAGAGGCAATAGTACTGGACAATATTATCGAAGGAATAATTTAGTCACTTGAAAAGCGGTTATCGAAAAAGAAAATCAATAAATATTTGTGAAAATCTCTTTTTCCGGCATTCCCAAGTAATCAAAAATTGCTTCTAAATGGTTAATATCATTGCTACTTCTGGTATTTACGTCATAAGGGAGGGTTATATAAGACACGCATTCAGGGCATTTCGACGTAGTGTAATGGTGAGTAATTTTAATTGAGTAGTGAGTTCAATCCTCTCTAGTTGTCCCGCTTTCGGCCGTGTGCCACTTCTTAGATAATCTTTTTGGACACTTCGAGGTGCTGTAATGGATAACAAATCTGTGTTTCTTGAATAATTCCTACTAATAACTGAGTTCGATCCTCACTAGGTACTCCACACTTTCGGCCGATAATCTTTTTGAACACTTCGACGGTATGGCAGTTCACAGATAATAGGGAAAAGGAATCTGTAGAGAGCCATTACCGCCAATGTCCTGAAGAGACATGGCATTTAAAAAAAGATGATCTCTAATGCCAATGAGGATGGTACTAATAACCATCTTCATACAGGGAATATAAGATATTCCTTGATCTAAGAGTTAGTGTTACTTTCGGTTGAAATTTATATAATTTCTTTCTTTTAGAAACTTTGTGATGTTGTCAGGGTGGAAATGTTAGTGAATAATGTCTTCGGCGGATGTTCTATCAGTTAGAGATTTCCGTTTTCCAGAAGAGTGCAACTAAGTAAAGTTTATGACTGAACCATGTAAAATGAGACGGAAATAGCCAAAACTACCAAGAAAATATTTGAATAATTTAATAAATATGCAAATGAAAATGTCTCATTTCAATGTTGTAAATAATAAACACCACAAACTTAATGTTTTTCAGTTCACTCAAAAAATTAATATATTCAGCATTTTAATTTCTTTGTAATTCCAAAAATATTTTTGGTGCTGGCCTTAAATGAAATATACTTCTAACGGAAGAAAAATTCGTGGTTACTTTTAATGTCTGAGAATATTCAATTCATTCCTAATATAGGATTTAGAGGCATGGAATTCACAAAAATGTCTGCTTCAGTCGCACGGAAACATTAGTAAACTGTGACCTTTGGAATGATTCTGTCTTGGAGAACATTATTTATTATATTCTTTGTTAATTTGCTGACCTTTTGATAAAATGTTTTAAATCTTCTTTAGATATTCAAGTGCTCTTGAAACTGTTTTTTCGTCAGTTTTATTTTTCAGTAATTTAATTATTTATATGACGGCTTGAATCCTATCATACGCACTTAGTAGGCAGATAACGTTGCATTGCAATGACGTCGAAAAGCATAGAGACACAAAGAGATACAAAAATATTACAATGGCGATCATAGGAGAAAATCTGGAAATGAAACGGATTTATCTATTACTTCCTATCACTCTTTAAATTAAATGTAATTATAGGTTTACCTGATGCTGCGAGTTACCTGAACGTTTCAGCGTTGTTAAAACGTTCTCTCAACATTCGTCAGTAGAATCACATCCCCCCCCCGCTTTAAATCTATGCTTCACATGTTGGGAAATTGTTAAGCCTTTCCTGTCATATAGGAGATTGGATATGAACCTGCGATGGAGTACAGTCTATTTGTTTGGAAGGATGTTACTCTAATAGTACTTGGCATTGATTACCGAAGACATGTTACTTCATTTCTGTTCGAGAGGTAAAAAACTAAAAAATATAAATGCAAAAGGCATTCTACATTCCATATATATATATATATATATATATATATATATATATATATATATATATATATATGAAGAAGTATAGTCTTAAAGTGTGCTATATTTATGGGATAAAGTGCTCAATATCAGAGATAGAGCGTATGTAAATATAAAAGTGAACATAGAAGTCAACACTTAGTCTGATTCATGCTAGATGCAATCGTCAGGCCACGAGTGCTGTTATTTTTCTCGGCTATTTATATATACAGGTCAGTGGTGCATTTATATATATATATATATATATATATATATATATATATATATATATATATATATATATATATATATATATATATATATAATCATTTAAAATGTTATAAAATCACTACAAAATAGTCATTTTTGAGCTATTGAATAGAATGAATATTCAACACCAGCACTTGATAAGACACCAGAAGTGTTGAAACAAAATGGCTATTTTTGTAGTGATTTTATAACATTATCCTTGAGGATCCAGTGACAGGACGCAAAGAGTGTGAGTTCAATACACGGTTAAGGCAGTGGAGAACTTTCAGAGGGAAAAATTAACATGAGATAACTGATAACTAACATTCATTAAAACATGACACGTGGAACTAGAACAGTCTACCCCAGTGAGCGAAATAAAAGGTTCAGTTCGACATTCCAACCACCTGAAGAAGACCGGAGAATACAACGGCCGAAACGTTGTAATAAATATGGCGACAAAGATGAGGACAGTAGTCCGAATAATGTAAATAATATACATAATGGCTCATCTCAGAAATATAAACATATATTGATTTTATAACATTTTTATGTTATAATTTTCGAATAAATGATTCTATTTGCTATACTCTGTATTGGGCACTCTTTTAAGAATGGTATTTTTTGGTTATTCGAATTTATTCCGTATACAGCAATTTTATACTTGGATATATATATATATATATATATATATATATATATATATATATATATATATATATATGATAGACTCTCCCGTCGAATTCGACGTATGAGGATCAGGCAGATCAGTTCCTAGAAACTGAGAGCCCGATTCCGACATATGAGATTTGATTATAGTGGTGAAGGCTTTATGCAGGGCCATCCACACATTTTGGAAGGACGAATACAGGGACCTGGTGCAGCGAATGCCACAAGGTCTCCAAACGACCTCCGCAGGTTTTGAATTCAGAGTTGTCCTTCTCCTAGACCAGTTGCCATCCAAGGCTATAGAACCCAGTCTGTCCTGGTATTCACCCATCATTTGGAGGGAGAAGAAGAGGATTAACACCTTTCCCAAGGGTAATAGCCCGTAAGTGAATGTAATGGATTCGACTGGAATTCGAACTCGGCTCTCCGATTCCTCAATCCAAGCCGTTATCCATTACTGCACCGTGCCTCATATATATATATGTATGTATTATGTCATTCGCAGAAAGTACTGTTTCGCAGATCCTCAGTGCGACTATACCGTAGTTTTTAGAATCAACATGTCATTCATGTGTGTGTGTGTGTGTGTGTGTGTGTGTGTGTGTGTGTGTGTGTGTGTGTGTGTGTGTGTGTGTACAGACGACCATGTGGTGAAGCTAGCCAACCTATTGACATCCCTCCTCTCTGTCACCCACTTCCTCTCGTTTACTCGAAGTTGTGTCTGGACTACTGAAATAAAGGAAGTTATTGGTACCTATGTCAGTTCTGCCTAAATTGGAATTGGTGGAACTTTTTAATACAGTATAAAATAACACTTTTATTACCTTGTTATTGTTTAATTTTAAGTTTTTACTTTTTATTTATTTTTATTTTTTATTTTGATTCGCTTAGGCCATGCTGTTGACAATAGTGAATATGCTTCAGGGTTAGTTAACTATGAGTATAAATTATCATAATCAAGTTGCTTATAAAACTCTGTGCGTAAAAATTTGATTCTTCTAGTCAATTTTCATTGAATTCCTGAGAGCTGATGGCATTCTTCATCTTTGTTTATTTGGTGTTTTTTAGGACAGGTTTTCTTTTTCATCTTACATGGTTTCATCTCTTCTGGAAATTGAACATTCAGTTTAATTTACAGTCTGTTACCGTCCTGAAATGTTGATTTATATGACAGACGTCTGAAGAACGTCAGACGGTACAGCAATCAAAACATCAGAGTAGACTTTAAGAAAAGAAGTGTCGTCCAAATGAATCTAATTATTCCATATCATAAAAGTTGTGGCTCTTTGGCATAGTGTAATGGTCAGCAAGCTTATCTTCGAAGATCAGTTACAATTGAGAAGTGAGTTTGATTCTCACTGGGAGCTCTCTACTTTCAGCCTTATGCCACACCTAAGCTACGCTTAGCATATCGCTGTATTCATGAAAGAAGAGCTGATTCTCTTTCCGTCTCACACGGATAGCGCCTGACTCTGTATGTTCACATATGATGCATATGCACGTGTCTGTGTTAGACGTGACTCACTTACATGTTAGTGTGTTCTTTAATGCCGACACTACCACAAGCGCAAACATATTTAAACCGAATAAATTTTCTAATAAGTTAGAGGAATATTACTAGATTTGAAATTTCTTTTTCTTATCGTCAACAAAGAAAGAAATATCGAAAGTTTTTAAAAGAAAATATATTACGTTTTTGATTTTAAAAAGTCCCTCTATAAAACAACTAAGACGCCGAAAATAACTCAGAATGAAAGGAACTGTGACAAAACTAAGGCAAGGAAATGGAGGAGATTATAGAGCAAGATGAAGGAAACAGAAGATGATGATTGTCATTGCATTTTATGTTTTGAATATTGTAATGAAAACAGGACGCCGAATGATAATTTCCCAAGTGCGTAGTGTGAGAGAAGAAAAAATTAGCATGGAATTTACGCTTAGACTTAGCAATATCAACCATAAAAGGATGAATCTTGCTGCCAATCTAGTACTGCTCTAAAAATCCTGCGTATAAACTATATCCGACAACTAGGCCTCTGATCGGAAGATTGGAGGTTTTGAGCAGCGTAGAACCACCTCTTAATTGCACTTGTTCCCAGGTTCACGCTAGCCCGGTGTGGTTGCACATGTTAAGGCACCAGCTATGGGTAAATCCTTTTTGTGGAATTATTTCCACAAGAGAACTTGTAGTAGGACTAAATGCGTCCTAAATGGGTTAAACGTACAGAAACGTTAGGAACTTGTAATAAAGTGTTACGCAGAGTAATCGAGTTGTGGTCGCTGAACACTACTACTCCTGACTCCTACTTATAATAGGTGGGAGAGTCTATTACCTAGACAAGGTGTCTTTCGCTATAACAATCCTGAACCCCCAAAACCATAACAAAACACTATGACAGTATAAAAATACATTTTTATAGTAAAAATACTAGCAATTCATTCTCATTTTAAAATAATATTTATAGTAGAATGGCCAACAATACATATTTTCTTTAGTTGAAAGCATATAAGTATATTTAGCTAAATCCATAAAATTGTGTTCAAAGCTTTTAGATTTCGGCATTAAATGACCCACAGATGTTTCGATATGCCGCTAAACATAATCAAGCAATCAAAGTACCGCGCGTAAGTTCGGAAAATCAAGATAACAAAGAGGAAGCATTATCAGAAAACTCGGCATGGGAGTTCCGTTACGGGAGTTGGGTAGGTGACTGGAGTCGAAATGCCAGGTGAAGACCAATGATATTGCAGATTTTTCTTTTGTTTTTATTGCGATAAAAACTGTTCTCGACAAACATTATGAGTAACAGCTGTTTTAACAAAGTTTGATATATATATCACAAGTAAGTAAATAACGGACATTTTCTTAGCAACAAATACCGAGACACTCTAACACTTCATATCAGAGTTTGTTTTGTTCCAACCTCTCAATCGATCAGATTTTCTAACTGGCGTCGACAGCATGTAACGAATTCCTGAAAACAGAAATCTAGATATCGTATATGGGTGGACGTCAACGGCGTTATCACATCTCTTTTTATTATATTTTTTTTATTCTTCCTGCCTGATACACACAATATGTTGCCTGAGGATGTTTGAGAAGTTACCGATCGAAAGGTTGTGACAAAGGAAGCTACATAAGGTGGAGAGGTGGTAAATGTTGGGGAGGCTCAGTTCGAATACATTCTGGAATCGTTATAAAACCACTTAAGAAATTCGCACTAGATTCGAATAACGGGGTGCGGATGAAAATGGATTTCCCCTTCTTTAAAAACTACTTTCATAAATTGTGATCGGCTTCAGGCGATGTCTGTGCGAGTCTCTCGCGTTGGGCTAGAAGACACTTGGCTTTAAGTGCGAGCGATAAACAAGGCCACAATCCTGAAGTTATATTTCTGTTGTGACTCCAGTCATTGTGAAGAGGCCACGTGTCTTAACGTGTGGGCATGAGTCGTCCAATCCTTGGGATATTTTTTTTCTTCAAAATGAATAAATGATATTTAAAAAATATTAATAAATCAAACCGAAGATGTGGATATTTCATGAATCTATATGAAATAGAAAAAAAAACGAGATCACTATATCAAGATATCAGAATGTCTTGATGTGGGGTAATGGTTAACAAACTAGCTTATTAAACCGGCACTATAGCGTAATTTTTTATCCTCAATATATCCCGACAAACACCTGACTTTATGCACAAGTTTAAGAAAGATGAGTAAATAACTACACCATTACATATAACATATATCTAAGTATATATCTAGCTCGGGTTCCTTATATTAATAACTGTAACGTAATTTTTTATGATTTTTCTCAAGTTATGTCTCTCCATTTAGCTTTATTTCTTGCCGTACCTATAGATATTGGCTTCCTTTCTAGACGTATGTATAGATATTTTGCTGTTTCTAATATTTGTATATAAGAATCTCTAACAAGCGATAGCCTATTATTCATTGTTTCCTCGTTGATATCAGTTAATATCTCTCAGTTATTCTGCTATTTGGTTATGTTCGTTGTTTATGAATCTGTAGCGCCAGTCTACAAGTTACATTTAAAAACTTACATGGTTCAATCACTTGATTGTATTGTTAATCATTCATCTTTTGCCAGTAATATCACTCACACAGACTCATTCTCTCTCTTATTCTCACATGAACATTCACAAACAACCATCACTCTGTAGAGGACTGTCTCTTTTTCTTTATATATACCGGATGTAACAACAAAATTATCCAAACCGTGTAACAGAAAGATTGTCGAATTGTTAGATTAAGTTTTGAACCGTTGTGTATCAGAAATGATTAAAGGTATCTTATTGGAATTTTCCGAGATTTTTATAACGCTATTGGGTTCTATTTTGAAAAATAAGAATGTATTTAGCTCTAAGTTGAAATGATGATCCGTCTTGCTCTTGTGACCTCCTGATCCAGTTTCTCTCTACTCTCACCTCTTTTTTAAAACTTATTCACCATTCTCTTGATGGTTTGTGAATGGACTTAGAAGAGGGAAGCCAAAGTGTGAAGTTTGCTATCATTAAGGAAGGATTGAATGATCTTATTTGTCTCACCATTGATCAATTAGGAAAATATAGTTGGGCTGAGACAAAACGATTTCTAGCTGAAGAACTCAAAGAGTGTGTCTGTGATTCTTACGACAAACGGGATCATGGTGGCTAAATGAAGGAACTCAATTAGTTTAGAGGTTTTTTTTTAGATATTAAACATTTTGGGGGAGGTACAATTATCATATGCTGTTATACGACTTGGACAATTTTGCTGTTACATACAGTATAATAGGTTGGAATTGGATTCCTTGTTTTTGCTTTGCTATAATAAATAAACAGTTGACGCTGGATTATGTAAGGCATATAACCTAGTGGTTTGACCTTTCTTTTTTTCAATTAATTATATTTAATGTTAACTTCAATAATTCTAATTGAATTGACCCATAAATTTAATTGTATCATTTGGTCTGGTTTGTTTTATGGTATATCAACCTCAATGTACTATTTAATTCCGACATTTTTTTTACTGCTGGTAAGATTTTTTTCCAGATATGTATTACTGGTAATATTTTTTTCTTCAAAAAATCTATTGCTGAGAATATTTTTTAAAAAACTGTATAGCTGTAATTTTTTTTTTTCAAAAATGCATTGCTGGAAATATTTTTTTTTTCTTCAGAAATGTAATGCCTTTAATTTTTTTTTTCAAAAACGTATTGCTGGTATTAAGACCTATCTTTACACTTTCATATTTTTTTGAGTTCAGTTTAAGGGTTAACTATCTGCCCATAGCGGGGACCCTAACAGGTGCTACCACCCCGGGTCTGGGAGGAGCTGGGAATACCAGTATATAAGAGGTGGTTCCATGCTACTCAAATTCTCCTGATCAGAGTCCTTGCTGTCAGGCTTAGTTTATCGTCTTACCCAGGACAAAGAATCATTTGATACTCTTCATATATTTAAATGGCATATTCCTTTCAAGAAGGAGGCGTTCCACAGATCTCTTTTTATTATATGTAAATTACAATGACTTCTTACGAAAGTTAATTGAATGCTTTCCCGTTGAGTATTCAGTAGTTCTTCATTCGTTGTTGAACTCTTTCTAGATCGGCAGCCTTCTAAGTCTGGAGAGTTTGCGATTTCTCTCATAGCTAAGAATAGGGGAAAGGGGTTATTTTCTTTTCTTATTAGTGCGAAAATGAACGGAAAATACATAGTTCTTCGCAGACAATCTCCGCACTGACAGACGGGACACTCCCGCGAGTTCAGAAAGGGTTCGTCAGTTGCTGACGCGGCGAAAAATATTTGTACTCTGTTCGTAATATCACAGATGTACGTGAGACTTATGGGAAACATTGAAAGTTTCGTTTGAAACAGACTGAACTGTATTAAAATTTTGAATATCTATCTCTTGCAGACTGTTCATATCTATCTGTCTATCTATCTATAACAGTCTATTCGTATCTATCTTGCCTGGAAGAAAAATGTTATGACACGAAGCACGCAAAGAATATTCAGAACATGGCACCACAATTTTCAAATTTATACGCGGTTTTTTTTTACAATCAGCTGTTGAAGAACTCTTGGGAAAAAAGTATTAGACTGGAATTTTGCAGCAGGATCGTTAGACAGAAATCGGAATCGACCAGTCTGCACTTATCTATCTATCTATCTATCTATCTATCTATCTATCTATCTATCTATCTATCTATCTATAACAGTCTATTACTATCTATCTATCTATCTATCTATCTATCTATCTATCTATCTATCTATTACTATCTATCTATCTATCTATCTATAACAGTCTATTACTATCTATCTATCTATCTATCTATCTATCTATCTATCTATCACAGTCTATTCCTATGTATATATATATATATATAAGAGACTATTCCTATCTATCTATCTATCTATCTATCTATCTATCTATCTATCTATAACAGTCTATTACTATCTATCTATCTATCTTTCTATCTATCTATCTATCTATCTATCTATCTATCTATCTATCTATCTATAACAGTCTATTCCCATCTATCTATCTATCTATCTATCTATCTATCTATCTATCCATAACAGTCTATTCCTATCTATCTATCTATCTAACTATCTATCTATCTATCACAGTCTATTACTATCTATTTATCTATATGTCTGTCTATCACAGTCTATTACTATCTATTTATCTATCTATCTGTCTATCTATCACAGTCTACTACTATCTATCTATCTATCTATCTATCTATCTATCTATCTATCACAGTCTACTACTATCTATTTATCCATCTATCTATCTCTCTGTCTATCTATCACAGTCTACTACTATCTATTTATCTATCTATCTATCACAGTCTATTACTATCTATCACAGTCTTTTACTATCTATCTATCTATCTATCACAGTCTATTACTATCTATCACAGTCTTTTACTATCTATCTATATATATATATATATATATATATATATATCACAGTCTATTCCTATCTATGTATCTATAACAGTCTATTCCTATCTATCTATCTATCTATCTATCTATCTATCTATCTATCTATCTATCTATAACAGCCTATTCCTATCTATCTATCTATCTATCTATCTATCTATCTATCTATCTATCTATCTTTTACAGTCTAATCATATCTATCTCGCAATATATCTGAGTAATAAATACATGCCATTTTTGGAAGCAATTTTAATGACAAATTAATAACCATTCCTCAAATATATCATGACAGATAATGGCGAAATAATATATATTAAATCAAAAAACCTATAAAAATAGCATATACAAACAACAGCCAAACCGAAATAATGCAAAAGAAACTAAATACCCTTCGAGCAAATAGCAGATGGAAGTAATTTGTAAAATCAGACCTGTTAGAAAATCCATCTGATATAAAACTATCCAATACCCTAACTTTCCATCAAAATTTGACATCGAGATTGAAAATGGAGACATTGTAGACACAATATTTCAGAACCATGCCCACATGACATGGAGTTTCATTCAATCATTATTTATTTTAATCATTTCATCTCGAATAAGGCGATTAAGCGATTATGACGCAAGAGTTTGCTGGCAGTGAAAGGATGAGAAAAAAATTACTGATGAAAACTTTCATCTTTCAATTTGAATAAATTGACATAAATAAAAACATCGACCAGAAACACCATAATACTTCAACAGGTGAAGAAGGCTGTTAATGCGAAAGCCTTTCAAATGTTTTATTTCTGTGCAAAACTTAACATACTCTTTCTTAAATAACTGTTAACTGATCAGCAGTTGACCTAGAGAATCGAAAGCCATATGGTTTGTTTGAAAACAAAAGTCTGTCAGTTGGGATGCGTAAAAAATTCTGAGTTGATTAGAGCCTCTAGTATTTTGAAAAAAGATAGGAGAAAACGAATAAGGAAATTCTAATCATCTCGTCTCATAAAATGAGTGGAATTGTTATCAGGAATAGGAAAACGTACAATGAAAATTTTCGATTAATAATGAATGATATAAAAAATTCTTAGAAGATTGGTGAAGAGAGAAAATGTTTCGGAAATCCCAAACCTTAATAGACCATACAAGAAATTAGAATTATTAATACTGACATGTCATGGTATAAATTAATAGGATGACACGTGAAAATTCCATGACTAACAAAGCAGGCATTCAATTGCAACACATCATATATGGAATTGACAATCATAAGTATTGAGGAGTATCCCCTTTTCACACAAATGGACTCACCCAATGTATACATATACTACTACCAGTGAATACCCTGACGGTGAGTACGTTGAGTCAAGGATTCGAGACGGAACGACAGAAGAGTAGTAGAGTTGAGTAGTAGTAGAGTAAGTCACACACAGAGACGGTGGCAAGCGTCACGGTTAGCGAGCAACTAGACTCAGTAATTGATACTTCAATACCAAGACTGTATATATATATATATTAGTGCTACTAACCCTCATTCCTGAATCTACTAACCCGGATTACCAGTTTGTATTATTACGTTAATACATTTATTTTCCTTATCCATTCCTGGCGTTTGTTATTCATTGATATCGGATTCATCCCGGAATCCACAACAATAAGAAAAAAATAATAATTTTATTCTGAGAACATTTAGTTCTTCGAAATTCCCTCAAACTCTCCTGTGAGTAACAGATTTTCCAAGCCCTTCTTCCTCAGTTCTCATTCCTCAGAAATTTCAACTGTCTCTTCCTTAAGTATAAGTTTTATTTTATGCTTCCATTTTCTTTAAAACCTCATTGTTTTTCACATGTTCGGTTCATGGTATTCTCAGCGTCTTTCTGCAGATCCAAATTTGACAAAATTCGGAATGCATTGATCGCCTCTTAGCGGAGACTTAGCTTATCTTTTCTTCGACTTTCTTGAATCTGTTCGTTTCCAAAGTTTTTTACCTAAAAAAAAACAGTTTATTTACGATATAATTATAATACTTTATTAATATATCTCTGCACATCAATAGTACCTGATCTTGTAGAAGAAGTAAAAAACTTTGAACGTAATGACAAATATATATATATATATATAACAGAAACAAACAATAAATGACCTGTCTATATTTCTGAGATGAGGTATTATGTACAATATTTACATTATTCGGCCTATTGTCGTCATCTTTGTCGCCATATTTATTACAACGTTTTGGCCGTTGTTCGCTCCGGCCTTCTTCAGATAGTTGGAATGTCGAACTGAACCTTTTATTTCGCTCACTGGGGTAGACTGTTCTAGTTTCACGTGCCTTGTTTAATGGATGTCAGTTGTCAGATATCTCCTTTTAATTTCCCTCTGAGAGATCTCCACTGTCTTCACCGGGTATTGAACTCACACTTTTTGGGTCCTGTCACTGGATCTAAGCATCGCCTTTATCCACTGTCCATGTGTCCTTGAGGTTAAGGCAGTGGAGAATTTTCAGAGGGAAATTAACAGGAGATAACTGATAACTGACATACATTGATCATGGTACGTGGAACTAGAACAGTCCATAACCAGTGAGCGAAATAAAGGGTTCAGTTCGACATTCCAACCACCTGAAGAAAGCCGGAGCATACAAAGGCCGAAGCGTTGTAATAAATATGGCGACAAAGATGAGTAGAATAGTCCAAATAATATAAATAATGTAAATAAATTACCTATCTTGTCAAAACCTTATTTATAATTACCTAAAACTAAGTGTCTCTCATAAATCTGCAAATAAAAATTCTCATGAATTTTCCCATAATAAATTAAATATGGATTAATTATTGGCTTCTGTATAACAGCCGTTGGAACCTGTTGTCATCTACATTTACATGTCGGTGAGAAATATATTGACAATTCTTTTAATGTTTGAATTATTTCATATTTGACGCAAAGCAGAAAGCTTTTTTTTGTTTATAAATAAACGAATGAAAAATTTAAACCGACTAAATAGAATTAGACACGTTATACTGCCTAACCACTATAACATAACTATAATTGTAAAAAAATTACGTAATCCATGTATGTAAATTTTTCTCGCCGGAGTCGATCCTTCAAATCTACAAATCAGCCATCGCACTTGCATGGCGTATTGCTGCCATATATGGTCTGGAGCCCCTTCTGTTTGTCTCAAGATTCTTGAGAAGCTCCACGAACGGATATGCAATGTAATTGACCCTGATCTGAAATCTCGTCTGCAGTCGCTCTCTCACATACGTACCGTCGCCTCCCTCTGTCTTTTTTTTACAAATACTTTCACGGTAACTGCTCCGATGAGCTGCTTTTGCTGGTTCCCAGACTTCATGAATTTAAGCGTTCTACTAGGCTGACATCTCGCTCACACCCTTTCACTGTCGAAATTGTTAAATGTAGCCGTTGCTTCTACTCCAATAGCTTCATGACTCGCACCTCTCGCCTGTTGAACTCCCTCCCCTTTTCCTGGTTCACTGATAACTATAATCTCCACCTATTCAAATATAATGTCAATCGACGTCTCCATATGTCTTGATTTATCTCCTATCCTTCTCTTCATCCTTTCCTCTGTCACTCCTATTTGGTCTAACTCCAATTCTCTGTTACCCCTTGTGTGCTAGTGGCTTCCCGCCTTGCTTAGGGTGAAAGGTTTTTTTAAAAAAAATTACTTCTTCTTTTTTAGGGTTTACTTTTTCGTATCCATTAACAGTTTTTCATTCTCTCTCACTTCCAGCAGTCTATTACATCTTAGTGGCATTATCACCTTGGTTAGGGTGAATTGAATAAAAAGAAAATTGTATATCACAGTTAGACTTAATACAAAACAAAATAATTACAAGAACTTTCACTATAGACTATAATAA
>OZ038490.1:99820832-99848332 GCA_964036315.1 Acanthosepion esculentum | reverse complement strand
ATTAATGTATCTGAGAGGGCATCTGCAAAAGGGATTAGCTAACCACTCTAGCAGATAGCTCTGGTTGGAAATTAACAATTAATGTATAAATGAATGAATAAATCAATCAATATATGTTGGCTATTTTATTATAACAGACATTGAATAAATAGTCATTTTGTCTAATTTTTAAAAATAAATACGGATTCTACAGCGAATGATTAACGACATGTTAAACAGGAGAAACGAAGTGATGTCCGTATGCAGCCATATAAATATTTATTACTTTAAACATTGTTTTTAGTGGATAATCATATTTGAGTAGACGAGGCGTTTATTTATTAAAAATGAATTTATTTTCGTCTACTGGCCTGAGTAATCGAGAAACCTTTCTGTGTGAGTCTTTTAAGGCACGTTCGATCTAATGAAGTTTTCCCTCTGCCCAGGTGGAGCCAGATTTGAATCCTGCCGGAGAGCGCATATTTTACTTTAATAAGATTTCTCTAATATTCAGGACGGCAGACGAAAATAAATATATTGTCTAATAAATAAACAAAGCCTTTATATACATAGAAGGTATCTTTGTCTCTTTTTCTGTCCCTTTTTTTACTCTTTTCATAAACTCGTTATATATATATATATATATATATATATATATATATATATATATATTGGAGAGGTTTCCTCACTATCCAATAGAAAACATTTATCGAGAGAAAACTGAGTGGAGATTGGTACCATTACTTCATGATATATATATATTTCACGGGAACCTCCTCGAAGCGGTGTAGTGGTTAGCAAGCTGTTTTCGCTAGAACAATTACGACTGAGTAGTTTGTTCGATCCTCACTGGGTGCCTCATACTTCAGGCCTTGTGCCAGATCTAAGCTACGCTTGGAAAATCATTATATATATATTACACTGAAAACATTTAAAAATCGCTACTCAATTGCAGTCGTGTTTCCATGCGTATCAATTCATTGTAAATTACTGGCGAGTGAACTATTTATTTAGATTCAAAAGCAAAATACCACTTTTACGAAAAGAAGAAAAAGAAAAAGGGGTTATAAGGTTTGTGAGTTTTACTCTGAGCAATCAATCAAACGTTAAATTTAAAATAAACGAAGAGAACGCTTTTATAAAATTATTCTTTATAAATGAGTCATGACCCGTAGATTGGCATCTAACGGCAGCCAGATATAAACTATGCATAATATATACATAAATATATATATAATATAGACATACATTAAGCGCTTACATAAATTATACAAACCAGACAATGCAGTTTCCTAAGAAATAACAGTGGAGTGTAGAGGTAATTTAACAAAATGCTAACCAAGTTTTATACTTTGTGAATTTCCTACATAAAAATTTATTTATCTATCTATCTATCTATCTATCTCTATATATCTATATCTATATCTATATATATATATATATATATATATATATATATATATATATATATATATATATACATATATATATATATATATATATATATATATATATATATATATATATATATATATATATATATATACATATATATATATATATATAAAAGTGAACATAGAAGTCAACACTTAGAAGCGACAGTCTGTTTCATGCTAGATGCAATCGTCAACGAGTGCTGTTATTTTTCTCGGCTATTTATATATACGGGTCAGTAGTGCATTGTGAGTTGTCTATTTTGGTGGTTATTTTACCGTAAGTTGTTTATTTGTTTATTTGATTATTTATTTATTTGGGTTAAATTATTTTGCTTGTTTTTATTTTTTTTTATTTTTTTATTTTTTATGTTATATATGTATTTATTTTGATTTTGATTTTGATCTGTGTTTTTATTAACGTAGTAAAAATTTGTTTACATAGCTTACTTAATAGTTTTTTCTCTGTATATATATATATATATATATATATATGTATATATATATATATATATATATATATATATATGGTTGTCATGTTTCTGCGAGTGGACAGCAATGACTGCGTTACTGGACGGTAAGACTACCGTTGATAGGAGCAGCATGCCGCCAACTTTCTTTAATATTTGCACGCATTTGATCCCGAACTTCAAGTAGGCCTCGTTCAATCCTTTGTATGACCGAGAGGCATCAGCTCCTTCCCTAATCCGACGTTGCATCACTTCAGATTGTCATTGTAACGCAAGATTGGGTTTCAAATAACCTGCTTCTCAGAAGCTGGCCAAAGAGAAGTTATTTTGGAAGACTGCTACGGGCTTGAGAGAAAGATGTCCTGCAAACATGAATTGGTTTATCAATAGGATGGTTCAATACCCGTCATGTTGCATTTACTTAGAACTCCACTATACTTATTACTTCAAGCTCTCAACTTTTCTTTTACTTTAACCAATGTGTATTATATCTGTCATCCTCTGTAGTCAAAAAATCTTAATAAGGAAAATAGATTTTCGAACACCAAGATCGATAGTAGTAATACATAATCTTTAAACTAAAGAAAATAAAATGGGCGTTTATTTCAAATACGAGTGTCCAATATAATAATATTTGTAAGTAATTGGTAAGAAACATGCTAGATTAAAAATAAATCCATTAAATCCTATATATATATATATATATATATATATATATATATATATATATATATATATATATATATATATGTATATGTGTGCGTGTGTATATATATATATATATATATATATATATATATATATATATATATGTATATGTGTGCGTGTATATATATATATATGTATATGTGTGCGTGTATATATATATATATATATATATATATATATAGATAAAACATCTTTCACAAATAGTAAATATGCGAACAGCACAATGCTTTCTAAGTATATCTGGAAAATTAAAAACAAAATGCACATCACACCAAAAATATCTTGGAAAATAAGGAAAAGAACATCAGCTTACAACAACCAATCCAAAAATAAATAAATGAACAAAATGAAAATAAAATAAGCAAAATAATTTAACCCAAACAAATCACCAAATCACTCCTGCTAGAATAGACGATATAGAATAAAAAATAAGAAACAAAATCAATGAACCCAAATAAATAAAGTAAATAATAAACAAATTAGTAAACAATTATGACCAAAATATTAGTTAGACTATAAAAATCAAACCAAAAACCGGACGAAAAAATAGCTATAACAGTTATATAACGATAAAAGAAAGAAAATACTCCTTTACTTAAAAATCGAAAATCGAAAGGAGAAAATACACAGTATAACAAATAAATAATAACAAGTAAAATAAATTGATCTAAATTCATCCAAATAAATAAATAAACTAACAAAGCGATCCCAAAACAAACTACTAAATAACCGATATAAACAAATTTTTACTACGTTAATAAAAACACCGATTAAAATTAAAATAAATAAATATATAAGACAAGAAATAAAAAAATATAAATAAAATTAACAAATAAAAACAAGCAAAACAATTTAAGCCAAATAAATAAATAAACAAATAAACGACTTCCGGTAAAATAACCGCCAAAATAGACTTGAAGAAACAAAAAGGTTGTTCTACCGACTCTGAATCATAGCCCACAAATTACAAACTGGAGAGACTAAAATCAAACAAGTCCAACAATTTACATTCATGGCAAATGTTTTAAAATAGTACAGAAAATACTGCAATATTAAAATTCATAGGCGTAGTCTTAGATGTCATCCAAAAGCTAGGCAGCTATTAAAACAACAGAAAAGTTTCGTTGTAAACAAAGAAAAGAGTACTAAATTCTTATGTAATACCAGTATCCATAAATGGTAACCTATGCTGAACAGTTTCCTCACAAACGAAGAAGAGAGTGAAACAAAATTAATGTGATTCTACAGAAGGATACTGAGAATACCAAGGAGAGAATAGGTGAGCAACGTTGAAGTTTTAGAGAAAAGAAAAACAAAAAGGACACTGACACTTCACATTATAATTTTCTGGGATACATAATGAGGAATGAGGGTTTGGAAAATTTGATACCCAGATAAAGATTTAAGGCAAAGAGGGACACAGGAAAATAAGGCGTAACCCACTTAGCGAGCTTGAGTAAATTAATGGCGGATCAAGATTTAGGAGATATAACAAAAATACAACATATGACATATGGAAAATAATTAAATATTTCCACGTTGGTTGATTGATTTTGTTGAGCGGCATAACAGCATGTATGAGTTATTGTCGTGGAGTTATTTCCACAATAGAACTTGTAGTCGGACTAAATGCGTCCTAAATGGGGTAAACGCACAGAAACGTTAGGAATTTGTAAATAAGTGTTACGCAGAGTAATCGAGTTGTGGTCGCTGATAACTACTCTTCCCTCGACTACCTACTGACTCCTACTTATAATAGGTGGGAGAGTCTATTATCTAGACAAGGTGTCTTCCACTATAACAGTTATTTAATGCCGAAATCTAAATATTTTGAACGCAATTGTGTACAACTACAGTTGCGGCCAAAATGGTCTGAACGCCATTTTTTTCATCAGAAAAGTAGGTATAATTTTTTATCAAAGTTGTTTTATATTCTATAATTTTCACAGACAATAAATACGATATTATTTGTTATTGTCTGAGATTTTTCAGTAGGCAATATCAATAAATAAATGAATAAAGAAAGAAATATAGAGGAAGCGATAGTGTTTAAACGTCTGTTTCTTTGAAATGGAAAAAGAAACCTTGTCAATTTAAAATATGTTCTCGTGTACCTTTCTTACATATTTAAATAAGGACCTACATTCATATTTATGATTATTATTGCAATAGTTTTTTTTTATATATTTGTTGCAGATTGGGTAATTTCACTGCGTATTTTAATGGCGTGGAACTCGCAAGGAGTTTATGTAATGATTAACTTAAGAATTAGGATTTATCCGAAATTGAAAATAGGAATATTTCCGTGATATTTAGAGCTCATATTAATAATGGTTTATGGCATTTCATCAGACTCAGAGTAAACATGTCTTCTGCATTTGCAAATATACTACTTGGTATTTTGTGACTTGTGACGTGTGCGGACTGTGTTGGAGAAACACTAGACTCGCAAAATATATATCTTTAAATATGCAGGACATAAATCACTATGGAAATGAGTAATATCTGCCTCGTGCCACTTGACCTTGGGGCGATGCTTCAGCATGAACTTAATCAGATCAAAGCAAATAATCGATTCAAATTCGATACGCGAAGTCGAAATCTCCTTTCAAATTTCATATCGTTGTTTTCATGGTGTTTTGGCGGGAAGAAATTAAGACGAGAATCCTACTTTACGAATCATGTTAACTTGATTTCACATATGAGAATTCATTTTTTTCTTTTTATCTTTTTTTGTTTGTTTTTGAATTAGGAATTGGATTAAAATAAATGAGTTAGTAAGAAGTACGCTAGAATTCGTTTACGTGGATTCGAACCAGGAATAATCAGAAAATCGATGTTTGCATGTGCAGTATTATTGCATATAATTATATTAAAGGATAGCACTTGTTTATTGGATGTGCAATCTCGCCGACTTGTTCGTTGTATCTTCAAAGAAAATATGTTTTATAAATAAAAAAAAATTCGAAATTGATATTTATGAGTAAATACCAAAACATAGCGATTTAAAACAATATAAAACAGCAGCAGCAATAATAATAATAGTAATAATAATAATAATAATAATAAGAAGAAGAAGAAGAAGAAGAAGAAGAAGAAGAAGAAGAAGAAGAAGAAGAAGAAGAAGAAGAAGAAGAAGAAGAAGAAGAAGAAATACAAAATATTGTTCTAAGAAATACAAAAAAATGTTCTCATGACTACAGCCCACATCTTACGAAGAGCTTTATCTATGTAAAATATGTATTTATTTTTTTTAATTGGTCAGTGGAAAATGTCATGATTCCATTTCTAACCTTAAATCACTGGGCGGGACCCGGAACGAAATGTGTACAAACTAGAAATCAAAGGAACTACTACTACTACTACTACTACTACTGCTGCTGCTGCTGCTCTTCCTCCTACTGCTACTAATAATAATCAGTCCCAGTCGTGCAATACAGTTTTAACATCCTTAACTGACGTTAGGCGAATAGATTTAAAAAGGAGAAATCGTCTATATGTGTCCAGATCCGAAGGAGATGGCTAATATGTTCAACTAGACCTGAAAGAAGTAAGTTTATTCAGTAATAAATGAAGCCAATAAATTCTTCATGGTCAATACTTTGCCTCTACCAACCATGAGGCTTGAGACAAATCCCGTACCTATTAGTTGTTACATAGTACAGGGTTAAAAACAGAAACCATGGGTTTTATTTTTGCTACACATGTCCAATGCTTTCTAACTAAAAATTACCAAGCACCATTTACGATACTAAATAAGAAAACTACCATCGTTTAATTTGCCGTTATTTATGTCTTTTAAGTTGTCTTATTGACGCCATGTCTCAACACAGAATTTCAATTGAATTCGTCAGTGTGTGTCACCAACATAATAATAATAATAATATTAATAATATTAATATTAATAATTGAGCCGTAGATCACCAAGTCTATAATGATACCATCTCTTTCATTTCTCATTAGTTTATTGTTTTTTAAAATTGGTCAGTGGAAAATATCATGACGCCTTTTCAAAACTTAGGTCTCTGGACGGGATCCAGAACAAAATGTGTGCACACCAGAAATCAAAATAATAATAATAATAATAATAATTGAGCCGTCGATCACTAAGTCTATATTCTCTTTTATTTGCCGTTGATCTCATCGATTAAAGATCATAAAAAATAAGTCAAAAGAAATTCGAATGATTCCTGTAGTGAGGCTGGTGTGAGGAAAAAAGTTCCTGCTACTGGTTAATGGTAAAGACGTGTTGTTATTACACGATAATACGAGATCTGATAAAAAAAATACCGTTTCTCGAAATATAAAAAGAAAACTAGAACACATATCGATCCGGCATTTAATCTCCTTCGAAGTAGTCCCCGTCTAGAGCCAAACAACTTTATCCACTGTGTTCTTGTACTATCACCGAAATTTAGAAACTTGAGGCTGGTCAGTATTTACATGGATGACCGTTTGGGAATACTAGATTCGTTAAGCTTTGATGTGGGGGGGGGTGATGTAATGGTTAACAACTTGGAATTGGAACTCGCAGAGCCGAGTTCCAGTGCCAGTTGTGTTCTCTATTCACTTACGCGCAAATGCCCTTTGGGAAAAGGAAGAACACATCTCCCCCCCCCCCCCACGTTATGGGCTGCTTCGTAGGATTTCTATCATTAAATAATTATTATCTCCCCTAACTTCGGTGGTACTATAGTAGGATTTCTCCAGTCCCTTTTCTACTATAGTATATCTACTATTCATTTTCTATCGTGATATTGACGGATGGAAGTATCAAATATTTTAGGATTAGGGTTATGAGTTAGGGATATGATTAGGGTTCGGGGTTAGATTGAGGTTTGTGAACAGTGAACTGGTTTTGTATTAAATATCAGTAAAAAAATTTATACAAAAAATTAAAAAAATCATCAAATAGTGATTTTAATGTTTGTAAACTGATTTGATGCCATTTAAAAAAAAACAAAAAACATTAACGTTTGTCCTGGGCATTTTTTAGTAATAATAAGTGCATCGTCATTTACGTTCGGTAGATATCATATTATGGCACAGAAATTTCTTATAATTTAAAAACATTTTCTGGGTTTAAATCAACTGCAAATGTCGTAAAAAACAAATTAATGCCTATTCACTTGCGAACTTTTTTATAAACGAGGGATTACCGCCCACGGAGTTGTCATTGAATGGACATTTTTGTTATTCTCTCTATTTTTTAGTGTCTAAAGTCGGTTATGCGTGACAATTCTAGAAGAAAAAGATTTTTTTTAAATAATCAGCTCCCGCTCGTTAGTTTTGTCGTTGAAATGGATTTAAAATAATTTGCTTTTACATGCCAATACACGGAAATAAATTCAGTAGGTCGCCATGATCATGTTTAAATGCCTAAATTCATTAAATTACTGCCACAACATTAGCCGATTATGAATAGGTACAAAAGTGAATCTGCCTTAATTAAGTGGCCAGTGTGTCTATTTTAAGGTTTCAGCAACTAACTGAAAAAGTTCTGGTAGAAGAGACCGACGTTATGAATCTTTGGTTCTTCATTTTCTTCTTGCAGGATTTTTATATTTATGTCGCCTTAGGTTTGTGCATAATTAGGACCGTATTATTTTCATGCTTTTCTTATATTTATTAAATTGCTACTTTATTCATTAAATAGAAAGGACGCCATTTCTGAGTAGTTGGAGGGACGATAGTTGGTGGAATTTGTTTGATTTTGTTTGGCGATATATTAACAGCCGAGTGGTTAAAACGTTCTCATTCTGACCATGAGAACCGGGTTCGAATCTCACCATAGTCGATTTGTCAGGAAAGAGACTTCCTGATGTTATCGGACTGGAGGGGTCGAACCCAGTGTGCGTCACCTTTGGAAAGTGCCTGAAAACCATACCATGGGTTGACCCAAGCATTCTGACTGAAATTGGGTAGATAGAACTCTTGGGGGTCGTCAATAGCTGTGCTAGCACGAAGTCACAAGTCATCGTGGCCGAGGGCTTGAGCGTGCTGGTCTTGTTCAAATTGTTTGATCATGATAGGTAACACCTCTTTCCCAGAAACTGTAACTAAGTTCTGTTTACCATAGTTGAAGTATAAACCACAGGTGGTCTCTGTCGGTGTTGAATAAACACAAATGCGTCTGAGCAAGCTTCTGCAATAGGGATTGGCTAGCCACCCTAGTAGACGGGTATCCTCGAATATCAGCTATACACATATATATACATATCAACCTCTATAGCTTATTTCATGCCGAAATCGAAATAATTTAAACACAAGTGTATGCCTTCAACTAAATATATTTTGAAAGCAATTCTATGCCTTCAACTATAGATAAAATTGTCATTTTGATTTAAGAATGTATTGTTGGTCATTTTACTATAAACATGCACTGTTGGTCATTTTCTATATCTACGTATTGTTGATACATTTTATATAAAAATGCATTGATATTTTTACTATAAAAATATATACTTTCACAGTGTTTTGTTTGTGGGTTCATTATTTGCTCATAGCAGGGACCCTAAGAAGTGCTACCACCTAGGGTTAGGGTGTAACTGAGAATAGAAGCAATTAAGAGGTGGTTCCACTCTCCTCAAAACCTCCAGAGACCTTGTTGCCGGATGTAGTTTATCGTCTTACCCAATATTAGGAAAGATAAATATTAAATATAAAGTAATATAGTTTTAAAATGTGCTATATTTATGGGATAAAGTACTCAATATCAGAGATAGAGCGTGTGTAAATATAAAAGTGAACATAGAAGTCAACACTTAGAGGCGACAGTCTGTTTCATGCTAGTGCAATCGTCAGGCAATTATTTCGATTTCAGCATGAAATAAGCTATAGAGGTTGATATGTATGTATGAGTTGCCTGACGATTGCACTAGCATGAAACAGACTGTCGCCTCTAAGTGTTGACTTCTATGTCCACTTTTATATTTATTAAATATTTTATAAAGTAATATTAAGTCCCAATGATGAATTTTAATTAAAAAAAAAATTTCTGTTTTCCTTCTATGACTTTAAGTGATGTTACACTTCAAGCGCTAACAGTACGGATATCGAAATATTATATAATATCCAATTTATGAGTCAGAGTGCAAATTCCACTTATACTAGAGTCATATAAGATTACAACAGGCAATTTTATCTTCGTTTAGGATTCACCAATACTTCTTTAAGCTCAACTAATAACTAGGTCATCCGTCGGGCCGACCCTATGCTTTCTATTAGGCGCCACAAGCCGTTATTATATATATTCCAGTAGTTTCCATTTGACTCTGTTCAGTTAGACCTCATCCATTATCCACTCTGACGAAACATTTGTATGACAACATTGAAGTTCATTTGCTGATGTCTTCACCGTAACACTAGCCGTGGTGCTATGGCTTGCAAAATTGTAACTTTTGATTTTGATCCAGGATCACATACGATTGCGAATTCAAAGTCATCTGAACAAATATCCATATATCTTATATCAGAATTTCTGATAGAATAACGCAGCTCGAATTTCCGTTGAGTTCATTACATTTATAACACCACTTGAAAACAGTGTCATACCCTTGGCCATGGTCACCAGTTAATATAACGCCTTCGACCGCCACCTAGATCCGGTCCTTAATGTCTTACGATGACGTTTTAACCACAGGGCTAAGTTTGTGCTGGTCAATGCTGACGCTAATCCAAGCTGGTTTTTGGTCGCTGGCCACCTTGATTCACACCGGCTATTCACACATTGGTTTCTTAATTTCAGGGCAGTAGAATGTCGTCAAAATGGCAGAGCTGCTTCAAAACGAAAAAATAAAACAAAGGATTGATCGGGTTGATATTCAGTTGGTTTATTGAGCTCTTGGTACAACAAAAATTAAATCTTCCCGCATCAATCTCTGACACTGAGCCTGGTCTGAACTTCTTGAGGAGCTGGGTTCAAAGTCTTGGAATCAGAAAATCTGGAAGCTGCTGACGTGGATTTCAGAGGCACTCAATGAGGGATTCTCAGCCCAAGTCTCTGAGAACACAAAATTCATATGCTTATATGCACTTCGGCCCGAAACTGGCGTGGGGCCGAAGGTTTCTAGGGATTCGGTGATTACCAAATTTTCATTAATCCCAATAAAGGCTTCCTTTGTTCCTTATTTCTGTTTTCTTAATCAACTTTCTAAATTTGGGAATTATCCACCTTCTTTGGAAGTAGTTTCAGGTATTTCTCCTCCCTTAACTCCAGCCTGCATCACTTCACATCTCGCATGCTACTCCGCGTAGGCAGGGTAAATTCTTCTCCTACCTCCTTCCTTGTCGGTATTATAACTCTGCCACTAATCATAACTGTCTCTTTTTGACAAATCTATTTTTAAAGTGGCTAGGAGGAAGAGCCTGACACTATTGTCTATCAAAAACAAAACAGATCACCTTCTCATTCTAAACTTCCAAGCTAAAGATAAAAATTATTTCCAAATTTGTTTTCGTCAATGAAAATATATTTGTTTACATAAATTCTCAACAAAGAGACACGCTATTTTCCATACTTGGGCCGGTCACCGTCTTAACGAAAACATAAACCAGATCACCTGCCTGTGATGACAGATCGATTTTCATAATCCTAATATTCGTAGCGGGTTCATTCTCTGTTTTCAGTTCTCAATTCGAAAATAGTCCCCTCTGTTTTTGATAATGACACAGCCGCCTTGTCAGACATTCACTAATATAGAAATAACCTTGGTAAAGGTATGAATCCATCTCTACTTACATCGCTAGTAACTGCTTAAGTAGCACAGCAGACCGAGTTCTCTCGCCTTTTTTGGCAATCAGTCTAGGATAATGGCAATTCTGAATGACTCTACCTTCTGTCATATGTTCAGTGCTGACAAATTATTTTCTTTACTCTCTTTTTAAACACAAAAAAGGAATTACTTAAACTCCGCTGTCCGGCTTATGTCAGAGGGTATCCCCCAGACGAAGCTATGCTGGAAGGGCAGAGTCTCGTCACGGGAAACTGACTCCGTTTTCACGTGGTCTATATCGAATTTTTGCCCGAGCCTACGGGCTCGGATATCCCACTTTAAACTCAGCCTTGTTCCACATCTTGCTGTGTGGGGCAGCGGGTAAATAATTATTAGGATACGCTATATGTTCCTGCAATTTCTATCTGTCTCATCCATTGTCCAATATTGAAAATCGTTTGAATAACTCCATTGCAATTCACTTGCCAAATCTGGTCTCCCATTGACAACATCCAACATCCTCCTGCCAATGTCGTCAACATAGCCATGACAAGAGGAGACTTTATGAGCTATCTCTTGCCAAAGATTAAAACATCATTTAGTCCCAGGGCCGAGATACAGTTTTCCATACAGAGTTCTTCTACTCCAAGACTGGTTGCCAGCCACGGCTACAGAGCCCACTAACATCTGCTATTTAAACAGTAACTGGGAGAGAAGTGATTAATTTATACCTGTCTGAATTTCTGAAATGAGGAATTATCAATACTTACATTATTCACACTTGGACTGCTGTCCACATCTTTGTTGCTTTTATCACAACGTTTCGATCGCTGTGGTCACCGGCCGTCATCAGATGCATGTCCATCCGCATAACTTTCAAGGAATTTCGAACTGAACCCCAGGTGTAGACTGTTCTCCTTTCTCTACCCATGTTTAGGCATATCGCGTCTGATTCTTATTTAGTACTGCTCAGTTTTCGGTTTTCAGTGAATAAAAGTAAACACTGCTCTATTCGGGAATTGAACTCACAATTACTATGCCATCAACGTCAGTAACCAACGATTTAATTTACTAGGTTAGTGGATTAAAACGTTCGTGAAGGATTTTGAGCGTAAGTTTAATATACAAAAACTCGCCTAGAATTCCAACTCGGTTATGAGATTTGCCATTTATATACAAATACAACAGACGCACAAGAAATATAAAAAAGATAGAGATCAATTTCTATTTAGGCATGAAGGTTACTACCTCAATGCCCCGCGGAAAGTATCTAAAATCCCTCAGCTCGTAAAATTGGTCAGTTGTCTATAAAAATTCCACGGAATGCGCTTTTCTTCGGTTCCTATTGTATGCGAAGAATTGATTGGTGGAGCTTAACTTCGTCGTAGAATTACGCAATGACGCGGACTTATTCATTAAACAAAAACAGAGATCCGTTCTGAAAAGGCAAAAATATACATTGAAGCCCATCCGATTGCCCAATCACAGCGACCTTTATCTTGCTCTGACCAGCCGGTCGGTAAATTCTCCTTCTAGTGAAATTTAATAAGCCTTCTGTGTGTAGGAGAGGGAGCAGAAATAAATTACAGATCAAGGCTTGACGGTATCTTAAAGGAAACAGCTGGTTAAGGAGTCTTTGGAAGGCATTAAATTATAGAGTAGAAAGATTTCGCTTTAGAAGTCACTGGGGAGCGGCTGTAATCGAAATATGTGAAGTGTTATCCGTTCGGTGCTACTTAACAACTTATCTTTTTGCGTGATTGGGTGATTTTCATCGTCGATTGTCGTGCTTGAGAATACTGAGTAATCCTCAAATAAAAGGTTAATTTTTTTTTTTCTCTTTCATATCGGCGGATTTTTTTTCATGTCTGAACTAGGATTATCAACATCGGTGTAAACTTCTCCGCCTGCGTTCTTTCGACAAAGTATAAAGCCTTGGTTGAAATACAGTTGTCTCCCTTTTGCGTTAGCCAGTGAATGCAATAAACTGCTGAAAGTAACGAACCCTATACGATATAACATATTCACGGAGGCTATTTTCTGAATGGATTTCAGGAAACGTGGATAGTACCGAACCTTATACAATACTCGCAATTTTTCTGTGATGGGCAATATTCCAAATCCACATGTATGTCCGTAACCCCAGATAGTAACGCCAGTTGCAAATTATCTGCGGCAAATAAGAATCCAAATTCGCAGGGATGTACGTAACCGTGGATACTATCCAACCATTCGCAGTAGTTAACACTCGGTAGACAATATTCCAACGGAATTAAACGCGGATAGTACGAAATTTAGTAATCTAAATCACAATGGATACACTAAAGCGCCGATGGTACTGAATCCTAAAGAGTAGTTTATACTTATCTGCATTTGACAGGAATGGTAATATTCGCCGTTTCTATACAAGGAAATATTTGACAAGGCAGCCAATACTGTTTTCGGTTGAAATTTATAAAATATTTCTCTTAAAAAAGACTTTTAAGAAAACAAGTTTGTCAGGTCCAATAGATTCTATGGCCCTTCCAGTACTGATGGTGTTTCCTGCCTAACGTTTTATTTGAAAACGTGTAGATTATCAACATCCTGATTAGGTCATTATTTTTTCTTCAGGCTACATGTGCTATCCATTTTCATTGTTGCTAACGTTGGCAGTCCTCAAGTGATGTAATTTCTGATATCTGGTATATATATTTGTTTGTGATTTTGTAGCGCCAGCCTATAAAAGAAAGGTTATATAGCCAAGCCCTCAGGCATTTCTTGCTCAAATTCATTTTTCGCCATTAATTTTAGTAAGCGATTCTATACAACTGACAGGTTAGTTATTTCTGAACGGCTTTGGTGCCATGCACCCCATCCATATGACAGTCTCGATCTGACGAGGCTATTTAAAAGATGTCTTGTGTTTTCAGGTTGTGGTTTGGGTTTTATATCTGTTTGCGGCGTTAGGCAAAATTACATCTGCCCCATTGTGCAAATTGAGACAAAAGGAATAATTCCGTTATTATTTACTTTTTTTCGTATTTTTCCTATGAAACGTGACCCAGTGTACATGTTAGTTCTTTGTATGCCCATTTCACAAAGTCGTTCCTTGCAGATTGACCACAGATTCTCGATTGGGTTTAAATCAGGAGAGTTTCCGAGACAATCTATAGTACTTTGATTTGCTCACTGGTAAGGCTTGCAGTACAGCGCTATAATTTTCGTACGCTACCCTGGGATAATGTCCCTCGCAGACAAAAGCCGTAGGACAACTAATCGGGAGCTAAAACAATAGTGTCTGTGCGTGATAAATATCTGACGCAATCACGGATGAAACAATATTTTTCAAGGCCAAACAAATTTCATCATACACTCCGAAAATAGATTCATATTACTGCACATCACTGCAAATGACTTAATCGGGGGAAAAATTAGAGATCGATGATATCCCGTTACTCCATTGGGTTTTAAACTGATCCTATGTTGAAAGAAGGAAACTAAAGCAGTTATTTCAATTAATTTGCACAAGGTGTAGGACAGGTTATTCTAGGTTAAGTTTATTTTTCTTTTATACTTAATTTGTTATAGCTGTTCTATATTTCGAGATATAGGAAGTCTTATAGTATTTACTAATTCCATATCCTGTATCATGATTACCTATTATGATTCCACATATTACATATTATATATTACATATTATATATTACATATTATAATTCCACATTCTTTATTATGATAGATTCAGTGTTGATGGTATCACTGCTTTCCAATTGCAGACCATAATTTCTGTTTTGTACAGTATTATCTTGGGTCCCATTTCTTGAAATACTAGATAGAGGATGATGATTTTCTATACAATATTATTCCTATCCCAATTATGAACAGCTATATCATCGACATAACCCCCCTCGTCATCATTACATTGTCCTCGTGAGGGAAAGCAGGATTGTTGTATTTTGTTGGTAGAATCGTTTGGGATGCGCTATGGAATGTATAGATGGGAAATCCATATCTCATCAGATATATGTTTGCAAATGCACAGGACAGAAAGAGATAAAATAGCCTGGGGCTCTCCTTTCTTCCTTGAGATCTGAAATGTTTCCGAATTAGTGTCCCCGCCAGACATGTGAGATTCTGTAGACCGATACACTTTCTTTATTAGATCAATGAATTCAGTGGATTCGGAGGTTAGAAAGAGGTTTTAATTGATGGAAAGCGTAAGTATACATGCGGCCATATGCTGTTGTTAGGTCGGCAAAGAGGTATACAGTCGTTTATTAGAGAGGTAACAACATTTATCGAAGTTGTTTAATGATATATATGAGTTTGTTGAATCCTTTTCCAGAACGACAAAAAAATGGATCGTGAGAACTTGACATTCTTGAAACGATGAGAGACTAATTAATATAATTTTTATTAATATTTTCGTCATAATGGCTCCAACTGAGATGACCCTGTATGGGTGAGGGTCAATATCGAATGATGTTTAGTTTTTTAATAGCTTTCTTAATTTCATCATTAGAAAGTTTATTATTGTTTATTTTTGAGGACGGACTTCGTAATGTTTGTATAACTATTAGTATATGTCCTTTTTTGTAGGCTTCTTAATTGTAGACTGATCAATTGAAATACTATTCAAAGAGTGTTTTGAGACTAGGACATTTTTCTGAGGAAGTGTGGAGTTCGAATTCCAGTCGAATCGATTACATTCACTTACGTGCCAATGTCCTTGAGAAAGGTGTGAATCCTCTTCTACCCTCTCAGCTATGACTAAATAGCAGGACAGACCGGGTTCTATAGCCTTGGATGGTAACTGATAAGCCGCTTAAAGAAATGACAACCTCCTGCGGGACAAATCTGCCTCGTCAGTTAGGTATCGAAAGATACATGATCGCCTAAGTGTGCATCGCGCATGGCACATAACTGACTATACTGTCTGGCTTCATTAATTTTATCTCCAATTTTTAAAGTCATACTGGTTTCTGAATGAATTAAGTAATGTTTTTTTTAATTTTCTTTAATTTTTCTGGGATTTTCTCAACTACGTTTCTTTCTTTCTTGAATATAGATTTTTCAACTCAAGGTTGTCGTCTCATGGGTGTATATTTCTCTTTTTAGGTCTTCTGGGGATGATTTGACAAACGACGATATGAGAGCATTATTAGATTCTTTTATGTTTTTATATAGAAAATTTACCGACATCAACTTGTACTCTAATTTATTACTAAATTTTGGAAGTCCCCTTTTCATTTTTAAGGTCTTGTATGTTACCCCTCGGTGTTTGCCCTGCTTTATGTGTGCGGAAGCGACATATTTTTCTGACTGGTGTTGTCAATTTAGTTTTATACGTAATTCGTGATTTGATCCAAAGTAGTTGTCTAATCTACCATCGGTTACGCACTGCCTAATTCATGATTTCGAGATGGCGAGGACAATATTTTCCGTTTCATTATCTGAGATATGCATTGATTCATGGGATGATCAAACCATGTATTATGGATTGAATAAATCCTTGGATAACAAAAATTCAGCAAGACGTCTTCATAGTTGTTTTGAGACTTCCGTTTCAAGTGGAAGTATCTTCATATCATTAAAGAAGTGTCGTTTGGAAATGCTTGAGGTAACATTAATCCATTTTTTTTTTCAACTATACAAATGTTACTCAACCCTGTGTAGAATTTATCTTTTTCCAAGATAGCGCTTTTTTCATTTGTGGCATAATCTGATATCATTTGGATCTTACAGCCATGAACAACAATCCCTTTCAGCCAACAGCTTTTTTGACTGGTGTAGAATATTGCTTATTACAATATCTGGTGATCTGCGTATAGCAATTCCAACAGTATGTTGCCTTTTCAACTTGTCGCCAGTTCAAAATAAATTGTATCCGAAATGTGTATTGGAATCAAAACCAAGTTGACGCAGCTCTTGCATACAGACAAAATCAAGGTTTCCTATCCTGCATTTTTCTAACAAGAGATCCACACTGAATTCATCTCATCCTGACCAGGCATTGGCTTTTTTATTCTCCATTTGAAGAAATCTTTTAAGATTGGATTTTTTTTAGTCAGTTTTTAAGTTGATAGGACTGAGGTGACTGATTAGACATTTCCTTACCCTTTTCTTTTAGCATTTTTTTAACCTTGACCTGGTGTTTCACCGAAGGATGTCTTCCTTGGTAACCCTCGTAACGGATGTTATTCCGAATTTCCGTAACCGCGGATACTACCGAACATTATACTATAGTTTTAACTTCCCCGAGATTGATTTGCTTATTTTACGATTTATCAACAATTTGTGGGTTATTTAATGCCGAAACAGTTCGGATTATAGTATGTTGCTTACTGTAGCCGGTGTTGCCAAGAAGTCCGCCATGTAAGTACTGCGCGGCCTCGACGCCGATTATAATAGCATACGATAACTGAATACGTTGATAGTAACGAAACCTATAAAGTAGTTTTTAATCTTCCGCGGTGCATATGTATTGAATCACCAAGAATTCCAAAAAATAGATTGATTGATTTGTTTTTTACGACATATCAATTTTTTGTGGGTTATTTAAATACAGAAAATAATTTTAGATTGTAAGGAATTGGAGGGGAGTCCTATTAATCAAAAAGCGCTACTAATTAACCCACAGATGTTTGAGAGGTGGGTTCATACCCTTTTCAAGTGTGTTATCGCGTAACTGAATGTAACAACTTACGTTACCTGGTATTCCCAAGCGGTACTGATCAGGGTTAACTTCGTTGTTCGAACATGAATCAGCGGTTCTGCATGTTATGGCCCTCAGCTTTGAGAAATTCACACTACTATCGAGACCTACTTGCACATTCTGTGCAGGGGATATGTTCTGCATCTGCATGTATGTCACAAACCACGAATAACTGGGAAACATATGGATTAATTCTAACTGACCCGTAGCAAGCAGGTTACAAATCCCCAAAGACGCTTGAAAGCGCAGATATTTCAAAACACTATATATATATATATATATATATATATATATATATGTATATATATATATATATATATATATATATATATATATATATATATATACATATATATATATATATATACATATATATATATATATATATACATATATATATATATATATATATATATATATATATACATATATATATATATATATATATATATATATATATATATATATATATATATATATATATATATATATATATACACTATAGAGTCAATATCTCTAGAAATATATCCCTACCCAGCAGGAACAACATTTAACTTGTCTTCGTGACTTTTTCTCCAAAACCATTTTTCCGGTCATCGGAAAACTAAGAATTTAAAAAAATCGTCTTGTCGTGTTTACCTTAGCATTATGAATAAAGAAACCCCATGAGACGAAAAACATTAACGCCTCGATGGTTTTTTTTATAATTCTTCATGAAAACAATTTTCTGTGTTTATTTTGTTTTAAAAGTTGAGAAAAAGAATCTAAATTTCCAAAAGATGGTTTTATAAATTCTTCTCGATCTTATTAACATTAAAAATTCGTGATTGTAATAATATTGTAATAAGAACTGATTCGGTAAATTTAAAATCAAATTATTTATTGTTTGGGCAGAAGATCGCATTAAGCTTATGATAGCAAGCGACCGATAAGTGGAGTTTTCAGGTAGTATTAATAAATAAAAACATAGGTATAACAAAATATTTATTGCTTGTTTAATTTGCGAACCATAGTATATATATATATATATATATATATATATATATATATATATATATATATATATATATATATATATATATATATATATATATATATATATATATATAGTGAGGCAAAGTGAAATGCTTATAGCGATTAATAAGCGTAGCTTAAATGTGGTACAAGGCCAAAAGTATGGAGCATCCATTGGGGATCGAACACACTACTCCGTCTGGGTTAGACTGTTCTAGTTCCACGTGCCATGTTTAATGGATGTCAGTTATCAGTTATCTCCTGTTAATTTTCCCTCTGAAAGTTCTCCACTGCCTTAACCGGGTATTGGACTCACACTCTTTTTCGGTCATGTCACTGGATCTAACCAACGCCTTTATCCACTGTGACATATGTCATTGAGAATAAAGGGTTCAGTTCGAGATCCCAACCACCTGAATAAGGCCGGAGCGTACAACGGCCGAAATTTTGTAAAAAATATGGCGACAAAGATGAGGACAATAGTCCGAATAATGTACATAAATTACATGATACGTCATCTCAGAAATATAGACAGATATTGAAGGAAGTTGCTTTGAGATTTTTGAGGTTAAGAAGGGCAATAAATTAAGTTACCTTATTCTTGAATAAGTTAAAATAACTTTTCTTTGCATGAGAATCAAAATTAAAAAAGGAGGTCGTATTATATCCAAATACACGTTTTCTGAAATGTTTACTCATCTTATAAACCTCTTATTTGAAACACCGTGATTGCAAATACACCCAGATAGCACAAAGAAAACGCGTAAAGAAACTTTGAGACGGAAATCAGAAGTAACACGCATTAGGTAAACATTCCAATTCCGATAAGAAGCTAGATATTTTAGCGAAATATATCTCCGCATTTAGACTTTAATGGATACAACTTTTAACTAGAGGTGACTGTCTTGCGGGGTTCTATTATACACAGTGATGTAAATAATTCCGTTTTTAGCTTCGAAAAAACTGGCTCGTATTGTACTCAAGTCGTGTTATACACAAGAAATACGTTATTAATGATAAAATCATTCTATAGTCTCCAGTAACAAATATTAAATTCACATAAACTTTTACGGTGCCATTATTTGCATCATGTAAAAGAAGCACCATTGAAGTCTCAGTGAATTGACACGGTTCCTTGAAAAAATAAGGGGAGTATTTTCGTGTTTCCTTCTTCACGGTTTTGTAGTCGGAAGTTTTTCTCCTCCTAGTCTGTCTACCAGTCTGCCATGTTATTTCACTCAGAGCTTCTCCGAGATTGATTTGCTTATTTTACGGCTTATCAACACTGTGCGGGGTATTTAATACTTAAATATTTCTGATTCTAGGGTGTTGCTTAATTTACCCAGTGTTGCCAAGAAGTCCACCATGTAAATACTGCCCTAAGAGTCGAACAATGCAAAATGAGAAATGAAAAAATAAATAAATAAATAAAATAAAATAAAATAAAATATTAATGTAAAGAATCGGACATTGTTCTTAAATAACTGCAACAAATCATGATAGACTGTCATACGGATGTCATCACGGGGGTTCAACTCATACATTAAGGTGAAAATTATCAGCTCGATACCGTTTGAACAAAGATTAAAAATGGCTTCTAAGAATAGAATCCTATATGGGTTATAGAAAAAATCCATCATCAGGTTTTATAATCAAGCCTTTCAGAATCAAAAACAAAGAATCTTACATAATATCCAAAAACAAAGAAACACTTGAAGAATTCCATCACCAGGAGCAACTATAATATTAGCACAAAACCCCCTTCCCGACAACCTTGTAAAAAAGTTTACTCTCCCTAAGGTATTCTATTGATAATTATAATTTTGTATATAAATGAGATTTAGTGAAAAACTCTTTGCAAAAAAGTGACTCACTTATTTCCTGCAACTAGTAATCAGTAGAAACATAACCGAACAGCTTTAAATAAAGAATAATAGATGTATAATTTATTTATAATAGTTAATATAGTTCGAAATATTTAATAATCTATGGGTCCTCCTTTGTCTTTAATAACCTTTTCAACCCTTTTTGGCATTGACTTGATTACGTTCTGGCAAATCTAATCTCGAAGCATTGAATTCCATTCGGATATGAAATTCACAAACAAATCCTCTTTGTTGACTAACTGCTTTCTCGAGACCCTGTACTTTATAATGCTCCATAAGTTTTCTATGGGGTTGAGGTCAGGAGATTGGGGTGGCCATGTCATAACACTCACCTGCTTCTCATCAAAGTATTCCTTCATCAATTGTGATTTGTGACAGGGAGCATTATCCTGCATAAAAATGAGCTTGGTGGGGTCGATTTGCACCCTTTCAGTAGAAGGGAGGAGACAAGACTCTAAAATTCTCTTGTACTGCTCACTCCTGAGGGAATTTCCAATAGGTTTTAAGAAACCAGTTCCATGAAAAAAAAGCATCCCCAGAACATTATACTGAACGCATGCTTGACAGTACTTACTGCTAAATTCAAAGAGCTTTCAAAGCTTCTTCTTCGGATTTTAGATCGCTTATCCTTTGAATTTAGTTCAACTTTCGTTTCATCGGGGAAGAGAACATTTAGTAAAAAAAATCAGGCCAGTCACTTTTATCGAACAGCTTTGTATGGAAAAAGAAATAATTATATAATTAATATATTGTCTTCCCACAGTAAATTTGACCCACGGCTAAGAAGGAAATTGTCATCGATAGTCGAGTAAGTGATAAAAATCGACCCCAGAAGTTGATTTTCCTGAAAATCTAATTTCAGAGAAAGATTTTATAAATTTTAACTGAGAGTAGCTCTGTTTTCTCAACTCTTTGTCCAATAGATGTTGAATGTGTCTTATGGAAATAGTTAACCATACTATTGTTATAACCATTCTTCATTTATTACATATTTTGTTTTTAGTTATTATTTTTCATTTTCTTTTCTATTTTCCTTAAACTATATATATACGCGACGGTGTAATGGATAGCGACACGGAATTAAAAATCATTGAATCAAGTTTGAATTCAGGTTGGGTTCGGTAACCTTCCGGAAAGCATGAAACCGTGTATTATCGCCCATCTATGGGTTAAATAGAAAAGTAAACGCATATATCCTGGCAAAAAGCTAGACAAGTAAATAAATAGTCAGAAAAGACTCTGATACATAGATATGGGTGTTAAAGATGAGTTTGATATGGACAGATTATTTTTACTATTCTTCTTCCAATACAAGACTCAAAAGCGATATATATATATATATATATATATATATATATATATATATATATATATATATATATATATATATATATATGTGTGTGTGTGTGTGTGTGCGTATGTGTGTGTGTTAAAGCATATTGTTAAATATAACAATCAATGAATGTCTGTGTTTGATCATGAGCCGTTCTGACCTTTGCATAGTTGCTTTAATTTCGGGAAGAAATAAGGCAAAAGTTGTCCAACATTTGTATATTTTTATTATGCTGTTCTTTGATCTAAGGTTTTGGCTCAGAGTGGTTATATGAACAAAGATATTCACTATCAAAGATTACATTCTCTTACGTTAACAGAGAAGATTGCGATGCGGAGATAACGGTCGCGGAATATCAGACGTAGGTCGTAAATACATGATGTGATTCTATGACGTCGTATCACGCGAGAGAACGTAATATATTGGATTAAATGTAAATATAACCTCTCTGGAGATGGCCTTTGCGAGCCGAAAGCTTATATCAAGTAACAGTATAATAAAAAATATCCCCAAATTGTAAAATGTTTGTCTTTATTTTCTCCCGAAATTAAAGCTACTATACGAAGTTTAGAATGGCTCATGATCAAACATTATAGGCATTCGTTGTCTATTTTATATGTTTGAATAATGATCTGCTGTCCCAATACATTATATATATATATATATATATATATATATATATATATATATATATATATATATATATATATATATATGAAGAAATATAGTCTTAAAGTGTGCTATATTTATGGGATAAAGTGCTCAATATCAGAGATAGAGCGTGTGTCAATATAAAAGTGGACATGGAAGTCAGCAACTAGTTGCCTGACGATTGCACTAGCATGAAACAGACTGTCGCCTCTAAGTGCTGACTTCCATGTCCACTTTTATATATATATATATATATATATATAGAGAGAGAGAGAGAGAGAGACATGACAGAATTGAATAGACGCTCATAGAAACCGTTTATTTTATTAAACAAGTAATTTATACAAATGAAGTAATTATAAATTGTCATAAATTTAATAACTAATACTTGGTTGACATCCATTTTGCTTTTTTTTAATGCAAGGACCCTTCTAGGCATGCTAACGATGAGTTGACGAATATCATCTTGAGGGATTTCTTGCCATGTTTCAGGTTAATAATCCTAAAAGTTCGGCCTTAGAAGATGGCTTCCTGTTCTTTTTGCGGATTTTTCGATCTAATATGCCCCAAAGGTGTTCAATATGGTTAATATCCGGGAACTGACTTGGCCATGAAAGTTTATTGATCCCATTTTGTCTCAACCAATGTTGAGCAGTGTGACATGGAGCTCCATCTTCCATAAATAGGGAGTCAACTTTGCTCATTCTACTACTTGAGAATATTGGAAGGAGCCCTTTCCTTAATATAGAAACATATTTGGTTGAATTAATGTTTCCTTCATACCCCACAAGCTCTGAGCGACCATCACTCCAAATTGCACCCCATACCATTACTGAAAGGCCCCCATATTTCACCGTTGGCTGCAGTCTTTTTAAATCAAACTCTTGACTACAGGGTCTCCATACCCATACTCTTCCACTGTCGGAAAATAATGCGAATCTTGACTCATCAGAGAGAATGACAGTGGTCCAAAAGGTGACAGGTCTCTCCACCATCTCATGAGCCCAATCCTTGATATTGGCTGGACGGAGAAGTGGTTTCCTTCTCGCAGCTCTGCCATAGGAGACCAGCTTGTGAAGATACCTGACAGCTGTTCTAGGACTCACATCAACTTGTGTTGCTATGTCAGTGGCCTTGCAACGTGGATCCCGTTCAACATTTCTTTCGACAAGAGGCATGGTTCATTCAGAGGGCCCAGGACGGCCTGAATGAGGTTTTGTGCACTTCTTGCCCTCTCTGGTGAATTGTACGATCACTCTATTAACAGTAGAAAGGGGTATTGAAAGATTTTCAGATATTTTTCTTTCACTCAGACCACCTTCCCTTTGGCCCACGATACGTCCTCGCTGAAATTCGGATGTGTCTGATGCTCCTTTGGTTCGTGGCATGTTCGAGTATTGTTATCTGCAATTTTAATCAAATAATCTAAGTTAATTTATCTTGGTTGTTAAAAAAAACAGAAATGTATCTTGTCTATTCAATTCTGTCATGTCTATATATATATATATATATATATATATATATATATATATATATATATATATATACACTAGCACATGGCCCAACGTTGCCCGTGCTTGATTAAAAAAACGTACGACTCATACAGCAATCGCTATCACTTATTCCTTAAAATATTGACCCTTCCTTGCTTTTCACACTGCGAATTTTTTCTAAGCTCTATACTAAACATTAAATCTGTTACGGAAAAGGAACTAAACAAAATGATCACAAAACGATCAGCTTTAAAAAAAAAACTCGTGACTGGAAAAACCGAATGAAAAAAGAATGTTAACAACAAATACTTTTTCACACCCAACACAGTTCTGCAGAATCAGAATCAACGTTGAGTTTAAGCAAGCGAATGAGCCAATTGGAGTAAAGTGCCATTCAGATTTCCCACTTGTGACGAATGCAGCTATCGATTTTTTTGCATGCTAGCATGCTAGTTAACATTCGTGTTAGTCAGCTGTTGGCTCTCACGCTGGCCAATAGAATGTTCCTGCCTATTCGTGACAGCCAGCTATAGGCTCTCACTCTGGTCAGTAGGAAATGCCCGCAAACTACATGAAAACTGCCGTAGAAGTATGGAAAAATCGATTATTTTCACTATCGATGGGAGTTGGGAAATGCAAAGTCGGTCTTGGCCAATTGCTAACTTGAAGCATGTGCATGTAAATTTTGGTGCATAATCCGTCGAAGATTGTTCAGTGCATTCGTTGCAAACACACACACACACACATACACACACACACACACACACACACACACACACACACACACATCCTGCCTTATATATATATATATATATATATATATATATATATATATATATATATATATATATATATATATATATAAAATATATATATATATAATTGATTAATATGTCATTTATGTTGTCGCTCTTGCAATTCCCTGCATATAAACCCATTTCGGCGTGAATGAAAATAATTCCCGTATTTGCATCTCTTTTCAAACCTTAAGCTTTATATTGTATTCATGGACATCTCAAGATGTTACAATCTATCTATCTATCTATCTATCTATTTATCTATCTATCTATTTATCTATCTGTCTATCTCCATTATTTGTCTTTCTATCGAATCAAGAACGTAATAACATCCAGTAAGCTTAGTTAAGTAAAACGCAAGTCATAATGCAGAGAAAGTAGGGAGGGGGAGAGAGAAAGAGAAAGAGAAAGAGAAAGAGTGAGTGCAAACGCAAAATTCCAGGGGAATCATCTCTTTCAGATTTTGACTTTTTATGAGAGCGCCATTCTATTTCCTTTGTTAGTGGTGGCGATGTGCATGGCGTAACTTTCGAGTATGTGATGCAAAGTCTTTCTGTTTATCTGTCAAGTAACACATCATTTGCCTCTTAAATTTGACAAAATCACTCCTACAAAAAATAAAGGAAACCCATTTATTTAAACTTATTTTTTCCGTTTTGCGGAAAGTATTTCATTAGTGAAATACTTTGCGCAAAACTGCAGTCACGAAATGTTGGATAACATCATGCATAAAATCTAAACGGCTTAACATATGCTAAGTGTGTTCATAAGTTCTTAATTATCTATCTCGCTATCTATCAATCTGAATCTGTACTAGTCTATCTATCTGTCTATTCCTATATAAGTACTCACACACACACATATATATGTACAAAGAGACCCAAGAAATGTATTTTCTTCTCTCATACATAAACTTGAGTTTTAAAATATCGCCCCAATAAGTAAGTATCAACTTCAGACGGTAGTTCTTTTTAGAAAATATCAAATAACTTCAATAACGTCAATAAAACATATTGAGACTACCGAAAATTTTAACTCAGCCTTCGATTTGACATCTATATTGATTGTTTAAAATTTGATAATTTTGTTCAAGCCAAATTTGAATTATTGGAGTTTATATGATTTGCTTAATAAATTCAGACCGTCTCTCTCTCTCTCTCTCTCTCTCTCTCTCTCTATATATATATATATATATATATATATATATATATATATATATATATATATATATATATATATATATATATATACATATAATTGTGTGTGTGTATATATATACGTCTATGTACAATTTATAGAAACCAAGAAAAATAAATTTCTTCGCCCAAATATAGACTGCAGTTATAAAAGAAAATCGGCCTAATCAGTAAGTATGAAAGATCTAATTTTAAAGTCTCAAAATTCTATATTAAGTTTAATTTGCTGTCTATTTTGCTATATCATTATCTCCTGAAAAATTATCCAAATAAAAATGATTAATATAAAAGGAAAAAAAAAATTCTTTAAATGTTGTGATATTGATGTCCGTTAAGAAAATTAGGATAAATCTTGAAACTGTCGAAGAAATGAAAAATAACAATAATGATTTTATGGCGTTACAAAAAGAACTGAACAAGTAAGGTACTATCAGATTCATGTAGAGAAAAATGAATTTGAGTTTAACCTATCCTTTTTGAGAAATTGGAAGGGGGCTGCATTATTGTTGACTTCCCACCTACACAATACTGGACAATATAATTTGTTGAATCTTAGGTTTCTGACCAATTTGACTTCAACGCATTTATACATGGATAAAGGACAATTGTCTGTATGAGTGCCTCTCCGGCTAAAACTAAAAAAAGAAACTACAATTATTTCCGACAAAATAATGTTGTACATATAGATTAGTATCACCCAACCCACCGCGCACGCGCATTATTTACTTATTAAAGTTTTTGGACATCTTAATGAAAATATTTTTTTCATTCAATTTTTAAAAAATAGACTCCCTTGTTCTTTTGGATTGTAACTAACATAAAAAGTAAATAAGTTTAAATTAAGTTTTATTGTGGCAAAAAAAAACTATAGCGAGCCTTATATTTGGAAAAAAATATTTGAAAAATATAGTTAAATTTATAAAACAGCTATTCAACACGACTAATGTTAATCGTAACTCATGTCTATCTCTACTAATTTTTATTTGACTAAAGATTTTTTACCTTTTCGAATACAAATATAACTTCCAATTTAAGCATAATCGATTTTCACAACTAAATTCTCAATGTATCTTACTCTTACTCTCTTTCAAAATAGTAATTAAATACATTTACGGAGAAATGTTGGCTA
>OZ038490.1:99808332-99818332 GCA_964036315.1 Acanthosepion esculentum | reverse complement strand
TTCACATCATCCTTATGGGGTCGCAATCGCCAAATGTTGGTGTCAAGTTGTCACATATTTGTGGCGAGAAGCCATTTCGCAACTGAAATCAATCGATGTAACGGTAATTTTTTTAAAGATTTTTTGTAGGTGTTCATAATACGAACCCCCTAATTTTGCTTAATATTTTTTAGAAAAAATTCGTATTATACATGAGAAATTACGTTATTTCTTTTTGCCATGAAAATAAGTTCATATATTATATACATATTTATAATTACAGAGTAACAAGGAAAATATGTTTGCGTGGACTCCAAATTAATTTTTAAAACGTGAAGACGAAATTCTTTTAATTTGCAAGAATATTTTGGGTATAGCAACAATTTACAAGTCCTGCAAATTTACCGATGTAGGGAAAAGTGGAATATTCAGAACTTTTCCAATTGTATTTGCCCGTAAGTGATTATAACGAACTCGTTTCGGACTGGAACGCGACTCTCCGATTTCCAATTCCTGTTTTAAGAGTTACACCACCGGCTCATTTAAGCTTACAGCACCTTCATTCCCAAGCAGTCACCCATCTGACCAGAGGCCGGTAGTTGCTTTGCTTCGGTGTTTATGTCATATGGGCGTTTTTCGTATTTGAAGCGGTATAATGGTTAGCAAGCTTGTCTCGCTAGACCAATTACGACTCAGTAGTGAGTTCGATTCTCACTGGGTTCCCCATACTTTCGGCCTTGTGCCACGTCTAAGCTACCCTTGGAAAATCATTATATATTAATATATCACTTTTATATTTTATACGCTCTATCCCTGATATTAAGCACTTTATCCCATATATATATATATATATATATATATATATATATATATATATATATATATATATATATATATATATATATATATATATATATATGCGAAAGCACTTTAAAAAAAGCAGAGGGAGTCGACACAGGGAGCCAATTTTACTTGCGGTGAATGAAGCTATTGACTTAATATATTTGTTTCATCTCAGGTCAGTAGTCAATGTGAGACCGAGCAGTCGCAAAGAGGAGCTCTCGAGAAGTTGAACGCCAGACATTATAATGGGGGTGCAGGGATGGTTCTCTGTGATGAGTAATAGAGAGCATTTTTTTATCCGTTAACCAGTAATAAGTTAACCAGCCAATTCCTGCCCCAGTTCACAACCGATTTATGTTCCTTTTCAAGACGAACGGCCAGGTTAGTTTTGTCAACGACACTAAATTTGTTTTTGAGGCAGGAGTAAATTGTAGTGTCGTCCGCGTAGATGCCTACTTGGAAATCTATAACTTCAGGAAGATCATTGATGAAGATAAGGAACAGAGTAAGGTCATAGGAGGGAGCCTTTGGGAACACCTGCGTTCGTGGAATAGGAGCTGGAGGAGAATCTGTTGAGAACGACCTTCAGTACACGGTTAGGTAGGAATGATTGTATTAATTGAAACAATTGACCTGAAATTCCATAACCCTGAAATTTGCGGAGAAGACCGGCATGCTAAACCCTACCAAACGCTTTGGAGATATCTAGAGGCACGGCACAAGTTCCTCCGTTATTATGAAGGGCTTGGTAAACAATTTCAGTTATGGTCGTAAGCACATAAACTGTAGAACGGGCAATGTGGAAACCATATTGCTTGTCGGAGAGCAGATCATGGGATGTAAGGTGCTTAACCATTTCAGCGTTGATTAAAGCTTCAAAGACTTTGCCGAAGAGGGGTAGGAGACTGGTAGGATGGTAATTAGAAGGGTGAGAAGGGTCACCAGAGTTCTTAAAGACAGGAACAATGGATGAGGACTTCCAACGGCCTGGAAAACAAGATTCATTGAGGCATTAGTTATATAATTTGGATCCCATCTCCACCAGTAGCCTTGTGGGGTCTTAATTAGAGATAATGTCCAATACCGATGACGGGGCAATGAGCAGTTTTAAGGGGGAAATCAGGTGTGGATACACCGGAAGAGTTGAGCGCTGAATTGAATGAGAATTTCCGAGCAAAGCATTCAGCCTTGTCGGCAGAAGAGGTCAGAACCTCGATCTGGTTGAACAAAGGAGGTATAGAGCGTTTGCGATTGTTAAGTACGCTCTTGCAGAGACACCAATCCTTAATTACAGATTCAATCGACAATGTATTTTCCCTGATTATCTATGACTTCCTTCCATCTATTAAGAAGCTTACTAATTCCATTACTGTAAACTTCTTTTGGCTTTGATTCGAAGAACTCACAAATGTCAGTTTTAAACTCTTCCTGTGTTACAAAAGCTGTTTCTTCCAAATGATTCTGTAAGCTACGAAATAAATGGTAGTCTGAAGGAGCAAGGTCCGGAGAATAAGGTGGATGAGGTATTTACTCCCAACCAAGTTCCTCGATCCTTTGTGACGTGATTCTTTCTGTGTGTGGTTGCGCATTGTCCTGATGAAACATCACCCATTTTCGATTCACGAGAGCAGGACTTTTTTCCTCAAAGCTTGGTTCAAACGCTCTAATTGCTGACAGTATATTTGAGCATTAATTGTTGCATTAGGTGGTAAGAATTCAAAGTGGATTATTCCTTGGCAGTCCCACCAGATTGAAAGAAGAAACTTTTGCCCATGAAGTTCCCTTCTCGGCTGTGGCTGGGGTCCTTCCTCTTTACCAAGCCACTGTCTACGACGCTTAACATTTCGATAAAAGATCCATTTTTCGTCGCCAGTCACAATTCTATCCAAAAAAGGTGAAACCAGTTGGGGAGAATGGAGAAAAGAGCAGATGTCAACTCGGGATTTGTGGATGTTTTCAGAAAAATCATGAGGCACACATTTTCCAAGTTTAGGAACTTTTACAAGTTGTTGAAGATGACGATGAACAGTTGTATGGTTTGAACTGAGAACCACTGCCAATTCCTCAACTGATAAAGCAGGATTTTCTTCAAGGGCTACTTCAAGACGTCCGATTCGATCATCATCTTCGAGGGTGAAATCTCCACTTCTGAATTTTGCAAACCACCTTCTGCAAGTTCTTTCATTCACACATTCCTCTCCATAAACTGAGTGAATGTTTCTAGCCGCTTCGGCTGCTAAGTTTCCTTTCTTGAACTCATAAAGCATTATTTATTGATACTTCCATGTGAGCAGGGTTTTAATCAAACAAAATTTAATTTTATTGTTCTCTCAAATATAATGTGATCAGTTTAAATGCATCTAAACATAAACAAATAATATTCAGCTCCATTAGACATTATAAAATACTCTTTAAATTTCGTTCATTTTAACAAAATATTAAAATTCGGACAGAACTTATGGGATAAATATAATATAATTGGACACTAAGGTAAGCACGGAGCGGCAACAGTCTATTTCATGTGTGAATGCAATCTTCAGTCCATGTGCTTTTCGGGGTAGCTCGACCATATTCTTTAAAACTTTTTCGTTGCTTACATACTCCGTCTATGATATTCTCTCCAGCCATCTGCAGTAACCAATTATTGCTGCTTGAAGTCTTCCTTTCATCTGTGAAGTAATTGCCATACATCTAATACCATAGATTATGATTGATATTACGTGGCAATTGTTTTGTTTTCTTTCGCACTACTTTTTTCGTGTGCCTTAATACTTTACTCAGCTTTTAGAAGATTTAATTTATTATTAAAATACTCCTGCAAACTTTGTTGTCACATATTCCGTTATCGGTTAAAATACTTTTAAGTTTCCTTAAGGTAAAACTGACAGGTAATATAGAAAACTGACTGTAAATCATTATGCATATACAGATAAATAGAGGTGTGATATAATAGGTATACATGGATGAAAAACCAAACGTACGTACAAAACGTATTGTACTGATTTATAATACTGGTAATACTGGTATAATACTTATTGTATGTCTACTTTTGCAGTACCCCCTCTATGTGAATAGGTCATAACACAAGTTTATCAACTGCATTAAGACACCATAAATGTGGACTGTTTATACTCATCAGTGTACGTAAAGTCTTACCAACCACCACTCACTAAGAAGCGAACGTATCTGGTGAGCTTAATAGTAATTTGCGTCTAATATTATTCTTCCTTATATAAAATATTTGTCTAGGGACGGAGGGAACAATTGTTTTGGCTAGAGGGCCACATTGTTGGGGCAGAGGGCAGCGGAGGTCCGCACTGATTACTTTCATTAGTCAATGTGAAGTCTTATTTCTGAAAAGATGTAATTTCAAGCATAAAAATAAATAAATAAAACTTAAACAACTGAGGCAGTTTTATTCATTTATGAACAAAATTTACATCACATTTTTTTATTTATTTAATGGGACAAGTGTATCCTGCCACAGCTTTTAACAATTCTTTTGAAATCTGGAGTTAGGTTGCATGCTGGAGTCCTCATTACTGCCTGCAAATTCATGTCTGTTAAAGTGCATCTATATTCTTGTTAATGTTTATGAAAGAAAAACTTGGTTCAAAAATGTATGTTGATCCAAATATACAGACCATTTTCTCAGCAAATCTCTTCAAACATGGAAATTTATCAGCAAACAATGATTTATAAAACTCAATTAATGTTCCAGCATTATATATTACTTTCAGTGTGTGATCAGTTTTTATGTCTATTCCTTCAAGCTGCAGTGAATGGATAAGACAACACAGGCAGTGAATGGATAAGACAACAAAATGAATTCAGGCTCAATTTTTTTAAGTCCAGAAATCTTTTGATTTCATCCTCCAAACTCAGCAAATAACCCCTGATCTTAGCAGAAACACTTTCAGGAATTTCCTCTTTTCCTAATAAAGGGAAATGTCAGAACTTGCCCTCACCTACTTGCCTTAGAAATAAGCTTACTTTTGTGTTGAGAGATTTGACATTTTTTCACATTTTATGTTCAAATAACCCACTGCAATGTTACATTCAATACATTCAAGTCTGTCAAATATGTCTGCTGCAAACTTTACCTCATATCTCCACTCCTCACATTATATTTTGGTCACAAAATCATATGAAATCCCTTTTATATCTAGAAATAATACAATTTAATTCTGTAATGCCCAGAAACTTATCATAACTTTACCCAGGACAAACGACTTCACACTGTTGTGATAAATTACACTTTCGGATTCTTACTCCATGTCTTCAAACAGAGATTTGAACTGGCGTTGGTTAAGTGCCAGTGTTCGTTTTTATTCACCACATTTACAACTGGATTGATCACATGCTTTAAGGCTAGTGCTGCTTTACAAAGCATTCCTGGAATAAAACGCAAAGGAAAGTCAATATATCACTGCTTAAGTCTTTTGCTTTTAATTTATTTTTTAAAAGTTTAATTATTCCTACATTTTTCCAGTAAAAGATCAGCCCCATATGTGGTTATATTTTTCATTTTATTCCATGACAAGCAACGATTCTCAACACAATCCACAGCATATAAAAACATGTCTTGATCAGTGATTGCATTTGCCATGGAGTCCAGACCAAGTGATTCCTCTGTAATTACGAATTTTGTATCAATTCCAAGGAAAAAGAAAAGAAAGTGTGCAGTTTCTTCATTATCTGGGCTCTCATTGAGAGACAATGAAAAGCAAAGTTTTTGCTTGCAGTGCTCAGCTCTTGCATTTTAATTGTTTAAAAAAAACAAAAAAACAGGGATAATAACGCAAACACGCGTACCCACTATAAATAAAGTTTATTGTAATGAGAAGTATTTTCATATATATATATATATATATATATATATATATATATATATATATATATATATATATATATATAATTCCCATGAATATAAACATGTATACACATTGTAGACTGAATTAACGAAAAGGTTTAAATAGCATCATCCTCCTCCCTCATCATCATTCTTAAGTTTGTCGCTAATACATAAATGTAGGTAAATATGGCACATATATATATATATATATATATATATATATATATATATATATATATGTATATATATATATATATGTATATATATGTGTGTGTGTGTGTGTGTGTGTGTGTGTGTGTGTGTGTGTGTGTGTGTGTGTAAAAGACAATAGAAAAACTGTAATGGTAGTCGACGCGTTTCGTCAAACGTGGACTTTTCAAGGCAAAAAAAGAATTCATTAAACAAAGTATCTAATAATAACAAAACAAAATGTCCTTAGCAACTGGAAGAATTTAGAGAACGCTATCTTCATTCTGTTAACTGAAAATTACGTCAAGTAATGTCACGTGTGGACATATTGTTTTTATTACTGTGTTGACGGATTCAACTATTTTCTTTTGATTGCTTGAGACTATTGTGTACGTTTCTAATAACATATGCTCGTTAGTGCTGCATTATGGGGGGTAGTAATGTATATTGTACTATCCTGACGCTTATTTCGTGGATCGTAACTCTTATCTTTGAAATTATTCAAAATGTTATTTAGAAGTAAAATTTTTAATATGAAGGCGGTTATTTGTTTACATTTTACTGATTATTTATTAAAGCTGACATATTTTTATGTTGATCATTATTATTACATTTACTTGTGTTTATTCGTACTTTCTTAGTTTATTTATATTTTACTTAATTTGTTTATTTAGCTTTTTGCTTATTTTTCCCCGTTAATTGGTTCTTTATTTTAAAGTATTGGCGTTGAATAAAGCATATTACAATGCCTGCATAGTATACAGATTTTTTATTTGTTTTTGTAAACTGATGCTGTTTTCCTTATTTCTCATTATATTTTTGGTGTAATTTGTATTTAATTTCCTATATATGTTTAAAAAGCATTGTGCTGTTTATGAATTTACTATTTTTTATGCTTTGCGTGCGCAATTTTTCTGTTTACAGGCCAGTTTGTAATTTGTACATATTTTTCATTGTCAGCAAATTTTACTGTGGCTTGGTATATTGTATTGCTTTGCAAGAAATTGCAATTTCAGGGACAATAGTTTTTGCTCGGTAGTTAAGGCTGGATTTGGTTTATGCAGCGGATAATGTGGTTATTTTTCTGTGGTAGTTTTTATTATTTTTGTCATATACATTCACACACACACACACACACACTCATATATATATATATATATATATATATATATATATATATATATATATATATATATATATATAGAGAGAGAGAGAGAGAGAGAGAGAGAGAGAGAGAGAGAGAGATAGATAGATATATTGTGTGTGTGCATTTGGACATCAATTTACACAAATTTCGTTAAAGACGACTGACAAGGCACTGCGATTAACATTTTTATTTAATTTTTATTGTGATCGTACAAGATGTTACTCTTTTAGACACAAGGTGTGTAAAACTGTTTTGCATATCTCAGCAATTTCATCTCTTCTTTTAACCATTATCAAGGGCGATTATTATTTTTTATTTGTAACAGAATTTGTACCTGAAATTATAAGAAAGTTTCATTTTCCAAATACTGTTAGGAAGTTGTGGCCGTGTTCATTGTTAATATTATTGAGTGGTGTTTTCTTTTCTTATTTTCTTATTAGTGTTTCCATTGTTTTTAATCTTTTGGATGAGGCAGTTATATTAATATTTTCTACTCGTATGTAGCGGATCGAGATTTTGTAGGTCTCCGTGTATGTTGAAATGAGTCCTAATTGAGCTACCTACAACTAGGTATAGCGTGAGTCGTCTACATAGGCACGTTGTGGTATGACCAATATAATTATTTATGAATTTACTTTGATCAGGAAGATAGTTCCGTAAGGGGCATGCGACCTCATATATTATATTGGTTTTCTGTAATTTAGATTTCTAATGTGTGTTGCTATTGTTAATGTTTTGTTCGCAGTTTTAAATTTGTTGTAGTAATTAATTTAATTTTCTTCTTCTTGTCGACTAGGGTTGTGCATTTCTTGATATATTTAAGACAGGATTCGCCTTGCTTATAGGTAACATGTATTTGGCTTTCATAGATGATGTGAGTGTTATTGTTATCTGTATGTTCAGTATTGGTGTGAGTTAATTTTTAAATTGTTTAATCTGGTGGTCGATGAGATAGTTAGGAAAACCATTATTAACACGTGCCAGTTTCCTATTATTGATTTCTCTCAGAAAAAAAAGGGATGCGAAGATGACTTCTCGTGTGCTTGTTTGGCGAATTTTTTTAAAACTACTATTTCATATCCAAGTGGACATTCGTAAAGAGAGCGTACGACTGGATGAATATTTGTGTTTCTAAATGATCTCTCAAAATAAAAATCTTCAGATAATGTGTATCTGAAATTATAGGAATGTTTCATTTTCCAAATACGGTCAGCACGTTGTGGTCGTGTTCATAATTAATGTTATTGAGTGTTGGCTTTTATTATTAGTGTTTCCATTATTTTAATCTTTTACTATATATGGATGTATTTTCTACTAGTATATTGTGGATGGAGTTTCCTCGGTTTCTGTGTTAGTTTAAATGAGTCTTAATTGCCCTATGTTCAGGTATGTGTAACGTGAGTCGTCCAGATAGGCACGTAGTGGTATGACCAATATAATTATTTGTGAGTTTGCTTTGATCAGGCACGGAGTTACTTAAGGAGCATGATAACTCATAAATAATATTGATTCTGTTTAATTTAGATTTTGCAGCTGTATTGTTATTGTTAAGGTTAGCTGTTTTATAGCGTTCTGTATTTTTTGCTGATATTCTAAGAGAAAGTTCATCTTGCTTTTATGTAACATGCATTTGGCTTTTATAGATATGAATGTTATTGTTTTTATCTGTATGTTCAATATTAATATGAGTTAATTTTTTAAAAAATTGGTCTAATCTGGTGGTCGATGAGGTAGTTACGAAAACCATTATTAACAAGCATCTCGTTCCCATTATTGAGTTTTCTCTGGAAAAGTTGATTAGAGGATGTATTCTCGTCTGCTCACTAGGGGAATTATTTTATAACTACTATTTTATATCTAGGTGTGTATTCGTAGAGAGAGCGTATATCTGGAATAACTGAATGAATCTATGTGCTTGAAAAATAGTCTCGCAAAATAAAAAGCTTCAGATAATTTTTTAAAATTCCCATCTACGATCATTAAACAAACTTGCATTCAGTTCAATTTTTCTCTCCAGAATCGACCTGATATATCTATATGTCTACCATTCGTTCATACTCAGAATATTTTTGCTACATATGGTTCGATGCTCCTGCTGTTTGCATTGAGCTCCTTGATAAGTTCCAAAGAAGAAACAATATTATTGGTCACGATCTGGCGCTTCGGAATCCAGTCACTTTCCTACCGCCGTAATATTGCCTCTCTGTGTCTTTTCTATATATATTTTCATGGTAATCCTTCGAATGAGCTATTCGCTATGACACCTAGAATGAATTTAAGTATATTACAAGCTTGGTATGGCGATCTCATCAATTTACAGTCGAGCAATCTAGATGTAGGCGTAATTTCTATGCTAACAGTTACTTTTCTCCAAATTCTGGCTTGTGGAAATCCGTTCCGGCACCATACTTTTCAGCCAACTTGAATCTGCAAAAATTTAAATGCAATGTCAATCGCTACCTACTGTCCTTCTGATTAATCTTTTCTAATTCTCCTCTTTATTAATGTTTCTGTTCCTAGTTTTTCCACACCCTGTAATACTTTGTGATTTACTACTGTACTTCCTTGCATGAGGTAATATATATTTACGAATTAACAACTTCTTCCTAAATAAGTGTAGAAAAAAAAAAGGCGATTATCGCCTTTTGGTCTCGATGATGCCACATGAATCACTTGACGGAAAATTAATGGCATCACTTCAAAAAGTAAAAAAAAATGGTTAGACCTACAGTCAGCTTCCATAATTCAAACAGAGTAATTGTTTTTCTTTATGTATATCATTAACCCCCATTTTAAGTTTTCTTTTGTCGGAGGGAGCAGCATCAACCAAGAAATTGTCAGTACATCATCGTACAGACACACACACAGACACACACACACACACACATATATATATATATATATTGATGCATGTTTCATTAAATAATATACACATGTTTTATCTATTTATTTTATGTAAATTCCTTCCATATCGTCTGATAAGCTTA
>OZ038490.1:99800832-99805832 GCA_964036315.1 Acanthosepion esculentum | reverse complement strand
AACTTTTGTTTCCGGTTAGTATATGTCGATAATATATAGTTCGTATATATCGATAATATATATATATATATATATATATATATATATATATATATATATATATTTCTGTATTTAGGCAGCAATTCTTCTTTCATGCACATTTCATTAAAAACGACTGACAAGGTGATTTTATTTAGTTTTTTATATAATTTCTCATGCGATCTAATAATATTTTTTTTCTTTTCAGATGATAAATTATATAAAAACTCTCCGAATGTTATATAGGCCACACTACAAATTGTTTAACACGCAAACTAACTCTACACCTTTCTGACAAATAGCACAATTACATCTCATTTAAATATTCATGGAGACCTACTGAACTCTACTCGGAACATACTTGTGGACAACACTAGTATAATAGCATCATCCACATGCAAAAAAAGGCTAAAATAATGGAAGCCTTATTAATAAAAACAAACAAACCAACACTTAATAATATCAACTTTGAACATGGACATAATATCTTGACCGGGTTTTGAAACAAAAAAAATGAAAAATTTTATAAAACATACATATAACAAACTATTTCTAATTCTAAAAGTTGAAATATAATCCTTCAAAATGGCTAAATGTATAGCCGAAAGCGCTCGGATAAAAAGACCATTCGGACAGTTTTTATATAATTTATCATCTGCAAAGAAAAACATTATTAGGTCGCACGAGAAATTATATAAATAACTAAATAAAAGCACCTTGTCAGTCGTTTTTAATGAAATGTGCATATATATATATATATATATATATATATATATATATATATATGTGTGTGTGTGTGTGTGTGTGTGTGTGTGTGTGTGTATGCGCGCGTGTGGTGAGGTTGTTTTAATTGTTTAATCGCATTATATAGAATTAATCTATTCTGTCATTCAAGTGATTGTCGTGTATTTTTTTATATAAAGAACTCATATTATCTCTCTCTCAAATGTGTAAACATGTATGTGTATCTATGTATTCAATATGTATAAATTTTAGCATTTCATTTAAAACAGTTTTTCTTACAAATTCACAGTCAAATTAATTGCTCACTGAAATGCTATTTCCATGGATGTCTCTGACATTACGTCACCTCCAAGATAAATCAGATATTCAACATGATAGAACCATTCTGATTTTCATCTGATTAATTCAACGGGACGAAACAAGAATTAATCTGAATCTGAGATGATTGACAAAATTATTACTATGTTCAACAGATTCCAATGCGTGTAATATGATCATTTACGTCTTTTAATTTTCATCCAGAGTTAAATCAGCAGTCGACTTCCTTCCTAAATAAAATGTATGCTCTTTCCCAAAAGAATGATATCATAGCACAGATTGCTTTGGTTACAATAATTAATAATAAAATGTGTTAAAACGAACAAAAAACGACTCATAGAATTTATATCTGCCAATATTCCGTTGACTTTTGATTTTTAGGCGTAGTTGTCCTGTATTTCGTTTTGTATTCTCGTAAAGAACCATTTCTCTTTTATTGACAGCGGGAAAAGACAAAGACAACTTTGACAACACTGACAGTCTTCACGTTTCGTCTTTCGCCATAGTCTGAGCTTTTTCTTCTAATATTAGCAAACTGTGCTGACTGATTACGCAAGAATTAATTTTTTGAGCAAAGCTAAAAGACACCTGCGCAACAGACGACGTTGTCAATTTGTGTACCAAACTAATTTTAGTGTACATTGAACAAGCGCGCGTGTGTATGAATGATAAAATCTTGTTTTAAGTTATACTATAGTTATAGTCCTCAATATCAGAGATGAACCGTATGCAAATGTGAAAGTGGACATTGAAAACAACGCCCAGACAGTCTTTTAGCATGGAACAGACTGTCGTCGCTTGTTATTGACTTCAATGTCTGCCAAAACTTAATAATCCGATATAACATTTTGGCAAACCATATATATATATATATATATATATATATATATATATATATATATATATATATATATATATATATTTTTAGTGTGCACACATGTTTGGGTATGCATCCATTTTATTTTTAAGTTATAAAACAGATAAATTAATAACACCCAATTTAAATTGAGAATACCGAATAAAATCAAAATTGCCTGTCGATAGTAATCAACTTTTTAAATCAAGGAAATAGCAATTTTATTTGAATCATGGCTTTACAAATTAGAAGACCGAAACCCATCATAATAAAGTAATTCTCTGTTGTCTATTTAAGGGAAACACGGATGTCTTTGCTATACCAACGAATCTGAATGCAGCTACCTACATTTTCATACCCAAAATGTAAACTTACTAATTCTTTGTGTGTATGAGATCTAGATCAAGTTCGGTTTTATGCCATGGCCTTCCGTTCTCTGAAGAAAAAAATACTACGTATATTATCATTTCCAGTTAAAATTATTTACAAAGATTCTTTGATCCGACACGACATAAACTGGACAAACATGGAAATAAAAACAGAGTTGTCGATGAACAGTGACGCCATCATTCATAATTCCGCTAACTGATGCCAATGTTTAATATGCAACTATCTCCCTCATGAAGCTTCAATGACCTCATATCACGTTTTAATATTGTCGAAACCAAGTCGCTTCCAACACAGTATCCTGTGATTTTCATACTCTATTCGTTTTCTTCTTCTATGTGTTGTGCCACTTCAAGACATGGGTGATTATGGTTCTCCCCAACATCCTATCCATTGTAGTTAATACGAACGATTTTTTCATTTTGGAAAGCCAATCACTTCTGCCACAACAGCTATTCTCGTCAAGTAGCAAACACGCTGACTTCCCTTGTTCATTTATCTTTCGATATATACTCTGAGTGTCAAATTCTCCAAGCCCTCTTTCCTCATTATGAGTCCAAACAAATTTCAGCTCTCTCTTTCTGACTCTGTATATAATTATCATTTTTCCTATTTTTCATGAAATATCCTTGTTACTGACATTTTAAAATACCCAAGTAAGGCGGAAATGCCACTAGTACGCAGGGGGTTACAGAGATGGAATGTAAGAGAATCAGGTTTGGGTACTCCGGTGAAGTCAAGTGTTGAGTTAGAAGAGAACTTCCAAGCAAAGCATTCAACCTTACCTACTGTAGATATCAGGACTTCAAATTGATTAAATAGGGGCGGATTAAGGATTTGTTGTTGTTCAGCATACACTTGCAGAGCTGTCAATAATCTCTAGAACCGAATTTTTAAGAAGTTATACGTTTGTTTCATTCTATCATCTAACAGCAACTTCGCTACTTTGAGGACACGCTTGCACTCATTAAGAACAGAGAAAAAGTTAAATTTCTTGCAGGCAGACATATCACTTTGGTACAGCCGGAAGAAGTGACTACTGCGGGTTATAAGCGGCAACAAAAGTGATGAACGTGATTTCACTTTGTATTTCCGTGCTTGAATAAAAGCTTCGTTGTCGGCTTTCACTCAGCAGGAGTCTCGAAAGGCACATTTTTGAACAGAATGGTTAAAAACTTCATTCCAAGTGACATCACGAACGAAGTCACATAACGAATCCCAATCTGCCCGTTGATAACTGAAAGATATTCTATTGGCCGGAGGTTCTTGGCTGGTGGGAGAGCGTAAATACATGTTTAAAGACACTACAGAATGGACAGAGTTGCCAAGAGGGCAGAGCTTCAGAGTAGAATGTGAGTCAAGGATAGAGGTAAAGATGAGATCGAGAAGAGAAGCACGTCGTTCAGGATTACTGGAGAAACGCGTGGGGAATTCCGCCATTTACATGAGAGATTAAGAAGTACAGGGTTTGGATATCATTGAGGTCAGTGACTGAGTGATTAAGCCAAATAGGCATTAAAATCACAGAACACAAATATATTTTCAAACGTATGTAGAGAGATGGCTTTGTCTATATTATCAGAAATGCTATCTAGCCCGCAACAGTCATGAGACAAAGGAGAATGGTAGAGAAAATGGAGATCGCTGACTGAGTTTTATAGAGACAGAATGGTCTGGAGATTCAAGTGATAGTTCACTAGCCAGCAGGAGATTTTCACGGATATATACACCTAGGCCTGAATGCGGACATTAGAGTACTTCATAAAGATTAGAATATAACCAGGAAAGGAGAATTCAGAGGGCAGCCGGGAATTGCAGTGTTAACTTTAGTTTCACAGAGAGCTAGAATGTCTGGCGATTGTTGGAAAAGGAACGATTCCACGCTGCAGAAGTTCGTAAGAAAACCGTGAATGTTGAAAACATATTCCGTCCATGGGATTCTCAGCATCATTCTGTAGAGCCAACTTTCTATTGCATTTTTTTTTACATCTGTCAGTAAATTGTTTAGCATATATAGGAAAAACAATATTACATAACAGTTCAGTCGTTTCTATTGAGATGTTACTGTTTCTTAAAATTTATTTAACCAACAAGTCCATGTCGTTTTTATGCCGTGTGATAACAATTGGTCACTGATACGCAACGAGTTAGTCACGTGCCGGAAAAGTGATGGGGTGGATGCTTTACTATTTCCCAAAGCGGACGCTTTGCGCACACACGTCTATGATAGCTCGAGCAGCGGTGATGAAACATGGCGTTTTCGGAGCAGCTCGTTTTGTGCTTGTCTAACTTTTAGGTGGGCATGTTCGCTAACGTATCATGTCGGCGAATACGTCAAGACTTTGGGGGAAAATACCTTAAGTAAAACCCACCGCCAGACATTGATTCCAGAAATTCAGGTGGAGAGATCTCTCCTTTTGTGATGAACCCCGCAGTGGCCGGCCAAATATCCTGGATGATGGGGCAAGGAAGGCGGTAATAGGGCATGACGACAGCCAAACCTGAGCTTGCCGAACGCTTTCTCGTTTCTGATGAAACAGGCAGACTTCACCTGGCCGCATATGAAAGGCCAAGAAGTGTGCCCGTGTGCATCCAACACTATCGGAAGCCAACAAGCAACAGCGAATGACAACGTATTTCACGTTGTTTTCGTGTCATCGTAACGTATCCATATTTG